>JAGDYQ010000127.1:2429330-2771830 GCA_021962125.1 Bulinus truncatus
ATCCACCCTCCCCCCTTCGGCGTTATATAATAAGTAGCCACTGGAAGAAATTGCATTATAGTGCGACTGCCACTAAACAATAATAAATCATGTGAGTGCCATGTGCTCAAATCCCTATGCAACTCTCTCAATTAGCCTCAATGCATTATTTGAAGGTAGAAAACATAAGGTTGGCGCACCATGTTGAACACAAGGCGACCGCTGGCTCGTCTCTTGTAGAAATGTACATCAGAGCCGGTTTTAGGTCCTCGGAATCCCTTGACATAATGAAATCGTTTTGTTCTGATACCGTATTGGTGATACGGTTATAAGTTGACTTTTTTTTTAAAAACAGCAGGCCTATCTGTGATACAGTTTAAAGATATCATATTTTTTTAATAAAACTAAAGCGTTGAGCACAGCCGATATGTCTGGCCTAGTCTTAGCATATGGACCTCGCTGTGCAGGGGGGCGGGGGACTTCCTGCAATTGGATCATCATGTTGTCCTTGGAAAGGTTCTACAACGGGAAGGGCTTGCCGTAAGTGTGGGGTTGGGACCCAAACATCGATTGGGGGCCCCAAGATTTAGAGAATGTCGTCAGTTTGAAAGTGTATTTATATATTTTAAGTTATTCCTTCCCAGGGGGCCCCAGATTTTCTGACTGCGACGCTGCTATGGACACCCGGCCCTCTAGTTTAACCGGGCCTCGCGAGGGGGTCCATCTTGTCGCTAAGACAATGCTGTGCTGCCCCCTGTATGTGACGCGCAGGGTGTTGAGGGCGCCTACCTTGCCATCCATGTTCTGCACCAGCCAGGGTAAACACAGCGTGACCCAGGCGCTGTACACGGCACAGTAGACAAACACATCGGTGGCAGATGTGTAGTGGATCCCAGTCTGTAAGGTCAGGCAGGTCAGCAGACATGCGCACACGCCGATAAAGACAATTTTGTGGGTCAGCTCAAGCCTACCAAAATGAAAGGAACAATGATCCATTTTATTTTTAAAGTCCAAAAATAGAAACAAATCTTTCTTGATATACAAAACAAAACAAAAAAGATCAACACAGACTTCTCAATTACATCACAGCCAATATAATGACTCTGAAGACCATAACCGTTATTGGAGGCCCTAGGTAAAAAAAAATATACCCGTCGGGGCCCTCTTTGCGTACTTGAAGGGGGGCTCATTTCGGCCACCTAGATGGCTTGTCCCTTAAAGTGACTCTACCTTAAATCATAACTAATTAATATGTCCTGTTTAAAATAATACTAGTCTAAAACCGTATTATATCAGTTTGGTTAGTATATGAAAGTCAGTTCAGTATCCATACAGGTAAACAGTGCCCCGGTGAACGGATTCCACTATTCTATAATGTTCTCTACACCATTAACTTACTTGGGTCCTCCTATCTACCGGTCTTTGCCACTGTGATAAATGTTTTACTTTTTTTCAAGGAACTTTGCCTCAAAGTAATTAAATAACCGTTTTCTGTTTGTCATTTTTAAATCTTTCATTAAGTATTGTTTGCGTGACTTTTTTCTCAGATTAGAAAAAAATATTCTGTGGCTTTGTATATGTGATGCAAATATAAATGTCAATCACTATAACGCTCAACGAAACAACATACGGCCTTTTTTCAAGTTTGCACTTACCCAAGAACACATGTGAAGGTGTCTCTGATGTCGTTCAGACTGATGTCGCCAACGTTCCTGCCGCCGTCATTCTCCCTCGGCAGCGCCTCTGAATTATCCATGGGTAGACCCTGCAGAGTTTGGAAAAAGTAGCAAAGTTTGTCTATCTGACAGAAACACTCAAACAGAACTGGTCTTTCAGACAGACAGAAACACCGTGGAACACTCAAACAGAACTGGTCTATCAGACAGACAGAAACACTGTGGAACACTCAAACAGAACTGGTCTTATCAGACAGACAGAAACACTATGGAACACTCAAAACAGAACTGGTCTATCAGACAGACAGAAACACTATGGAACACTCAAACAGAACTGGTCTATCAGATGGACAGAAACACTAAATATAATGCAAATTAGGGCAGTACGGGTGATTATTAGACAGAGAGTGTTGGGCCGCCCGCGATTTGGTTTAAAAGCGTTGCACTAAACCCGGCGGCGGCCCAAGTGGGTCGGCAATGTTTCGAACAAAATGGCCGACTTTTGAATAAAAAAAAGGGGAATTCCGTTTGCATTCAAACTGCAGAAAGGCTAAGCGCAGCTGTAATTTTTTTTTTTTTTATGATGTGTTGTTAGTGTCGCATTAGATGTAGAAATAGTTAAAAGTTGTTTGCTTGTTTGTTTGTTATTTTCAAGAGACACTGACATTTTAAAAATTTCAATTGAAGTAAGCATGAAATGTTCATCTCTAGATCCAGTCAACCAATCCTGGGGCGGAGTTCCCCGTTTTTTCCTTTCCTCCCCCGCCTTTGCAATGGGATGAGGGTGTCACCATGAAACACACATAGAAAGGTATCTGGATTCGCTGGGATTTTGAGTTAGTAACAGTATCGGGGCTCACGACCAGAGCGTCCCCCAGACAGGCCCGTAGCGTGCGGTGTGGGGGGGGCTGGAGGCAGGGACCCTCTGCGTTTTTTCTGCCCCCCCCTCTGCTTGTTTGCTCTACTTAGTAACATTTATTTCCTGCCCCCCCCCCGCTATTGGTCTGGCTCCTGCTGTAGAATGCCTTGCCCCTGCTGTAGAATTTTCACGCTACGGGGCTGCCCCGAGATACCAATCAATTGTGAAATGTAGTGTCCATCCATTGTAGTACGTCTTCTGTTAATTCACTGTGTTGATTGTATTTGTTAAAAATAATGATTTTATTATTATTATTATTATTATTATTGATATATATATTTTGGTACTTCTATAGAACAAAATAAATGATTAGAACTTTGACATTCTTTTTTTTTTGGTTTTCTTATTTTCAAACTCGCTGGTATGCGATGACCTATTTTAAATTTTGGAAGGTGTTAATAAACTTTTACTGAACTGATTACCTTATGGTGAAGAAGATTGTCCTGTGTTGATATTTGGTATTCAACTATTCAAGTAACTTACTGTTTCAGTACAAACTGCAAAACGTTACATAAATATCACTGAAACATCAGAATGACGAACAATTAAAAAAAACAGTTAAATAAAATCAGGATTTTTGTCAAGATATGTGTAATTTTTACATTACACTAAAAAATAAAAGGAGCCAATACGCTTCTTCATAATGAAGAACGCTGCAACAGTAGCGCACAACTTCCGTTCAATTTACAAATGCACAACTTCCGTTCAATTGACAAATGCACAACTTCCGTTCTTAACATCGATTATTAATAAACTACTGTATCGGTGTTTCACAAGGATATGCGCATTTAATTTATAACTTCTGTCATTTGGTTAGTTATGTAACTTAGATCTTAGATTTTCAACACTCAAGTTGTTTGTGGTTTGTGAATGGTGTGACATTTTTATAGTAGGTGGCAATATTTAAAGGCCCGAAGCAAATTTACTTACCCTATGCCAAGCTACATTTAATTGACCATATGAAAAGTTACTTATGAGAGCCCTATCCAAAATTACATATGAGAGCCTTATGCAAGTTACATCTGAAAGCCATATGCAAGTTACATCTGAGAGCCGTATGCAAGTTACATATGACAGTCTTATGCAAGTTACATAAGAGAGCCTTACGCAAGTTACACATGAGAGCCCCCCTTTGCAATTCTTGGCCAATCATAATCTCTCACAGCTTGGGCTTCTTGGACACTCTTCCCAAAGATTGTTAATTTAGCCGTTTTACTTTTTTTGCGAATAAAAAAATCCATACAGCCTGGGGGGGGGGGGGGGGCAAGAAGACTGCCTGGTTAACATATCCACAAGAACGACTCATTGAAAGGGTAGGTGAAGGGAGGGGGGTGATAAGCTGAGGTGCACTAGATGAGGTCCCGGACACAAACCTAACCAAGACATATAGGTTAAGTATTGCCCGCGGGCCAAGTGCAGCCTGTTACGCGACTTCATCAGGACCACGCTAAGCCTCCATCGGCTCGTTCCCCATCAAAGACGTGTATGTTGCAATGTTATTGTTTCTTGGTATCACTATATATCCATCTACTTTTTTGGCCATGATCCTTCTGTTATATTTGAGAACCCGTGTGGTTCAAAAAGCTTAGCCCACCCACATTTCCACTCACCCCTCCCACCTGACCTAGCCTATTAAACACTGCAAGACATACAAATAGAAAAGACAAAATGTATCATAAAGCTTTTGAATTTATCACTTTAACATTGATGCTGTTATAATAATGAAAATAGCCTAAATATTGATCAAACGCTAATGTATTGGCGCAAGACGATAAAATCTCCACAAGATCAATTCATTCTCGTGCATATTATGCGATCCTCGATGCACATTCATAATTAGGTCGTTACACATTCCAATTGTTACACACTACGGTCAATTTACTATGCAATCATCTAGATAACATACATCTTTATATATATATATATATATCCCCTGCCCCCCCCCCCCATCATTGCATAGCGTTCATGTCCGCGGGGTTATCTAAACACTTCATGTGAAGAACATCAAATAAATTATTGAAGTCAATGAATATAAAGGATGCAGTGGTCAAGAAATAGCTCCTCGGAGATCTGGACGTGATCCAATATGTGGGGGCAGGGAGTAAGGTGTGGAGGGTGGGGGGGGGGGACGCGCATTCAAAATCATTCTGTCCAATTATTCAAAGTAGGTCACGTTACGATTGCCATTTCACCAGACTGGTGAAACATGCAGATGTTTGGGAAAGGGGGGGGGGGGAAGGGGGGGGTTTTGCGAAGCTTTTACACTTTAGCTTGAAAGTTGTATAAACAGTTTTGATTGGATCGTCGGCGTTGACCTTTGAACTTGCGGACCACCGATAACTCCGTGTAGAAAGTACTTCGATTATGTCCCATTCGAGAAAAAAGAAATATGTGAAAGAGACCGTACCAATGGTCAATGGTATCACTAGTGTGAAATGTTAAATTTGACTGTGGCAATCGTCTAAAGTTGACCGTGGCAGTTGTCTAAAATTGGCTGCAGCTGTGGTCTAAGATTGGTCTAGTTCAGAACATAAGGAGCCCCTCGATATAATCAGGAGAACTACGTCATGCATTTATTTGTTTCTTTTATTGGAGTCTTTGTATCATTCGCCAGACCTTCCCCCACATCACCCCCACACTTCCACCCACATCACCCCCACACTTCCCCCACATCACCCCCACACTTCCCCCACATCACCCCCACACTCCACCCACATCACCCCCACACTTCCCCCACATTTCCCCCACATCACCCCCACACTTCCCCATCACCCCCACACTCACCCACATCACCCCCACACTTCCCCCCCACTTCCCACATCACCCCACACTTCACCCCACTTCCACCATGCACCCCCACACTTCCCCCACATCACCCTTCCACACTTCCCCCACATCACCCCCACACTTCACCCCCCCTTCCCCCCCCACATCACCCCCACCCTGCCCCACTTCCGCCCCCCTCACACTTCCCCCCCCTCACCCCCCCACTCACCCCCCCACATCACTTCCCCCCCCTCACCCCCCCACTTCCCCACATCACCCCACACTTCCACCCACATCACCCACACTTCCCCCACTTCACTCCCACACTTCCCCCACATCACCCCCTACACTTCCACCACATCACCCCCACACTGCCCCCACATCACCCCCACACTACCACCACATCACCCCCACACTTCCGACCCACACACACCCACATATATAAACAATCAAGTTGGTTTTCGAAGAACTTATAAACAGAACAATGCAATGTTCAAACATGGTATTTTACTCGTAGCAGGACAGTCAGAACAATGCAATGTTCAAACATGGTATTTTACTCGTAGCAGGACAGTCGTGGGGGGGGGGGAGGTTAGCAGACCGCCGCAAGGGGAGGCCAGCAGGAACGCCAAAGTGGGAGGCTAGCATGACCGCCGCAAAGGGGAGGCTAGCCGGACCGCCACGAGGTGAAGCTAGCAAAGGGGAGGTAAGCAGGAACGCCATAGTGGGAGTCTAGCAGGACCACCGCAAAAGGGAGGTTAGCAAGAACCCCATAGTGGGAGTCTAGCATGACCGCCGCAAGGGGAAGCTAGCAGGACCACTGCAAAAAGGGGAGGTTAGCAAGACTTGTTAAGAGCCCGGAACATTTGGTACAGTGCGTCGTTTTTATGTTTATTTATTTTGCTTCGAAATGGGGCTGAAATGGGTAGGCAGGTCTAAATGCGGCCCTGCTTGTGACATAAAAAAAATGTGTTATAAGTGTAATGTTTTTTGGTTACATGTTAACTAACCCCCCCCCCCCGTCCTGCTTTGCGCAAGGATGCCGTCGCAAAGAGATCCCATTTTAAAAATAAAATAACAGTTGCATAATGATTCATTACGGAATTCATGCTAAACTTGACTTGCAGTTGACAATTTCAATGACATCATGCAGGTCATACAATTAAGATTCCATTACGACATCCCCAAGATGTCGTAAACAAAAAAAGAGAGTGAGAGAGAGAGAGAGGTGCTGGTGTAATGTGCTGAAGAGAACGAGTCCGTGTGAAATCTCCAGCAATCAATGCCTGGAGAATGTGGTGTGATCTGGAGAGTTTAGCCACCTCGGACTCATTCATATTTCACGACGTCAAGCAGAGAATAATACAACGTTCGTGTCAAATGAGTGTAACGCACACACACACACGCACACACACATACACACACACACACAGAGCCGGTCTTAGCGGTAGGAATTCTAGGCGGCTGCTTACGACCACGACTGTTAATGGCACCCCCCCCTGTTTGCCCATATCGAGACCACGACTGATAAAGGGGCCCCTCTTCCCGCTATCAAGACTTTGATTTGAACAGTTACAAAGAAGGTATATCTGGGCGCTTGTCTACGGTCCCAGAATAAAATTATTTAACAGCTGGGGGTCTCTGAAGAGTCCTTTTTAAAAAAAAAATATTATTAGGGGCAAGAGATTATCTTTACGCAATATTGCCCTGGTTCCCTGAATGTCCATTTTTATGTAGCCCAAAATTTCATTTGTAGGATGACTGAATATATCTCTGTCCATGGCGTTAAAAATGAGCTTTTTCATCGGGTACATGATTACCTTTCCCTAGGGTTCCAAAAAAAATATTATTGCATGGGCCCCACTCCCAAATATGATTCTCCCTAATGCCCCCAATAACGTGAAAACGGCTCTGCGCGCACACACAGCCACTCACTCAAAGTCACATACACGCAACCACATACACAACCACACACACAAACGGCAACATACACACAGCCACACAGACACACACACTGAAACACACAGACGCGCACAAAGGCACACACACATCAACATACACACGGCCACTTACAGCCACACACAGTCATATACAGCAACACACAGAGCAAAACCCAAACACACACAGCCACATACACACAGCCACACACACATCCACACACAACCACAAACACAGCCACATACACACATCCACACACACAGCCACGCACACAGCCACACATACAGCCACATACACGTAGCCACACACAGCCACACACACAGCCACACACACAGTCACACACACAGTCACACACGCAGTCACACACAGTCATAAACACACAGCCACACACAGCCACATACAGCCACATACAGCCACATACACACAGCCACACACACAGCCACACACACAGCCACACACACAGCCACACACACGGCCACATCACATAGACACAGCTACAATCACAGCCACACACAGTCACACACAGCCACACACACAGTCACACACACAACCACACACACATCCACACACACAGCCACATACACACAGCCACACACAGCCACATACACAGCCACATACACAGCCACACACACAGCCACACATACAGTTATTTATAATAACTGGTTTACAGATTTACAAACAACTATTGTGTAAATTTATTTATTAAATTGGTAAAGGTTGTAATCTTTAGAAACATACTTTGGGTAGTTCTGCAAATGTACATATAAATTGCTATGTTTCAATCAGTGATTTAAGATGGTATTACTGTGTTTAGAATTATTAACTAAGTATTTTGTAAATAATGGGTTACTATTTTGAATAGTCAAGGGCTACAATTGAGCGATTACATCCTCCACGTTAGAAAAAAGTTAGAAAAAGTCTTTGAAGGAATAGGCCATTGGAAGAGCAACATTTTGACTCACAGGTAGGAAAACATTTGTGAATCGTGGGCCACGTTGGTCTCTAAAAATTTGTTAGAAGAGCCGCACCAAGAGCTTAAGGTTGAATTTTTTATCTGAACTAATATACATGTCGTAATATTTGAACTAATTTAAATGGCGTAATATATGAATTAATTTAAATTGCGTAATATTTGAACTAATTTAAATGGCGTAATATTTGAATTAATTTAAATTGCGTAATATATGAACTAATTTAAATGGCGTAATATTTAAACTAATTTAAATGGCGTAATATTTTGAACTACATTTAAATGTCGTAATATTTTGAACTACTTTTAAATGTCGTAATATTTTGAACTACTTTTAAATGTCGTAATATTTTGAACTAATTTAAATGTCATAAAATTTGAACTATTTCAAATCTCGTAATATTTGAACTAATTTAAGTGTCATAAAATGTGCACTATTTTAAATGTCGTATTATTTTGACAAATAGAAATGACGTAATATTAAACGTTTGGGAGCAGGGTCCTTAATTAGTCCGCCTAATATCCCTAAATATACAGATGTTTTGTTTCTTCGCTGTTCAACCCCACCCCTTCCCCAGGACCCCTGTATATTGTGTTGTTCACATTTGTTCGGCAGGCCCGTAGCGTGCGGGAGGGGGAGCAGGGGGGCCGCCCCCCCTGCGTTTTGTCTGGCCCCCCTCTGCTAATTTGTTCTACTTTGTAAAATGTATTACCTGCCCCCCCCCACCCTGCTGTAGAATGCCTGGCCCCTGCTGTAGAATGCCTGGCCCCTGCTGTAGATTTTTCAAGCTACGAGGGCTGTTATTCGGACATGTGTCAAGGCATGATAACCTGCCAAAAACTATTCAGGCGTTTCCACAACGACCACATCGGTTAAGGTTACGATGATGATTCCCACTTAACTGCACCTGGTTTATACAATCAATATATACTCGTATGCATGAATACAACAATTAATGACTGAAGAATTTAGATTTTATTTACTTTTTAATTTTCATTAATGTGCAGAAATAACTTACTGATATGTATATATATAAAAAAATTGTTTTACAAAAAACAAAACATTCTGACATTTGAAAGATGATATGGTAAACGGATGGTCGTGTGGTAAAGTGCTCGACTGTCGACCTGGGGGTAAGTGGTTCGATCTTCGGCGACGACCAATGGATATTTTAAGGTCATGGCTAGTCCCCCTGGTGCCTCCATGGCCATTACACTATCGGCTATTCTAGGGGGATCAAAGAAAGGCACCATTATAACCCGCTCCATTATTGGTTTATAGGGTCTAAGAGATTTCATTTCATCCTTACAAGGGCACATCACTCCCCAAACACTGCTATCAATCACTACACGCGTACTTTTTTTTTTTAAATTAAAAATAGTTCATTTGTAAAAAATCAATACGCACTTTTATAACAAGACAAAACTGTAATAATGGAAAGAATATTACGTCAGTGGTGTAACGTCTGCCAGTCAAGTATTTCGATTGGTCGTCGACAGAGCAGTTCTTATGTCCTAACAACAACAAACAAACAAACAGATGACAAAGATCAATATCAAGTAGCCAATCAGGATCTGGGCCCTATATTATTGAACAGGGCCCTGTTGATGTGTTTGGGAAGAGAGAAGGGGGGGACTTAGGCGTAAAGACACTAGCTGGGATATCTATGAGACCCAAGATAGATTAAATGTGAAGTGGAGGGCCCCCCAAGGCTCTGCTCTTAAGCCCCCACCCACCTACAAGCAAGTACGCCGAGAGGGGGGCAGGGGGTCATTGCCATGTCAATTTTTTCACGACTCATTGTTTATTAAGGGGCCCGCAATTATGTCCTGCCCTAGGGCCCTTGTTGGTTCTCGGCGCCCCTGCCTACAAGTATCAAGGGTGCGCGTTCATTAAAACGACTTTGATACAAAATTTAATAAAAACAAATTCCAAATTAAATCTAAGTAATCAAAAAAACTGTGTTCTGAATGCATGTATGATAAAAGAAACAATGTTTATTACATAATTTAAAAAAAAAAAAGTCTTAATCATACGAAATATAAAGTAAAAACATTGATATTGTAGCAGTATTATATCAACACTTGTCTCTCATGACTTTCAAAAACGTGTTTGGATTAAACTGTACAGTGAAATGAACTCATTCGTTGATCAAGCGTTGATGTACGTACTTCGTGGAGTTCTACAGTAATAACTACATGATTATGTTCAATGCATCATAAAAAAAACCAGATAACACACAATCAATGAATACACTTTGAATGTATATGTATGTATGATTTATATCGGGAGACATTGTTTAGAAATGATTTATATAGTAATAAAACCTATTTAAAATGTTTAACAAATGTGATTTTCATTCTTTAACAAATGTATATTTTACTCTTTAACAAATGTATATTTTACTCTTTAACAAATGTAAATTTTACTCTTTAACAAATGTATATTTTACTATATGGCCTAAGCTAAGATTATTGTTTTAACCAACCCAGTGTAAATATACAAACAATATCAATCGCTGATCCAAATCGATTAGAATAAAACGAGTAGTTAATGAAATAAATAAGAAAACAGTCTGAACGGCACTATATTCTGAAAGGTACCACATTCTGAAAGGTACCAATAGTGTGTAGCAATAGTGTGTACCAATAGTGTGTAGCAATAGTGTGTAGCAATAGTGTGTAGCAATAGTGTGTACTTTTTACATAAACATTTTGTAAACGTTTCAACACAAGTCACATAATTCAAACTTTACCTGTATAATCATGAATGAAAAATACTGAGTGACAAACAGATTGAAAGACAGACGGACAGACTGACAGACAAGCATTCAGGCAGATATCACAATTAGTTTTTGCACTTTGTAAAAAAAAAAATTAAATCTTTTGGTCCGACATGTAAATAGAAAATAGTTTTTTGTTTTCTACTTCAATTAAATTGCGGACAGCTTGCTCCGAAGATTACCAATGCATGGATTCAGAATTATTTTGATTCAATATATACTCCACTATTTTCACAAACATTGTCTAATCTCCAAAAGTCTTGGAATCATGAAATCTTGAAAGTGTTACACCTGTTGATATTTCAAACTTTACAACGAAACGAAATAAAAAATGTTCGTTCATTGTCACCATATGATTGTCACACAAAACAACAACAACAACAATAACAGCAACAAAAATGTTAAAGTTTATTGCACTATTAATTATAAATAAACAAATGATATGAAAATTATATTGACTAGAAATTGAAGTCATGTTGCAGCATTCATCGTGTAATATGTATCAACTGTATTTAAAAAAACAATGTTTTTTTTTTCCACAACACTTATGTTTAAACTTTCATAATTATATTATGTCCATTACCTCAATAACAGAAGATAGATATATATATATATACAGCTTTTGTAATTTGTATGCCATGTTCGTTTTCCTCTTTCTTTCAGAATGTAGTATGAAGGCAGTTGTATTAATTAGTTTTGATTTGTCTTTGGCTGGTGTGTAAGACAACGGTTCTCATCGAGTTATCTATGTAGTCCTGGTGGCCCCGCGAGAACCCCCTGTGATGTCAGCGATCACTTCCGGAAAATAAAGAACCACCCCCCTTCCACCCATCCCACCCACTCCAAACATATTGAATTTCTAGACTGAGTAGACCCCTGAGTAGAGTGGCTTGGCCAATGGTTGAAATAACGGCGGGTGCAGAAGACGAGCACCGGGGCCACGACTTGCAGTGGACCCGCAAAGCCTCAATGTATACTCGCAAAACCCAACTTTACCCCTAACCTGACATAAGTTATCCCTACAGAGAGGGGGGAGGATGGTCGTACGGTAAAGCGCTTGACTGTCGTTCTGAGGCTTCCGGTGAGAACCAAGGGCGTTTTTCAGGTTTTGGTTAAAGTACCCTCAATGTCTCCCGTGGTGCCTCCGTGGTCATTGCACTATCGGGTATGATGGAAATGAAAGAATGGCTCTACAAAAAAAAAAAACAACAGCACCATAGTGATTTATTAGATCAAAGAGATTAAAAAAATATTCTCTTCCCTACAGGAACTTCACAGATAGAAATAGATTTTTTTTAAATACCTTCTTGAGTTAAAAAGTATTAGTAGCCGATAATATAAAATAATGAAGGTTGTGCTCATGTTTGCAAAGATTAGAACCGTTGAAAACCATTTCATTACACTGCGCTATATTTTTTACAGCATCAACTGTGACAAAAGCTTTTTTGTTTTTTTTCCCTGTCCTGCTAGGAGTAATGAAATCAACATGTTTAGGACAGCATCTTGTATAACAGTTGACCCTATAGGCCGAAATGAGATCATCAAAAAAAAGTACATTTTGGGTTGCACCATCTGCGGGTCAACGCGACATCAAGGCCGTACGAATACGACCCTTTGCATCCACACCAACAGCTTCATCCATCACCGCTACCCGCATCACAGCAGCATCGCCCACAGCAGCATCTTTCCTGGAGATAGTCTTTGTTGGCCTGGTGTGTAATGGCCTCCTAACCCAAAAAGCCTTGATCCTAGTAATGATTGGCCAGTTCAACGTGACGTCTCAAGTCGACTTTCCTTTGAAAGGATTTCCCGCACTTATCGCAGGAAAAAGGTTTGTAGCCCGTATGTTTACGGCTGTGGGTTATCAGATTGGAGGACTGGCTGAAAGCTTTGCCGCATATACTGCATTTGTGTGGCTTCTCTCCTGGTATAAAGAAATATAAAAAAAAACATGTTAATTTGATTGTTCAATGCGTGATATCATGATTGTTCAATAGATAACACGAATGTAAAAAAAAAAAATCATATATTTTCTTCAGTAAGCTGTAGAATAACGAGAAATGGCTTAAGAGTTTTTTTTTAAAATTAAAACATCAATTTTTAGGATACAATTTTTGAAGAAAAGGTTGAATACGTTTTTAGGAAGAAATCTATTTTTAGCGACACCTATGAAATGTTTGAATGATAGACCAGTAGTACGGGGCTAGAGAACCGTTAGAACCGTTGCCTAAAGAGGAAGTGAAACGTGGCTATCTATAGATGAAATACACTCCCCAAACGTCCACGTAGTTATTTCTTTATTATCATTTCAAATGCTTAGCCATACATTTTATTTAGCTAGCATGCCTACGTAATACATGGGAGAGCCGACCTTTCTCATTGGACACAGATTGTACCTAGTACCCGAGCACGACTGGAAAAAAATCCACTGTAAAGCACCGAGCAGTGCTGCCAGCTACTGTTTAGCACCGAGCAGGACTGCCAGCTACTGTTTAGCACCGAGCGGGACAGCCGGCTACTGTTTAGCACCGAGCGGGACTGCCGGCTACCCTTTAGCACCTGTCGCACCATAGCATCTGCCTCCATAATGCATCTACCATGCGGAACCCTGGCAGCGCGATGTGTTGAGCTCTCAAGCCAAATATGGTGGCAACATTAAGAATTCTTCTGTACCCGATCAACTTTTGAAGCTGCTAAAATAACCAGCGTCCTTCCTCCCTCCCCCTCCCCCCCCCCACCAAATCGAGTGGCTCTTGAAAACCTAATTTCTTTTTTAAGGGCCAAATACTTTCTTCCGCACCCGGGCCTCAGCTGACCTATGTCCACCTCGGACACCGTACATAAATTTATAAACCTTAATTCAATAAGGAATTTACAATATTGGAATTAATCAGGGCAGATGAAGTGTATGGAATGTTCATCTGTTTCAGTAACCTCGGCATATGAAGGGATTGTGTGGTTAACACAACGCCCCATAAAAATAAGCTAGGCTTACTCCAAAATATGCAGATCGATCGATCATGCTATGCTGTTTATCGAACTTGTTCGACTACTTGTAAGTTTCTGGCAACTGTTCAATGAAAGGAACCGCTTGAATCAATGCCGAGTAGTACATGGGAGTCAGCGGACCGTTGAGTGTGTGACCCTGAGGTCGTTCTCTCTCGGCGAGAACCGTCTTTAATTAGCAACACCGGAAGTGATGAGAAGATACCATTAAATATGCCCAGGCTGAAATCAGGTTTTTTTTTAACTGCCGGCAAGCTGACCCTAAAGTAACACCTTGCGACCCACAGAGCCCGGGAAAGGGGTGGGGGGGGGGGGAGGGACAACACGCGCCCGAGTCTCGTCACGCATCGAGGGCGCGGCGGTGCGTCTCGCTCGGCTGGAAGTGATAGGGTTGAGTCACTGCCCCCCTCGTAATTCTTTTTTGAATAGGAAAGGAGAAGGAAAAAAAAAAGATAGGAGGGGAAGGGGGGGGGGAGATGGTGACGCCCACTTTTAACGTATGACGCAGGCTGCGACGACGCCACGTGTCAGCATGAGTGTTACATACATTCATAGACTAGAATGATTACTCATGTAATGACGAATTATACTGGTCTATCACTAGACATACACGCGTTTACATTTAATATGATGGCTGGTTCGTATGGTGCGGATAATGTCACACGTGACCACATTGACACCTGAACACATTTATAGACCAGTGAAACTTCAAAACATGGACTAGTAATTATACATCTATTGCGTATAACGATGTTTCAACATGGACTGGTATCTATACATATATTGTGACTAACGATGCTTCAAACATGGACTAGTAATTATACATATATTGTGACTAACGATGCTTCAAACATGGACAAGTAATTATACATATAATGTGACTAACGATGCTTCAAACATGGACAAGTAATTATACATATATTGTGACTAACGACGCTTCAAACATGGACTAGTAATTATACATATATTGTGACTAACGATACTTCAAACATGGACTAGTAATTATACATATATTGTGACTAACGATGCTTCAAACATGGACTAGTAATTATGCATCTATTTCAATTAATGAAACTTCCAACATGGACTAATACATGTATTAGGCCTACACGATTGTCAGCATGTTTCCTTACAGCGACCAATCAATAAACACATCAGGATGCCATCGGGATTTCATTTAAGTGGATGATAAAATAAATTTAAAGAAAGTTAAACTTCATTTAATTTTTTTGGTAAAATAATATTTCTACTGATTATACAGTATTCTAAAGTAGGTGTGTTCAATCGGTGGCCCCTTCTGGTTGTGAGCCCTAATTGCCTGTTCAGGTTAATGGTTCGAGTCCCAGTGACTACAGTTTACTGTTATCATCCTTGGTACAGTCATGTCCATTGTGGCATCGACCATTGTGAGGATGTAGAAAGGGCGGGTTCAAAGGTCATCCTCAACCTATCATTTATTCGGCTCATTGTGGCATAACGCTTGCCGTCCCACGTCGTGCCTCCATTGATGCAGCATCCGCGAACATATTCAAATGAAGCGCGTCCAAATAATAAACTCACATTTTACAGATTGTTGCTTGGACGAGCTCTGTGTGGATGGCCCGTAACCTTGGTAACCTCAAATTCAGTAATATTCTATCAATTGACTTGGCAGGTTTCGCAAGGGATTAGTCTGAAGGGGGCCTCAGCTCACAGGGAATTTCCCGATGACGGCCATGTTTCTTTAGTACATCACCCGAACGGGCGCAGTGATAAGAAAAAAATAAATAGAATAGCGGTCGCATCTGATCCAAATAAAACAATTGGGGATTTCCCGTAGCACATATAGAAAAGTAAATAAAGATGTTCACTACTACTGTGGGAGACAAGTGCTATCAGAGTTTATTTCATCCATGACTTTTTCATGTGTGGAAACTATTTTAAGACTATCGACTCGTTTTAAGACGGTAAAAATAGCCAAGCTTTCACACTTCGGATTAGAACCAGGTCGGTCATTAACATCCGAGTAGACTACAGATGAATTAATTATTTGTCTTACTTTGTGACTTTCAAGACATTTCCCGGGTTTCAGGACACTTCTGCCAAAGCCGTGCTGTCGTTCTTTGTTGGTTTTTTTTTTTTGGTTTTTTTTTTTTGGAAGTTCAAACTGTCTTGTTATATTTTTTCTGGTCATATTACAAATGGGTGTGATATTCCAAACTGTATCACTTATAACGAGAATTTCTAGTAAACTAGTAATACGATATAATCTGATATGCAGTTAACAAAGTCTTTCTCACAGACAGGACAACTATAGACGGCTGTCTTGTGCTCACACAGTCCCCTGTAGGGACTTTTATTCTGAAGTGACCCCATACAATGGTAAGGTACAATATGTTACCAACAACGAGAATACATTTCCTCAAACATCTCGCATCTCAAGATGTGTTACCAATTACAAGAACGAATTTCCTCAAACATCTCAAGATGTGTTACCAACTACTAGAACGAATTTCCTCAAACATCTCAAGATGTGTTACCAACTACTAGAACGAATTTCCTCAAACATCTCAAGATGTGTTACCAATTACAAGAACGAATTTCCTCAAACATCTCAAGATGTGTTACCAACTACTAGAACGAATTTCCTCAAACATCTCAAGATGTGTTACCAACTACTAGAACGAATTTCCTCAAACATCTCAAGATGTGTTACCAACTACTAGAACGAATTTCCTCAAACATCTCAAGATGTGTTACCAATTACAAGGACGAATTTCCTCAAACATCTCAAGATGTGTTACCAACTACTAGAACGAATTTCCTCAAACATCTCAAGATGTGTTACCAACTACTAGAACGAATTTCCTCAAACATCTCAAGATGTGTTACCAACTACTAGAACGAATTTCCTCAAACATCTCAAGATGTGTTACCAACTACTAGAACGAATTTCCTCAAACATCTCAAGATGTGTTACCAATTACAAGAACGAATTTCCTCAAACATCTCAAGATGTGTTACCAACTACTAGAACGAATTTCCTCAAACATCTCAAGATGTGTTACCAACTACTAGAACGAATTTCCTCAAACATCTCAAGATGTGTTACTAACTACTAGAACGAATTTCCTCAAACATCTCAAGATGTGTTACCAATTACAAGGACGAATTTTCTCAAACATCTCAAGATGTGTTACCAACTACTAGAACGAATTTCCTCAAACATCTCAAGATGTGTTACCAACTACTAGAACGAATTTCCTCAAACATCTCAAGATGTGTTACCAACTATTAGAACGAATTTCCTCAAACATCTCAAGATATGTTACCAATTACTAGAACGAATTTCCTCAAACATCTCAAGATGTGTTACCAACTACTAGAACGAATTTCCTCAAACATCTCAAGATGTGTTACCAACTACTAGAACGAATTTCCTCAAACATCTCAAGATGTGTTACCAATTACAAGGACGAATTTTCTCAAACATCTCAAGATGTGTTACCAACTACTAGAACGAATTTCCTCAAACATCTCAAGATGTGTTACCAACTACTAGAACGAATTTCCTCAAACATCTCAAGATGTGTTACCAACTACTAGAACGAATTTCCTCAAACATCTCAAGATGTGTTACCAACTACTAGAACGAATTTCCTCAAACATCTCAAGATGTGTTACCAATTACTAGAACGAATTTCCTCAAACATCTCAAGATGTGTTACCAACTACTAGAACGAATTTCCTCAAACATCTCAAGATGTGTTACCAACTACTAGAACGAATTTCCTCAAACATCTCAAGATGTGTTACCAACTACTAGAACGAATTTCCTCAAACATCTCAAGATGTGTTACCAACTACTAGAACGAATTTCCTCAAACATCTCAAGATGTGTTACCAACTACTAGAACGAATTTCCTCAAACATCTCAAGATGTGTTACCAACTACTAGAACGAATTTCCTCAAACATCTCAAGATGTGTTACCAACTACTAGAACGAATTTCCTCAAACATCTCAAGATGTGTTACCAACTACTAGAACGAATTTCCTCAAACATCTCAAGATGTGTTACCAACTACTAGAACGAATTTCCTCAAACATCTCAAGATGTGTTACCAACTACTAGAACGAATTTCCTCAAACATCTCAAGATGTGTTACCAACTACTAGAACGAATTTCCTCAAACATCTCAAGATGTGTTACCAACTACTAGAACGAATTTCCTCAAACATCTCAAGATGTGTTACCAACTACTAGAACGAATTTCCTCCAAACATCTCAAGATGTGTTACCAACTACTAGAACGAATTTCCTCAAACATCTCAAGATGTGTTACCAACTACTAGAACGAATTTCCTCAAACATCTCAAGATGTGTTACCAATTACTAGAACGAATTTCCTCAAACATCTCAAGATGTGTTACCAACTACTAGAACGAATTTCCTCAAACATCTCAAGATGTGTTACCAACTACTAGAACGAATTTCCTCAAACATCTCAAGATGTGTTACCAACTACTAGAACGAATTTCCTCAAACATCTCAAGATGTGTTACCAACTACTAGAACGAATTTCCTCAAACATCTCAAGATGTGTTACCAACTACTAGAACGAATTTCCTCAAACATCTCAAGATGTGTTACCAGCTACTAGAGCGAATTTCCTCAAACATCTCAAGATGTATTACCAACTACTAGAACGAATTTCCTCAAACATCTCAAGATGTGTTTACAACTGTAGTTACAAGATCTAAAAGTTATTCTATGAACTGGTTTCAACTTCTTGTATGCTAACTTTTCTAAAGGTCAGGCCAGCCACAGGGAATTTCAGGGGCCCTTGGGGTAAGATTGCCTAAACGCTTGGGGCTATAGGGGCCACCGTTGTCAAAGCAAAATGCATCTACGATGTTTTCGCCTAAAGCCCATAAATAAACCTTCCCTATAGGTCCTTAAAATAGTAAAAAAGAAGTTTATTTTAATCGCAAATTTTGACTGCTTTTTTCTTTTTAGAGTATTACTGTATAAACTTTGGAGCTCTTCTGATCAAGATCCAATATCAGAAACAAAGAAAAAGGAAGAGAGAGAGAGAGAGAGAGAGAGAGAGAGAGAGAGAGAGAGAGACAGAGAGAGAGAGAGAGAGAGAGAGAGAAAGATCGAGAAAGAAAAAGAAAAAAGTCACTTAAGTTTAACTGTTCAATTATAGACAAGTTGCGCGACCTGGGGGTGTGAAAGAAAGCTGCCAGGATCTTAAAAGGTGTGGTGTCAAATAGAGAAATTCCATGGGCCAGGATGGCTCGAGGATCGTCTCCAGCAATCAATTTTAGATCCGAGGATGAAAATAAGGGGGGGGGGGCTTAATCGCGATAAATTTTGAATCACTCCTTCAAAAAGATGTCATCAAATACAAGGGTTCTCAGGGTGTGTTGGGTGTGAAAGTCAACTTTATCTTGGGGAGGGGGGGGGGGAATCGAGGATGGAAAATTAAATTTACGATGAACTTTTTCATTGAATATAACATAACAAATATATAGATAGATGAATGATAGATAGATAGATTAGATTAGATTAGATTAGATTAGATTAGATTAGATTAGATTAGATAGATAGATAGATAGATAGATAGAAGATAGATTAAATAAGATTAGATTAGATTAGATTTAATTAGATAGATAGATAGATAGATAGATAGATAGATAGATAGATAGATAGATAGATAGATAGATAGATAGATAGATAGATAGATAGATAGATAGATAGATAGATAGATAGATAGATAGATAGATAGATAGATAGATAGATAGATAGATACATTAAATTAAATTAGATTTGATTAGATTAGATTAGATTAGATTAGATAGATAGATAGATAGATAGATAGATAGATAGATAGATAGAAAGATAGATAGATAGATAGATAGATAGATAGATAGATAGATAGATAGATAGATAGATAGATAGATAGATAGATAGATAGATAGATAGATAGATAGATAGATAGATAGATAGATAGATAGATAGATAGATAGATAGATAGATAGATAAATTAAATTAAATTAAATTTGATTAGATTAGATTAGATTAGATTAGATAGATAGATAGATAGATAGATAGATAGATAGATAGATAGATAGATAGATAGATAGATAGATAGATAGATAGATAGATAGATAGATAGATAGATAGATAGATAGATAGATAGATAGATAGATAGATAGATAGATAGATAGACCAGTTACCTGTATGTATGTACGTGTGTTTCTTCATGTCAGACTTTTGGTGAAAACGTTTGCCACAGTACGGACACGGGTACGGCCTGGTGTCGCTGTGGATCAGCATGTGTGTGGACAGTGTGGATGACCTTTTGAACCTCTTGCCACACACCCGGCACTGAAATAACAGATCAGTATGTACACACATTCTCTGTTAATGTTTCTATAAAGTGTCTCAGTGTAAAGGTTTCATAATATTAGCAACCTATTGGTGGATGTTGCAAGCACCGTAGCGTGAAAATTCTAAGCAGAGGCCAGACATTGTACATTAAGGGAAAGGCCAATAGTGAGGGGGGGCAGGAAATAAATGTTATTAAGTAGAGCAAACAAGCAGAGGGGACCAAACATGGCCCCTCCTCCCCACACCGCTACGGGACCTGGTGTTGGTTTAGGGACCGTTCACATTAATAAATAAAACATGAGGGAGTTAGAGAGGTGGGGGGGTGCCTCGGTTGTTGTATTGTTGTTGTATTGTTGTTGCATTGTTGTTGTATTGTTGTTGCATTGTTGTTGTATTGTTGTTATATTGTTGTTGTATTGTTGTATTGTTGTTGTATTGTTGTTGTATTGTTGTTGTATTGTTATTGTATTGATGTTGTATTGTTGTTTTATTGTTGTTGTATTGATGTTGTATTGTTGTTGTATTGTTGTATTATTGTTGTATTGTTGTTGTGTTGTTGTTGTATTGTTGTTGTATTTTTGTTGTACTGTTGTTGTGTTGTTGTTGAATAGTGTGTTAGTTAGACCATGGGGGTGTCTGTGTTCGAACCTCAATGAGAACCATTGGGATTTTTTATAGTTGTGGGTAAAAAGAAGTCCCACTAAATCAAGCTTTTAATGGATGAGTAAAGGCAACTGGGAACTGTGATAGTCGCTCAATCCAATAAATATGCCCTGGCTTATACTTCGTCTGCCCTAGGTGCCCTAAGGAAAACATTTTTTATAAAGGTGATAGTGGTTGAAGTCTGCTATAAAACGTTAATTTTTGATGTTATTTTTGGGCTTTTTTTTTTCCTTTGCTGTCTACTAAAATCACAGGGTTATGTTTGTTTACATTTATATAGGAAACATTGTAGTATTTTTAATGAAAATGTTAAATATCCCCACAATATGGGGAGCATATTCGTTGTGATCAGATGTTTTTTTTTTGACCGAAATAGCGCACACATCTTATTTGCTCTCTTTAACTTTTTAGATTATTATAATTTGGTGAATATCCTTTTTGTGTGTGTGAAATTCTTGTATGGATGAAATGAAATCTCTTAGAGCCTATAAAACCATGAATGGGACTGTTTTTATGGCGCTCTTTTTACATTCCATCCATAACCGATAGTGCAATGGCTATGGAGGCATCACGGGAGATGATCTGAAATATCCATTGATCCTCAACGGAGCTCAAATCAGGAACTCTCAGGTCGACAATCGAGCGCTGTAACCCTTATGTAGCGCATGCCCATAAAATGTGGTTAATTTGCGAGAAGAAGCACACAATCTGGAGACACCAAGCGCTCATTTACCTGAAACGTCCTTTCTTTACTGCTGAAATTATCGCATGAGTTGGCGCTGGCTGACAAGTTCAGGGGGACGTTTTCCGAGAGGTCGCTACTACTGTTGCTGCTTCCGCTGGACATCGGCGCCTGCAGCTGCAGGGGCGAGTTGATCTCCCGAGGCGACGCCAAGACGCCACTGGCCGGCGACAGCGGCTGTGCAGGACGATTGGCTAGGGTCAGGTGGGTCAAGGACGTTTGACTCATGTGCGTCAAGGGGTTGGGGGCGGGGTGGGCGTGCGGGGATGACGTCATGCTGGCTAGGGACGCGATGGGGCTGGACATCGACTCCGTCGGCGAGAGCGGCGTCAGGGGCAGGGACATCGACCTCATCGCAGGGGTGGAGACGTCGAGGAGGCCACCCCTGGGATACACAGATCGGTTCAGACATCTGGAGCATTGGCAGGGCATGAAATCTTCCTTTCTGTCATATCTTGTTGTGTAGTAGAACGGGAAAGTCTGAAACATATACAAAACATTCAGAACATGACACGTGCTTCTACGTCATCACTCATTAGCATTTTTATCATTAAATACTTGAAATTTTGATTTTCGAAAAATTTCACTCCGATTGGTTTTAAGGAAAGTTTAAAATTTTGTATTTTCATTACGCTCGTTGTTCCGAAATTATTCAATTATTTGAATTAACTTGGATTGTTTTATTTCGTGAATGCAGATGCGCACTGAAATGGTCTGGTGCAGATGCACACAGACATAAGTCAGAATCAACCTTTATTTTCAATGATAGAACGTTGGTTAATTGATATGATGTGTAAAGCTTATAAAAGTAACTTAAATGTATGTAGTGTATTAACACTCAATGTCTAATGTAAATTTTTAACTTGCGTATGTCAATCTACTTTATAAAAAATTAAATTGTACCCTTGACTTTGGTACACTTGTTGCTTTAATTTTTAAGTGAAAAGTAGCACGGTTTACTATTAAATCAATTAAAGCCATTGCGAAAAATTTCCCAAAACGCAAATACACACACACACACACACACACAAACACTAATTTCTTACGTCACACACTCACTCACTGAGAAACCATACACTAGAGCAGCACTGAAGTCAGACAAAATGGGCGTCGACATATCCCCGGCCAATGCTAAAGGGCCCCCTGCACATTCCCATCAAACCTGTTGCCCAGTCCCCCCTCCCCCCAATATCTTTACAAACCTTTGCCTAGGGCTCCAAATAACCCAAGGACGGCTATGCTACATACAACTAAATACTCAATATATATATATATAGTGTAGATACTCGACTGTCGACCTGAGAGTCCTGGGTTCGATCCTTGGTGAGAACCATGGGAGCTTTTCCATGTGAAATTTGTTTCAAAGTCGCCCCACAAGTCCACCCAGCTTTTTACATACACATTCATCATTTACACACCAATTATGACACACCTCGTTGTTGATACGTGACGCATAAATTAATGGCCCCATTATCACAGAGCAAAACGTTTACCTGGAGGAAATTGGGAAACAAACTCGATTTCACCATGGAGTATGCGTGCGCCTGCGCAGCCATGTCGTGATCCAGTGTGAGCCATGACAGGAAGTCGCCCAGAAAATCTCGCAGGTATTGGGAGTGCTTCAGTTGGTGGGAGACCAGGCCCATAGCTGGTGGTGTACCTGGTTCAGAAATTGTAAACTTTTATTATTGAGTCGATGTTAGCTGGTCAATTTAAATAAATGAGACTGTCTTTCATATTATATTACACGGAAGTTTGCTACAGATTAGGATCTGAATAACGCACAGCGAGACTACCAGCTAGACAGGCAAATTATGGAATTAGACAATCAGGCAACCAAAGAGATTATCAGACAACCCAAAAAAGGCATGCAAAAAAGCAACCAAATATGCAGACAGTCAGACATCCAAATAAAAAGACAATCAAACAACCAAATAGGCAGACAATCAAACAAATAGAAAGACAATCAAACAATAAAATAGGCAGACAATCAGACAACCAAAAAGGCATGCAAACAAATAGAAAGACAATCAGACAAAAAGAAACAGAAGACCATCAAAGAAGGAAATAGATATTCAAAAAAATTTGAGTCGACAAACAATGAATCAACCAAATAGATTTACTATCAGACAACCTAATACACCATTTAGTGTTTAGACAATCAGACAAATATTTAGATAGAATAACATAAAGTTGGACGGACAGACAGATGTCAACATCCTCAGAATTCAGTACCCACATTCTCCAGCGCTGATCTTCTATAGTTATTTACCAGCGATGATTTCCATTTAAATGATTTCTCTCCCTTGATAACAGAAGACCCTCATGTTCTCCCCCCCCCCCCACCCCACTTCCGCGTGTTGTTTCACCCGGCCGAAACCTCTACATTACGCGCCTAATAATTCGTCAGTCTAGTAATAAGTAATACTTTATATTTGCATCATCATTAGGGTGATATTTTTGCTTTACTTTTGGGAGGTGTCTCAGACATAAGTTTAGAACGATGGATCTCAATGTTTGGGTATTGACTCAATGCTGGATCGCGAGATGATTTGAAATTGGGTCAACAAAAATGTTCACAATTAGTTCATTAAATAAAAAATGTACGCAATATAATTTCAGATTTTTCCTTCTTTTTTCTCTTTTCGTGTTGTTCCCTATAATTCGAACGTGTTACTTTTTAGTGGGTCGCGAATCTCAAATGTTTGAGAGCTACTGTTTTAAAATTTGACGTAATTATCTCAGCTAAATATCATATGTCAACATTTTATTCATAGTTATCTCTTTGTAATATCCCATGTAATATAACATAAATGATTGTTCAACATAATGTTTATATGAGGAAAAAAAATATCGAGTAAAGATATGTTCCATTGCAATCGGATTGAATAAATCTATCTAGACCCCAGGCTCTCAACCAGTGGCACGCGTACCCCAAGGGGTACTGGAAAGGTTATTCGGGGGTACGCAGTGACATATAATTTTCATTTAAAACAGCCAAGAGTTTGTAGACTTTACGGGGTACAGTCTCGGAAATAGTTGAGACACAATGTAATCTATTCAGGATATTCCAGGATGGATAGATAGATAGATAGATAGATAGATGGATAGATGGATAGATGGATAGATAGATAGATAGATAGATAGATAGATAGATAGATAGATAGATAGATAGATAGATAGATAGATAGATAGATAGATAGATAGATAGATAGATAGATAGATAGATAGATAGATAGATAGATAGATAGATAGATAGATAGATAGATAGATAGATAGATAGATAGATAGTGGGCCGTTGAATGAACGATAAATAAACATTAGAAACAACAACGTAATTTAAAACAAACTCGCTCTGTGCTGATCTCCTTTCACCGCCACACAATCGTTTACGCCGACATATTTTCAAAAAAAAAAAAATTTCTCTCAATTCTAAACGTCCAAGAGACGTCTGTATTTTATTTCTAGTCGTATTCCTTGACCACAACTCTTCATGTTTCCCAGCGTCCCAGGGCGGGGGACCATTAAAGAGTTTGGCGGGCCCCAGGAGAGAAGGGCACGGGCTAATGGAATAATATTTCGGAGATAATTGAAGTCGAATTGTGTGTGGGGGGGGGGTGAGGAACTGGAGGTGGGGGGGGGGGGAGGGGAGCTAATCATAATTGGTTTGTTTTGTACAAGGCCTGAATCTGGTGATAGTTAGATCAGTTGAGCTTTTTTTTCAAAAACCAGGGGGAAAAGACAATAATAATAATAATACCGAGATATTTATGGAAAGTTTCACAGCCAGCGTCTAGCTATGAGTCTTACGTCAAAACAGATTAATGAAAAGAACGCTCGTTGTTTAACTCGTGTTGAACTGTCGTGTTAAACTCGTGTTAAACTGTCATGTTTGTTTGCTGTTGTTATTTTTTTTTTACGGATTGCATGCTGGTATAATAATGTTACGTGCTGGTATAAAAATGTTACGTGCTGGTATAATAATGTTACGTGCTGGTATAATAATGTTACGTGCTGGTATAATAATGTTACGTGCTGGTATAATAATGTTACGTGCTGGTATAATAATGTAACGTGCTGGTATAATTAATAATGCTACGTGCTGGATAATAATGTTACGTGCTGGTATAATTAATAATGTTACGTACTGGTATAATAATGTTACGTGCTGGTATAATTAATAATGTTACGTGCTAGTATAATAATGGTACGTGCTGGTATAATTAATAATGTTACGTGCTGATATAATAATGTTACGTGCTGGTATAATAATGTTACGTGCTGGTATAATTAATAATGTTACGTACTGGTATAATAATGTTACGTGCTGGTATAATTAATAATGTTACGTGCTGATATAATAATGTTACGTGCTGGTATAATAATGTTACGTGCTGGTATAATTAATAATGTTACGTGCTGGTATAATAATGTTACGTGCTGGTATAATTAATAATGTTACGTGCTGGTATAATAATGTTACGTGCTGGTAGAATTAATAATGTTACGTGCTGGTATAATAATGTTACTATATTTCAACTTCACATAAAGTCAATAATTGTTAAAAGCTGTTTAGTTTATGTAATTGTCCCGTCTTGAAAGACTTCGCTTTTTTTATTCTTAATTATTTTATAAATGCAATAGAAAAAAAATATTTTAATATTTGGCAACAGTGGTTCACCCAAGTGCGTGCACAACCTTTTTTTGTTTCGTTTAATAGATCTGTATCTGCGGTTCTCAAACTTTTACGCGGCTGTGCCCCACAGGGTGCGAAACTATGCCCGCGGGTACCCCCTCACACGTGAGTTTGCGAACGAATGTACTTATATTCATAACGGTGTGTGGTTTACCTTTCTAATGCGATACTTGGGTCACGTGGTTTTTGGTGATGAGTCACGCAGCAAACTGGCAACCTTCTTCAAACTCCCGGTTGATTAGAACGAAAAATGTTTGTGTCGCTACGTGCTCCCGGGCATCACGTACCCCGGGCATCACGTACCCCAGGCATCACTTACCCCCGTGGCATCACTTACCCCTGGCATCACTTACCCCGGGCATCACTTACTCCCGGGCATCACGTACCCCGGGCATCACGTACCCCAGGCATCACTTACCCCCGGGCATCACGTACCCCTGGCATCGCGTACCCCAGGCATCACTTACCCCTGGCATCGCGTACCCCTGGCATCACTTACCCCGGGCATCACTTACCCCGGGCATCGCGTTCCCCGGGCAAAGCACCCCTGGCGTCACGTACCCCTGGCATCAAATACCCCGGGCATTAAGTACCTCCGAGGCAAAACTGTCTAGCACAAACATGGGCAAACTTCTGCCCGTGGGCTGAATCGGTTGGTTTCTTCCGGCCCGCCACTGGTTTCAGAGGGGAAAGTACTGTAGTGTCCTTTTACCGACTTTAATATGTCAGCTCATGTCCACACTCAGTCCAACTGATCTTGGTTAGACCCGCCGGACAAGTGACCAACACAATGTGACCGGCGAGTCGAAATGTCTGCCCACCCCCCCCCCTAGTCTAGCAGTTTGGCTTTCATGGACGAATGTATTGGAAAAAATAATAAAGTCTAGCCAATCCAGTTTTCATATGTGTGTATGCTAGAATGGGTTTTCTTTATCGTCACTTTACTTGCATTGCCAGAAAAATGATTTTTCTTCATTTGTTTTTTTTTTTTAATTTTACCGTCTTTAAGTAAACATGATTGTCTCAATCACAATACTGACACAAGCATGATTGTCTCAATCACAATACTGACACAAGCAAGATTTCTTTTTTTTTTTTTTTTTTACAATCGCAATATGTCACAAAGTACGTCACTATCAACCAGTGTAACAAAACTGATCTTCAAGGTAAATGTTTAATAAACTACTGAATAGGCAACTTTTGTAACAACATACAATCACTATTGAATAGACAACAGTGTAACAACAGACAATGAAACAAAAAAATTGCCCAACCTGGGGGGGGGGGGGGAACAGTACCCTACCAGACGCCTAAGTAACTGGTACCCCTTTTGTGCTCCGGAGTCACTCCAGTAGCGGTAGAGCAGCCACATTCAGTTCGAACAACGGAAGCCCCGCGTTGTATAATTGATTACAGCTTGCGACCGCCAAGACAAGATCTTCTCAACTGGAGCAAAGAGGGGAGGGGGGGGGGAGGGGGGAAGGAAACAGAGCAACCAAGCGAGATAACTCGAAATTGTTTTGTTTGCGCTCGGCGCCTTTGGTGCATTCTCTCCTCCTAGCCCCTCCACATACTATCCCCCCCTCCCTTTCCCGATGATTAAAAAAAAAACAAATAGATAAACTTTTCATGTTAGCAGCAACTTGCTTCCATAAAGCACTGCTGTTATGGTGATATTGATTCTAATGATGAGATGATGTATTGACACCAATAGTATTATGTCGTGGTTGACATTTATTATGGGCAAATAAAAAAAGACAAAATGACATATAATACCGATTATGATAAATGTATTCTTTTACATTGCTAGTTCACATCAATATGGATGCACTGCGCTTACTTCATACTATGTACTGATATATGACGTAATGGCTGACAGAAGATTTGTGGATGGATAATGGATGGAAAGACAGACAGACAAACTGACAGATGGATGGATATTGGATAGATAGGTAAACAGATAGATAGATATATAGATAGATGGGCAGATATATAGTTGAACAGATAGATAGATACACAAATACACGGACAGACAGACAGACAGACAGACAGATAGATAGATAGATAGATAGATAGATAGATAGATAGATAGATAGATAGATAGATAGATAGATAGATAGATAGATAGATAGATAGATAGATAGATAGATAGATAGATAGATAAGATAGATAGATAAGATAGATAGATAGATAAGATAGATAGATAAGATAGATAGATAGATAGATAGATAGATAGATAGATAGATAGATAGATAGATAGATAGATAGATAGATAGATAGATAGATAGATAGATAGATAGATAGATAGATAGATAGATAGATAGATAGATAGATAGACAGTTGAAAGCAATGTCTCATAAATAAGAAAATATCAGTGACAGCTAGCGACGAGAACAATGATTCTTTGAATTATTGATTTTGATTCAAGATGTACGGACGTTCTACAATACGCTTGATTGACTGCTGATCGGATCACTCAGGTGAATCGAGATTCATGGCGAGTTCGGGAAGTCGTATAGAAAAGAAAAGAAAATCAAACACAGGAAATAATGACGAACATAAAACATTCATTTCTCAAAAAAGAAAACCTTAAGATATTTTTTTGCATTGAATAGGAGGCTGGGTGTAGAACTGGTGGCCATCTTGCAATCTCGCCAGGTGGCTTTAAAATTTTAAAATGTATGCCGTTTACAAGGGTGTGCTACTTGTCGCAAATTTGCTGCTTTTTAAACGGCTTGTGCTACAAAAAAAAATAGTTCCAAAGTAGTGCGAAATTAAAATCTACTCGGTCCAAAGGGCCAAAAAGTATATGCTACTATTTGCTAATTTAAAAAAAAAAAGGATTTTGCGCTTCTTTAGTCCAGAACTTTCTAACAGCACTGATGGTCATTCCCAGTGCCGCCGAGGGGGGGGCAAATGCCCAGAGGCCCGGCGAGTTTTAGAGGCCCGGACTGAGCTGGCCAATCATCTTTGAATATATTATTATCAGCACGCGGGGACACGTGACAGCCCTGGCCAGGGGCCCCGAATTTCTGTCGGTGGGCCTGGTCAATCCTATAGCCATAGTGCTGTAATCATTACATGGGTAAAGCGCCCCCCCCAATCCCTTCCCCTCCCAATCCATTCAACAGTCAGACCACGTGACCTGTATGTAAAGGGTCGCGTCGGAAAGAGGCTGGGCAAATCAACCTTTGGCTCAAATGGTAAGCCCGTTGAGGGGAGGAGATCAAATAGGTCCCGGTTGTCAGACATGGTCAGGTGGACGGAAGGGAGGGGGTTGAGGGGGGGTGGTCCTATATTACAGATAGAACTCTTCGTGTACTTTAAGTGAGATAAACGTCAGAGCTGGTGGACAATTTAGTTTTAAATTTTTCAGGCACCTTAAGATGGAGGAGATATACCACGTGATCGATTTAGAAAAAGAAAACTAATAGGCTAACTAGGTCATCGCCTTTCTCCCCCCCCCTCTGTCTTTTCAAGTTCAAGTCAAAAACAAATTATTATCATATCTGATGCCCACTGCACACTTGTGTGTCTAGAACCCCCACATTTTATCAAAAAACTCTCCAGGTAATGTACCCGAAAACGGTTTTTTTTTTTACATGCTCTGCATTATGAAATGATACATTGTTTTTTGTCTATTCTCAATCCCAGCCCGTAGCGTGGGTGGGGAGAGGGGCTTGGGTGGAGGGGCGGGACCCCCTACGTTTTGTCTGGCTCCCCTGCTGTAGAATTTTCATGCTTACGGGGCTGTGTCAATCTCGTCTCGGAGTATCTCCTTCAATCATCATTTGTTGTCTTCGGTAACATTTTAAACAATATTTTATTTTTTCTTTGAATTTCCGTGGCATAACATAAACACAAAAAAATGATCTGTTTGTATTGTTGGTTAACACAATAATATTACTATCGGTAACAAAGCTAAAAACCAAAAATTTAAAGGGCCCTACACTTATTAAGTAACGCCTTGTGATAGGGGAAATTGATACTGAAGTGTGACACACCATAACAGGAGAAAAAAAATAGCTTAGCGTAATAAGTGAATGGCCCCTTAATGTTTTTGAACAATGGTGTTATTCCGTGATCATGCACGCGTTAGCCGAGCCAAACAAAATCATAAACGTATAAAACAATTGGCTCCAAGATTTTTCACGGTGTTCGTCTTTATGTTATCAATTTATTCCCTAAACCAATTGATTTCCATTACAGGACACAGCTTTCCAACCGAGCGATCGCCGAGCGAGCACATTATGGTAAAAATAAAAAATAAAAATGTAATGGTGAATCTCCCAATCAAATCATCTTTCCCCCCATGGGCCAGTCCATTTGTCTGGGCTAGAAGTCAAGTCCATTATGCAAAACGAGGTCAAAAAAAAAGAAATAATAATGTTATGGGTGCTTGGATCTAATTTGTAAATATGATCAATCTTTGGAGAAATCTGGTCACTGTGATAATAAATGGGGCCAGTTTGGGCTAGCCGTCGTTATGCGGAGAGTTTCTTCATTCAACGACGAGAACATCGAGAGCAAATGATTTAAAGAGTTGAGTGAAAGGGTGGGTGTAAAATGAAGTAGCGAATATCGCGCTTAATTATCTCTCATGTTATGAGCTGCGTTAATCTCGTAGTATTTATTACTAGCTGTACGTATCCTGCAAAAACCTTTGCATAGAGTTATATCCCCTTAGGTTTGATCGGTATGCTAGGTTATTTTTTGGTTTCGATCCGATTTTTTCATGATTGTATTTTAAACTGGAATACTGTTGTATTAATTCTTAACTTTCGATTAACGCAGAGCCCAAAATCGCTTTTATATAAATTACATTTGCTCTATAAGTAGCTTACTGCCGCGCGGGGAAAAACAAAGTACCGTTACATCACCCATTGATTAGCATAGGGGCCCTTGCAAGGCGCGGGGCCCAATTTGGATCAATCCAGGGGGGAGGGGGATGGGGCTACGCTGAGACAATCTGAATATATTTGTGGACCCAAAGCAAAAACTGGTTTCTAAAAGATTTGAACGAAATGGGTGGACGTGAGGCCATAGCATAGCTAGTCTGTATATAAATTGAGGGGGGGGTTTGGCGGCTTCAAGGGATCAAAACAGAATGGCATTTAAGTATTATTCTTCACGGGGAGGGAAAGGGGGGGGGGCGAACATGACAACACGTTTAATTCCATGCGTTGACTGAAATACCTGTTGTATCGATAAGCTTGTTCAGTTAATACACTTTTCACAAACGCACGCTATGCACAAAAAATGTACACTATGCACAAATGCGCACTATGCACAAACGTACACTATGCACAAGCGTACATGATTCACAAATGTGCACTATGCACAAATGTACAAATGTGGCAAATGTACAATGTTCAGAAATGTACACTATGCACAAATGTACACTATGCACAAATGTACACTATGCACAAATGTACACTATGCACAAATGTACACTATAGATTTTATTAAAAAAAAACATTCGCTCTCTCTTCGGTTTGCACCAAGTGAATACAAGATGGATTGCAATTATCTTTTCCAGAAGCTTTTACATAATTAAAAAAACCTAACCATGATAAATGTTTATGGAATTAGCAACGAAAAAAAAAATGCCCACAAGTTAATCATACACACACACACACAAAAAAGGGGAGCAATAAATTTTCATTAGAACCACAATATTTTCCCGCTACTCTTGCATTTAATGAGCACACAGCCTCTCCATTACGCATATTTAAATCATAATCTAAACCTTTTTCAAATACCATATCTCAGATTGATACAGCCCTTTCGGGCTTTTCCGATATTTTTTCCCTCCCATAAACTTCTTCCCAACACATCCCGATTCCAAAACTGTTTCTTTTTTTTTAAAACATTCCCCCCCCCCCCTTCTTTTTGGTTTCAGCTTTTAGCATTGACTTGAGGGAGCGAGCAATGAATTTCTGGATGGTTCCCTCTGATTGATGAAACGCGCTGCCCGCTTTTCTCAAAACTCTTGAATATTAAATAATCTTCGGCCACTGGAGATTCCCGGAGCCACGAAATAAATATTATTTCCCAGTGTTCTACGGGAATCCCCGAAGGGCTTGCACGATGCTGTGAAAAGTCGGATTGGTTCAGAATTCTGGTCGCCATTTCCCTAACTCCCAATCGCTGTTTTTTTTTCTATAAAGAAATCTAGGATAGAATGAAAAAGGAAAAGTTTTTGTACATTTTCCTTTTAACCGCTACAGTATCATCATGATGTCACGCATGTTGTATGTACTATGCATACAGTCAGGACCTGCCTTATGCCGATTTGACCGATTGCGCCTTGCAGGGGCCCCGCATTTTGCAGTTAATTATTAGTAATAGTTGTTACTAGCTGTACCCTGCAAAAACCTTTGCATAGAGTTATATCCCCTTAGGCTTGATCGGCAGGCGAGGTTATTTTTTTGGTTTCGGGCAGATCCGATTTTTTCATGATTGTATTTTAAACTGGGATACTTTTGTATTAATTCTTTACTTTCGATTTAACGCACACTGGAAATGAGTATTATTATATTATATTGTAAAATACAAAATTAGAAGCGAGGCCTCACAAGCATCCGTTAAATTTGGCCACACAATTTGTAAGGCCGGCCTTGCATACAGTGTCTAGTTCAATGGTGGTCAAACGACGACCCGCTGTCCAAATACGGCCCCATTTCGTTGTTTGTTTTTTTTTGTTCTGGCCCGCGCTCCGCTGCCCACATAAGAACTAGCAGCTCTGGGTCAAACTATTAGCAATATAAGCCATCTGACCTTTACAGTAGAATGTACTATAATACATGTATCGGGTATTTTTTTTTTTTTTTGTGAAATACACGGTAAATCTTGGTTATTATTACTCTTAGATTTTTTTTTTAGTTCAGGATTTTTTCAGCCTCTTTTGATAACAAAATATGTGTCGAAATTGAAGGGCTTGGGGCCCCTCATAAGTGTTCGAGATTTCTTCCTTTAGCGTCGGCCTTGAACACTTTTATATTAAAATCAAATAAAGCACATGATTCAGTATCAACAATAAAATGAGGATTTATTTAATTATATGTTTTAATTTGGATCTAATGTCCACTGGTGGGTGGGCAGAGGATCTAATGTCCACTGGTGGGTGGGCAGAGGATCTAATGTCCGATGGTGGGTGGGCAGAGGATCTAATGTCCGATGGTGGGTGGGCAGAGGATCTAATGTCCGATGGTGGATGGGCAGAGGATCTAATGTCCGATGGTGGGTGGGCAGAGGATCTAATGTCCGATGGTGGGTGGGCAGAGGATCTAATGTCCGATGGTGGGTGGGCAGAGGATCTAATGTCCGATGGTGGGTGGGCAGAGGATCTAATGTCCGATGGTGGGTGGGCAGAGGATCTAATGTCCGATGGTGGGTGGGCAGAGGATCTAATGTCCGATGGTGGGTGGGCAGAGGATCTAATGTACGATGGTGGGTGGGCAGAGGATCTAATGTCCGATGGTGGGTGGGCAGAGGATCTAATGTCCAGTGGTGGGTGGACAGAGGATCTAATGTCCAGTGGTGGGTGGACAGAGGATCTAATGTCCGATGGTGGGTGGACAGAGGATCTAGTGTAAGGTTGGGGGCGACAGAGAATTTGAGGGACCTTACCTGTATAGTCGACGGACATATTTCCACACATCTCCATGTCCTGAGGTGGCGTCAACCTTCCTATGACGTCAACGTGGTCAGAGTGGCCCTTCAGTGGAGATGGAACTTTGAGAATGTCCATGGTCTCTGCAGAAACAAAAAAATATAACATTGCTTACATTGTCCACAATCGCCGGCTGTCATACCTCTAATCCAACCGTCGATTTAACAAAGGGGGGTGGGGGGATAACAATACAATTCTAAGCATACATCCATAGAAGATTTATAGCACATACCTATCTAGTATGTATATGTCGTGTGATTTTTTAAGACATAATAGTAAGTGTCTAGCAGTTCTTTGACAAACGTTTTAAAAAACGACCTACATCTTTGCCAAGCAAAGCCACAAACAAATTCAATTTTAATATTGAGGAGATTCCGGAATCAATTCCATTATAAAAAAAAATATAAAGAAAAAAATGTTCTTTCACTAGAATTCGAACCATATGAATAAAATCTGTTCTTGTGTATCTTCAAGGAAGTGGATGTATGTAATGTTATAGATGTCCGTAAACACCCAAATAGTTCCTGGCAAACAACACAGGCAGGTTGTTACTGTCCTACATTTCCGTAATATTGGGTGTTAAGTCATTTTGTTGTTTACGTAACCAGAGACGTACTTACATTTGGGGGGGGCTAGGCAAAGGAACATTGAGGAAGGGCCCTTGGCAAAGGAACATTTGGGGGGGGCTTTATGCAAAAGAACATTTGGGGGTCCTAGACAAAGGAACATTTGGGGGCTATATGCAAAAAGTACATTTGGGGGCCCTAAGCAAAGTACACTGGGGAGGGCCCCTAGGCAAAGGAACATTTGGGGCCTAGGCAAAAGTTACATTTGAGGGCCCTAGGCAAAGTACACTGGGGAGGGCCCCTAGGCAAGGAACATTTGGGGCCTAGGCGAAAGTTACATTTGAGGACCTCTAGGCAAAGGAACATTTGGGGCATAGGCGAAAGTTACATTTGAGGGCCCTAGACAAAGTACACTGGGGAGGGCCCATAGGAAAGGAACATTTGGGGCCTAGGCGAAAGTTACATTTGAGGGCCCTAGGCAAAGTACACTGGGGAGGGCCCCTAGGCAAGGAACATTTGGGGCCTAGGCGAAAGTTACATTTGAGGGCCTCTAGGCAAAGGAACATTTGGGGCCTAGGCGAAAGTTACATTTGAGGGCCCTAGGCAAAGTACACTGGGGAGGGCCGCAAGGCAAAGATACATTTGGGGGGCATGATGCAAAGATACATTTGAGCTCCTTTGGCAAAACAAGATTTAAAGAGCTATTGTCATGTCACAATTCACTTCAGATTGTTCAACTCCTTTGTCAAGTTTTTCTTTTTTTTTTAAAACAGACCGCGAATAGATGTAAACACGTCTAGAGCGAGAACCTACGCTGGTCAGTTGATTGTTTTCTTAAAATGTGTTGTTTTTTTTTTATACATAATAATTTTCTGTTAACAGCCTTGGCAACTACAATACGGGCATTGGGATTAACAATTGGTTTGTGGGGGAAGGGGGGGGGTAGGTTTTAACTCTGACATGATATGAAAGGGGCGTCAGCTTGAAGTTTTCTCACGTGATGGGATGGGGCGGGGGGGGGAAAGGGGGGGGGGTCCCGGCTGATTATGTGGGTGATTAAACCTTTTAGATCAGGCGAGGGCTTTGGGTGGTTGATGACGATAATCAGGATGGTGGGGGAGGGGGGTAGGTAGGGGGAATCACTGTGAGATTTCCGACCCTGAAGTAACGATATGTATAACAAGAGTATGAATTTCATTTTTAAAAAACATATTAGTCTGTCAAATAAAAAAATACGTGGAAGGCGTCTTTTTATTGGTGGTCCCTTGTTTTACTAGTAGTCCTATGTAAATTCTATAATTCATGTAGTATTAGTAGTCCTGACTAAGTAAAACCTCTAATTCATGTAGTATTAGTAGCCCTGACTATGCCAACTCTCTAATTCATGTAATGAATTTAATGACAATATAGAACTTTACTGTTCAATATAGAACTTTACTTTTGCAGTGCTTAGCAGATCCGATTGCCGCTCTGAACTATTGCATGCGTCTGTTTATGTTATTACTTGAAGAGGTTAAGTAAATCTAGTAGTAATGTATGGGTTGTTTTTGTTTTTTAATGGGTTTTTATTTTAATATAAGTAAAATTGTCATAGTTGGCAATATATTTATGTAAATAAGGTATACTCCAATAGTGTAACAACTGCCGTATTTGTAAAATTACAGCTTTCAATAATTGCGAATTAACTGGTACATGATAAATTAATCGTGCATCTTTAATACGAAATTAAAGAAATTATTCCTAAAAAAATGCCTTTCATTCACGCATGTCGCCCATTAAATTATAACAACAGCGGTACTTGCAAAAAGTGCAATCTCTTTGAATTGTATAGATCACCATTGAAATGTTTCTACACGGAACAAACAATGTAGGTCTCTACCCAGAATTACAACAACGAGCCCCTATCATGTTAATATCGCCCCGTATAGCGTCAGGGTAAGTTGTTGTTGTCCCCCCCCCCAGCCTTTCGCATCAGCTTGAACCATGTACGTCCGTTGTTTAGTGCACCTAGCCCCAGTAAGTGCACTAACGATACAGAAAAAGTGTGTACAAACGGTTTTAGCTAATTTCAACATGCAACTCTTGCTGTTGCTGTTGTTGTTGTTTTAAAGAAGAGCAGAGAAGGTCGTGTCGGCTTCTGAATAAAAAAAAAACAACAAAGGTTGGGGGGGGGGGGAGGGGAGATGTAACAGCTGATGCGATTGGATGCAGACCTTTTTCCATATTGACAGGTTTAGTTTAGTGAGTTTTTTCAACAGCGGGTACCATTAATGTATGTGTATGTGTGTCTGTCGGTTTGTTTGTTTGAACGAATGCATGTTGTTTTATATTAATTGTGTAACGATTGTCTTTTAAATACAAAAAAAAAATGGCTGCATTAAGTTGTTGTTGTTGTTGTTGTTGTTTAGCCTAGCCTCGCCTTTGTTGGTTACTTTGCCTAATGGTCGGAAGAGGTGGTCACAGACAGCTTATCGATTGTTCGCTTTTCTTTGATGATGATTGATTCATTATTCAAAAAAAATATGCATGCTTTATTAGTTACGCAGGGGATGAGCCGGCAGATGCATGTCTACATTGTCACGTGTCTATATTATCACAGATACGTGTTTACAAGGTCAAAGATACATGTCTACATTGTCATAGATAGGGGGTCTACATTGTCACGTGTCTACATTATCACAGATACGTGTTTACATTGTCACAGATACATCTCGAACCCAGGACTCTCCGGTCCAATGCTCTACAACGCACGACCCCCTCTTATATATACATGTATTTGGGCTCTGCGTTAAATCGAAAGTAAAGAATTAATACAACAGTATTCCAGTTTAAAATACAAATACATTAAAAAAATGGGATCTGCCCGAAACCAAAAAATAACCTTAGCCCACCGATCGAGCCTAAGGGGATATAACTCTATGCAAAGGTTTTGCAGGGTACAGCTAGTATACTATATAACAGTTGCCGCTAAGGTGTATCATACCCTAAGCTTTTCTTATAGATCGTCCAACCACGCCCATCCCACTCCCAGACCTCTCCCCCCCTCCCTCTCCTTTCTACGCCTCCACCCCCCCCCCAAACATACACACCTTCCAACTTTTGTTGTACAATCTTGCTTTCTAATGGCATTGTTTTGAAGAGACACACACACACAAAAATACTAGCATTAGAGCGAAGTGTGGTCAATTGAAGTGTGGTCATCTATTATTTAAGACCTTGAAATCTGTTCGGTGCAGCCAAGGCGAGATAAGGAACCGTAACTCCTGCACAATCAGGATCGAAACTTTCGATATCGACTTGAGGGAGAGGCGTAGGAGGGGAAAGGGGTGGGGGGTGGGAGGAAAAGAAAAATCTGACAATGGAATAATAAAATAAATAAACAAAACATAGAATGAGTTGAAAAAAGAAACTAAGCTTTGACTGACTCTTTCTTTAATTCTAAAGTGGGGGGGGGGGGGGAATCTATTGTTGTTGTTTTTTTTTTTTCCATTCTCTTGTTTTAACTCAACTAATTTTTTTTTTTTTTCAAGCTAAATGTTCCAAAGAACATTAATTTTTCAGGAACATTTTCATGAAAATTTGATAGTTTGTTTTATGATACTAGCTGGCGTGGCGAGACGTTAAGGACTTGTAAATGGGCGTGTACAGAATGCTCGACATCCGTAAGGAAATGTCTCTTCGTGCAACTAGCCCCGGACTCCCCCCCCCCCCAAAAAAAAAACAATACACCCTTGTGTGTGTGTGTGTGTGTGTGCGTGTGTGTCTAATCACTGGTTGCTCAGTGATTCAAATCTTTTTGCAACTTTTTTTCTTTTTTAATGTCTTATTTTCATTGTTTACCTTCTTCGCTCACTTGGCGCTTCAACTGTCTATTCAGACGTAGTCGTGTGTGAGTGCTTCTGGGCTATTCAGACGTAACCGTCTGTAAGTGTGCTTGCTTGTGTCTGTGTGTGTGTGTATTTATGCTTATCCGTAGTGCGTGTGGTTGAGTGGGGGGGGGGGGGAACTCTTCTAGGCTATTCAGACGTAGACGTGAGTGAGTGTGTTTGTGTATGTGTGTGTACTCAAGTTTTTCTGAAGTGCAGGTGTGTATGTGTGTGTTGGGTGGGGGGAGGGAGGAGGGGTCGGCCCTGTCTTGGCTATTCATACACAGCGTCCATTTTTTTTTTGTGTGTTTTGTACGGAGTTCTTATCCCCCGTTATCGATTTAAAAGAAAGCCGTTAATGCAGTTTTAGGTATCGCTCTGTTAAATCAAGTATTCCCTTTGTGTATACTTGCTCATTTTTTTTTTTCTTTTATTTATTTATTACTTTTTGTGTTTTTTTCTTTTTTTGTTTTTTTGAAAGAGTGAAAAGTAAATGACTGACTGGATTATTGCCCTTGAATAGAACAAATGATGTTCTGACGTTAAAAAGTTACTTCCCCCTTTTTTTTTTCAACACTGCAAAATAAGAAAAACTAACTTCTTTGAAAAGTTGATTTTTTTTTTTATTGTTTTTACTATTCCGTGTTCATGTTTGGTTTTTTTTTAAGATTATTAAAAGCGTGTTAAGATTTTGTTGTGTATTTTAAATCTTTGTGAGTGAGGGCAGTGAGATGGTCAACATTATGGAGGTACACAAGTTTGGTGCCACGCCTTGCAAGGCACGACTCTCAACCGGTCGTACGCGTAACCCCCGAGGGGAGGCGGGAAATGTTATACAGGGTTACGCAAAGAAATATTTTTTTTTCCTTTTAAATAACCCTTAATTTGAAAGAAGTTCGCCAGTTTGCTGAGTAACTCATTCCCCCCAAAACCACGTGCCCCCAAGTATCGTGTCACAATATAGTTATAGATTAACTCTAACACAATAAGAGAGGTTAATAAAAATAATGTATTCTTTTCTTTTACTACCACAGCCGTGTCTAAATCGCACCTCTTTTTACTTCCGTTCAACATAACCATTCATTTAGTGCACTGTCATAGGAAATACCCTGTGACATATCGCGTTTAAAAAGGTAAACAAAATTGTATTATGAATATAAGTGAATTTAATGGCGAACTTTGGGACGGATGGCCGAGTGGTGTAGATACTCGACTGTCGATCTGAGAGTCCTGGGTTCGATCCTCGGTGAGGCCCATGGAATTTTTCAGGTGAAATTTGTTTCAAAGTCGTCCCACAAGTCCACCCAGCTTTAAATGGGTACCTGACATTAAGTTGGGTAAGTAAAGGCTGCTGGGCGTTGTGCTAACCACACAATCCCTTCATATGCCGAGGTTATAGAAACAGATGAATTCTACACTTCATCTGCCCCGATGGCCCGATAGGGCTAAGGGAACTTTACTACTACTTACTTACTAATGGCAAACTTTAGTGTGAGGGGTACCCACGGGGGCCCTCTATTAGTCCAGATATTTTATTTCAGTGCCAAATATTCATGTATATATGACAATTGCTCGATAGGACAATTTTTGCCCCCCCCCCAACCCGCAAAAAAAAATTGGGGGCCCTAAGCCAGCCCCGTAGCGTGAAAAATTCTACAGCAGGGGCCAGGCATTCTACAGCAGGGGCCAGGCCAATAGCAGGGGGCAGTAAATAAATGTTACTAAGTAGAGCAAACATGCAGAGGCGGGGGGGGGCAGACAAAACGCAGGGGCCCGGCCCCCCTACTGCACGCTACGGGCCTGCCCTAAGATATGCGTAATTCCTGCACTGCCTGCCCTAACTGTGTCCGTGCTTCTGCACTAGGACCCGCCATTAACTTGCACAGAAATAAAATGACGCCCTTATGATCAAACGAGAGTCTGACGCCCTAATGATCAGACGAGAGTCTGACGCCCTTATGATCAGACGAGAGTGACGCAGACGTCAGTTTTAGCACACAAAATCTCTGAATCGAAAATTTGGTGATATCGGAAACTATTTTGAAGTTCCGGAATGGATAATGTTTCACTCTATCACTCAATTTCCGATTTCTCTTCCGGCTCACTGGACCTTCCAATGTAAAATATTCTCGCGATTTCATGAAGTCTGTTAGTCCTAAATGTCGGAGTCGGAATCGAGAATCGAATCATGATCGGTAATTTAAGAGAAGAGACAATAATTGTAGTTGAAGCGGTAAAAAATTCGACATCATAATCCGCAATGGTAAGACCATTCTCTGGTAACACTATATTTATTTACAAAGTTTACTATATTCTATTTAAAAATAGTGATACTGTTGACATATGGTCAAAATTAATGATACTGTTGACATATGATCAAAATTAGTGATACTGTTAACATATGATATAATTTAGTGATACTGTTAACATATGGTCAAAATTAGTGATACTGTTGACATATGATATAATTTAGTGATACTGTTAACATATGGTCAAAATTAGTGATACTGTTAACATATGGTCAAAATTAGTGATACTGTTAAAATATGGTCAAAATTAGTGATACTGTTAACATATGGTCAAAATTAGTGATTTGATAAAATATGGTGAAAACTAGTGATGCTGTTGACTTACGGTTATGATTTGGTGGACATTGGCAGTTCAACAACATAGCACATATAGTCAGTCAGCAATGTGTTTGATTTAACTTGTATGTGGTTTCTATAAGTAAATGGTATAAATTTTAGCAGAAAACTGATTGGATTTCAAATGATGAGGCCTACATATGGTCAGATAACATTTGATTCTAAAGAGATTTTTTCGTTTTAAAAAAATAAAAAAAAAAAAATTATGGTAAATGTGAACACACAAAATTCTACAATGACATGTTTTGAAAACACATGGCGCTCAAAAAAATGGCGAATTGATGATACATTACTAATAGCTTCTATACTAGATGACAATATAACTTCACTGACAGCACAGCTGTTGGGTCTTTTCCAGCCCACCTCAGCGGCTATATCTCCCCCCTCCCCCCCCCCCCCACCACTCGCTCTCCGCTCTCCTCACCACGTTCAAATAACACCGTAGTACAGAATACGTTAAATTTGATAATGGCTTTGAATCTAGCGAGGTCGTTACTATACAGCCAAAACAATTTACGGGTTCTAAGAAACGATCTAATTTTTTTTTTTGTTGTAATGCTTCGCTTTAGTTATTCGTAATAGGGTAGTCGTTATGTGTGTGAGTGCGAGGGACGGGGGGGTTATGGCGTATCGTAATTAGCTACAGTAGAATGTCGTTTATCCGAATCAAATGGGATCGGACACCGTTCGGATACGCGATTGTTCGGATAGCCGAAAACCGAATGCGATACATGCAGTATATGAAAGTGAATACTATACGAATATAAGAAAATCATCAAATGCGGGAAACGTGCTTGAAGAAAAAGCAAAATAAGTGCAACATGTCACAATTTAACTTTTATTGTGGAAAATAATCACTTATTTTTTCGCTGTACCATTGTACATAACTGGTCCAGATATTAGACGCTTCAGTAATGTGATAAAGTCGATGAATAAGGGGAACCTACTCTTAGCAACCTCCTCCCCGATCCCCCCGGGCCCACATTTCGGGCCCATTGTGATGATAATATTTTTCAAAAGTTGATTGGCCAGCTCAGTCCGGGCCCCTAAAACTCGCCGGGCCCCTGGGCATTTGCCCACTGCTCCCCCGGTGGGTCTGCACACAGTGCAGTGCAGTGTAAATATTAGCTTGACTCAGTCGAGTGTTAACATTGGCCGGTGGTGGGGGGTGGCAGAATCGGCAGAGCGTGGTAGTCATGAGATCAAATCCTGACGAGGCCAGCTTAAAAGCTTAACCCCCATAATATTTTAGGATTAGTCTCTCGAAAACCACGTTGGACGTGGTGGTTCCCCGTCAGTTGACCACTGGAATACTGCAGCTTCGGTAACGATAGTTTTCTGTATATATATATATATATATATATATATATATATATATATATATATATATATATTATTTGGCACAGAGATGGGAATTATCTGGCCACTTAGTTTTAGCGGAAGTGATTTTATTTAGTTAGACCAGACGATAGATTTCTTCAGACATGATAACAGACGATAATTGAGACGACTAGAGGGACTAAGACATATACTCATTAGGGAAGGACGTTGTTCGTATCATCATTTACTCTACAATATTATGCATTATGCATTATTAAAGTAAGAAGATTATTCATATGTAAATAAATAGATATATATTTCAACAAACTGTCTATTCAGTGATTCATAACTGTTAATATATGTGTTACGTCTCACACACATCTGTGGACACTTCATTTTAATGTGCAAGAAATAAATATACAAGAAACTCCGAAGAGATAGGCTAATCTGTTATACTACAAATAATTTATGTACACCTACCAGAAGAAGAAGTGCCAAGTAAATAATATATTATACACACAACTAATTTATACACAAAAACCACATATGACATAAATGGTATGCAGCGGAAAAGTTCTATAAAGAACATATATTATACATAATGGTCGGCTGATGTAATCAAGAGACATATATATATATATATATATATATATATATATGTGTGTGTGTGTGTGTGTTGTTTTTTTGTATATTGTTTGAATAGACGAAAATCTTCATTACATTGACCTCGTATGACCAACGCTGGTTCCGTGTTTTTTTTTTGTTTATTTTGGCACAATCAATTTTTAATACTAAATACTGGGGTGGGAGGGGGCATTGTCTAACAATAAAAGCCATTTTCCACAATCTTGAAATTTGAAAAAATATGATTTCTGACTTTAAAAAATATGATTTCTGACTTTAAAAAATATGATTTCTGACTTTAAAAAATATGATTTCTGACTTTAAAAAATATGATTTCTGACTTTAAAAAAAATATCTCAAAACTCTGCTATGGCAGTTCATTGTCAAACAAAACACGCGAGCTAGCAGCCAGAAGAGAACTGCCCAAACATTGTCAAACAACATCCAAGTAGACGAGCGCTAGAACGAGTTGACTTCCATTCAGAATGCCACCACCGACAACACCATCACCATCAACACCACCAACACCGACACCATAATTACCATCACCGGCACCATCATCACCATCACCATCACCACCGACTGCACCACAACTATCCCCCACCTCCATCACCGACACCCAGGCCCGTAGCGTGCGGAGGGGGGGCAGGTGGGCCGGGCCCCCCTGCGCTTTGTCCACGCTTATTTGTTCTACTTATTAAAATGTATTACCTGGCGCCCCCCTCGCTATTGCCTGGCCCCTCCTGTAGAATTTTCACGCTACGGGGCTGCCGACACCACCAACACCATCATCATCAAACACCCCCACTACCACCACCATCACCGACACTACCATCACCACCACCCGGCTCATTAAGCCAGTAAAACAAAATAAAAACAACAACAACATCAACAACAACATCAACAACTTGTTGGTGACTCCATGACCAGGGTCGTAGAGTGGAAGGGGATGCGGGAAGGTAGGAGGGGGTGGTGTTGGGGAGGTGGTGATGACGAAATGATCAAAAGCAAAAAAAGGATGTCACAGGTTGACCAAACACTTTTCTGGATTGTATTTAAAATTTGTTTCGTTTCATTCTTATGTTAATGTGTCGATTTAATATCGCAGCACGGGCTGGGTTTGAGTGGGAGGTGGGCCGTGGGGAAAGGAGGGCGGGGGTGGGTGGGGGGGGGTCTACTCAAGCTTTTGAGTGGGAAGATGGTGGCTGGGTGGGAAGGGGGGGGGGAAGAGGACCGCGAGAGAGTTCAAAGAAAGATGGTGAAGCGAGGCTAAGCAACAGATTGGGACGACCTGATTGTTGAATGATTGTTTTAAAAGAGCGGGGGGTGGGGAGGGAGGTAACTGTGTGGGATGAACATGTCGGTGTAATGGAGGGGCGTGGGGGGGGGAGGGGCGTGGGGGGGAGGCGAGATGATTGTTGTTTAATTGTGAGTTTAAATTTAGTTTGACGAGTCAGAAGAGGGGGTTTTACGCACGTGTAATCGAAAACCACAGTTCGGCCATCCACTAGTATAGGCCGGGGGTGGGGGGTAGGCAAACTTTATGAACCGCGGGCCGCAGTAGGTAATTAAATATTTGATGGATTGGCAAGAGCTGATGAATGGGAGTGATTACACGAACAACATATTATGTTCTGTAATATAAACATCAAGTTGATGTGGACGACCAGCGGGGTGGGGTGGGGGGGGAGCAGGGGTGGGCGTCGTCAAGATATTGTAAACACCCAGTTAACAACATATGAGTTGCCCCCCTTACATTCCTTCAACAACCAATCCATACATATCATTTAATTAATCATTTAGCATGGGGTCCACGCAAACGCCCCCCCCCCCTCTTTGTTATATAGCTTTGCGACCAACCATTCTTACGGTTTTTGGAAAAACGGTCACATGGGGCGCTGCTGTTAAACTGGGCCCCCCCTATCGAAAAGAATAATCCCTAGTTGACTGAACACAATTGTACAAGTTAAATCTGTTAATTAAGAAGTACATATCATTAGTCCCATCTTGCTATTCAGTAGCTGAAATGATCACTTTGAAAGAGACACTGTGGGCGAGTTTAGCATTGCGTAAGGCAACAGGTAAGGTCTTTCAGAGTACAAGTCTGTGCTAAAATAACATAACGGCTGGGCTGTCAGAGATGCCCCCATTAGTTATGACGGCCTAGAGGCTGAAAGATGTACACTGCCCCCCCCCCCAAATAAATCTTTTCCTATGGCTCCCCCCCCCCCACCAACCACACCCACAAACCCTTTAGAAAGACTCTTATTACGGCTGACAAATGTAAGGCAGATATCGAATGTTCAAACAGTTACCACTGCTTTAATTTGTGGCTAGTCATTGTGCGGTTCATCGGGGAGATGCAGTGGTGGGAGCAAGTCCAGCTGCGCCTGGACACAGCATCATGGGACCGCCGATTCCAGCGGGCAAGCACAAAACATGTCACTCCTCATGTTTATCTTGACCACTCGAGTTTTTAATGAGCCAGGGGTGAGCCCCATCGCCGCCATGACAGTTTGGCCATAATGGTATTAACAGCAAATTGCAGCTCAGTTTACAAAGATGTTGTTTTCATGAGCCCAAATTTACAATGTGGTATAGGATTAGAGTTCAGCCCTGGCCTAATACAGTGGGGTAATTGAGAATTGGGAGGGGAGGGTGGGTGGGGGGCGATTGAAGGGGGGAAGGGGCAGTGGCGTAACTAGGGGAGGGGGAAGGGGGGTTCGAATCTGAAAGTCCCCCGGGCCCCAGCTTGAAGGGTTGCCCCCAAAGGCGTGATCGAAATTATTTTTTTACATTAAATATTAAGTACATTATTTCATGTCTTGATGTCGAATGTCAACATGCACGGGCCCCCAAAGACGCCGTGCCCCCATCCCCGGGCCCCAAAATCCCTAGGTACGCCACTGGGAAGGGGGGTATATTTAACTTTGCAAGGACTTGAAAATTCGCTGACAGTGTTTTGCTACTGTTTTATTTTTGATAGAAGTCGTTCTACATATATTAGAGAACAGTTTAGGGTTTGGAAAAAAAAAAACAACATATGATGACCTGTACTTAGTTGCTTGTTTATATGATCCCGCCGTTGAGTGGTGATAATACAAATCTACCTATTTGTAGCCGTTGTTTGATCTTTAGGGACCCTTGGAGGGGATTCCAGAGCGTGGGTGATGGGGCATAGGTGAAAATACCTAAAAGGCCTCCCCCCCCCCCTCAGCGCAGATTGCATTAACAGAAATTAAAGCTAGAAGCCGTTTGTTTTTCTTTACTGACAGTCGGTTGTGGGGGGGGGGGGGAAGTTTACCTATCTATAAGGACGGTTCTGAACAAATTTTCATAAATTTTAGTTACATGCCGTGTTATAATTTTCCGAAGGCTATGTGTGTGTGTGTATGTGTGTGTGTATGTGTGTGTGCACAGCCCACCGGCGCACGGCTCCGAGGGAACATTAGTTTCAAGCTAATAAACAATTGCATGAGAGCAAAACAAAATTCCAAAGAAACTGTTTCTCACGACATAACCTGTATAGATTTACAAAGGCATTCTACATCACGCGATCGCCGCGTAAATAGGAGTGACATCATATGTTCTTGTGCTCATATTTATTTTTTAAAATATTGCTTTTAATAATAATAGCGATTTGGGCACTGAATTAATACAACAGTATTCAGTTTAAAATACATTCATGAAAAAAAATCGGATCTGCCCGAAACCAAAAATAACCTAGCCTACAGATCAAGCCTAAGGGGACATAACTCTATGCAAAGATTTTGCAGGGTACAGCTAGTTCTAAAAACATAGGCCAATGTTAACAATGTAAAACTAAAACAATACAACTATTGAATATTCGTGGTTAACAAATAAATCAGATGATTGGTTTAGATATCAAGGGTGAGCAAACTCTCTGACTCGCAGGTTACATTGGATTTGTTGATAAGACCAAGAGCAGATGGGTGGAGTTTTTGACATGAACTAATATATATATATATATATATATATATATATATATATATATACAAGTACCCGGCTTTGCCCGGGTTTAAAATACAGTTTTTTCTGTTTACCTTCTGTTTTCTCCCTACCTCTCTCTCTCCCTTCCTCTCTCTCTCCCTCCCTCCCCCCTCTCTCCCATCTCTCTCCGTCCCTCTCCCATCTCCCTCTCTCCCCCTCCTTCTCTCCCCCGTCCATCCTCCTCCCTCCTCCTTCCCTCTCTCTCCCTCTCTGCCCCCTCTTTCTCTTTATCTCTTCCTCCCATTTCTCCCTCCTTTCTCCCTCCTTTCCCTTTCCACCTCTCTCTCTCCCTCCCCCTCTCTCCCCCTTCCTCCCTCCCTCATTCCCTCTCTCTCCCTCCCTGCCCCCACTCACTCTTTATCTCTCTCCCTCCCTCTCTCCCACCCTCTCTCTCCCTCCCTCCCCTCTCTCCCTCCCTACCCCCTCTCTCCCTCCCTTCCTTTCTCTCTCCCTCTCCCCCCGCTCCCTCTCCCATCTCCCTCTCTCCCCCCTCCTTTTCTCCCCCCTGTCCATCCCCCTCCCTCCTCTCTCCCCCTCCCTCCCTCCCTCCTACCCTCCTTTCCTCTCTCCCCCTGCCCCCTCTCTGAGGTGCCTGCGACGTATACTGCAGATAAAGTGGCAAGACAAGACCCCTAACACTGGGGTGCTGGAGAGGACCAACATGAGCAGCTTGTTTGCAGTTCTCAGCGAGAGACGCCTCAGATGGCTCGGTCATGTCAAAAGAATGGACGCAGGCCGCATCCCGAAGGACCTACTCTATGGCGAGCTAGTTACCGGCCAGAGGAAAACAGGGCGACCTAAAATGCGCTACAAAGACACCTGCAAAAAGAATATGAAAGAGTGCTCCATTAACCCCAACTCCTGGGAGAGCCAAGCAGCCGACCGCCAGTCCTGGAGGCTCGCTGTCAGGTAGGGTTCATTGCGCGCAGAGGCTGAGCGACAGGATAATGCTGCCCTGAAAAGAGCGAGACGGAAGCGGAAAAAAGAGCAGCTACAACATCAACTACAACAACCAACTATTTTCAAGTGTGACAAGTGCGGCAGGGATTGCCACTCCCGAGTCGGACTGCCCAGCCATTCCCGGCGGTGTTTAGTAGACTCAACTTAGCTACACCATCGTCTCTCTCGATATATATATATATATATTATGGCTTCACATTTCTTCTAAAATCCTTCTTCATTCATTTACCTTCCTCAAACTGTACAAATCGGGAAGCATGAAAAAACATCAACAATTCTTTGCATCACAAAGGCACTATACAGCACCAGCGCGCAAGTTCTATTCGATCATAGGGAAATGACGTCACAGAAGAGTTTTATCTATGGCGCCGTCGAGATTACTTTAATATAGTAAAATATACTAAAATAAAAATAATTTATTACAATTAAACCACCCATCGAGATGAAACGAAACATGTCCTATAACCTACCCCATGTAATTATGTGTATGTGTAACAAATTTCACGTTATTTGGTTGTGTGGATCTTGAGTTATAAGGGAACAGACAGACAGACAGACAGACAACAAATGCGTCTTATAAGTATAGAGATAGAGATATATATAAGAGGTAACATAAAAGGCTGGCGATATATCCCACTCTGAAACATTCCGGCGAGCTGTAGTGGGGCAGCGAGCTTAACTCGCGCCCGGGCACAATATCTTTTTAGTACCCCTTTGTAAGTAGCGCCCGGGGCATGATGCCCCCTTGCGCCCCTCGCTACGCCACTGGCCCACGGGCCGTATTTAGCCCACGGATGGCTAAGATGGTGTGTGTGATTAGTTGGAGACTCATTATAAGACTAAAGACTAAGAAACAGTTTCTAATCACTACATGGCTCGGTGTAATTAGAGACATAATGAGTTAGCCAATTGACCACTCCCCCATCGCCACCCCTGTCCTCCCTGGATTCATTCAAAAAAATAATAAAGTCCCCTTAGCCCCAGCGGGCCATCGGGACAGATGAAGTGTAGAATTCACCTGTTTCTATAACCTCGGCATATTGTGTGGTTAGCACAACGCCCAGCCGCCTTTACTTCCCTAACTTAAAGTGTATCAGTTAAATCAGAGATGCGCGCCAACAAGTGTTTTGTTAATTTAACGAACTATGTTATACTGGTCAGTGGGGTGAGAATGAGGGGGGGGGTGTGAGGGAGACGCCCAATGTTAACCTGTGACTTTATAAGTGACTTACACAGTGCTGTGTTCAAATTAACCTCATTATAGATGATGTAATGAGCACCATTGAGAGCCGTTCTTATAAAAATGGGACAGCCCCTTGGGGGGCCCCACTGCATATTTTACTTTATATTAGATATAATGCTAAGAGGGCCCAGAAGGTACTTTTTCCCTATCCGTGCTGAGATTCTCTGCCTAAGTCCTCCCCAAAACATATATGGAAGTTTCTGTCTAGGGGCCCCAACACTTCTGTGGAAATCTCTTCCTAGGGTCCCCAAACATATCTGGAAGTTTCGACTGTCGACTTGAAGGTACCTGGTTCGATTTCCGGTGAGGACCAATTTATATTTCAGGTCATGGCCTAAGTCCCCACTATGTCTTCCGTGGTGCCTCCATGGCCATTGCACTATCGGCTATGGTGGGGATGAAAGAAGGGTACCATAAAAAACATCCCAATAGTGGTTTATAGGATCTAAGAGATTTCATCTCATCCTTACAGGGACTTCACACACATAGGGTCCCCAAACATATATGGAAATCTTTGCCTATTGAGTCCAACTATCCCTGGAAATCTCCGCTTATTTTCCCCCCAACTATCCCTGGAAGCCTCTGCCTATGTTTTCCCCAACTATCCCTGGAAGTCTCTGCCTAACGTCCTTCCTATAATAACTATGTACGAGTATGCACTAAAAGTCTAAACCATATTCCAATCGTCCCTACAGAGTTCATGTAACACACGCCCGGGTGTGGTGACAGTGGGGGGGGGGGGGGGATCACACAATGAGATGTTCCCCCTGTCTTGATAAAACATTCATAAGGACGGGGGCGTTAGTCGCCCTCATTGCCCTCCACACGATCCAACGGTCGAGTACCTCTATGTCGTCATCGAACTGGTTCACCTCTTATTAAAGATTCGGAGTTAGCCGTGGATTGATTGCACCCACAAATCATTGATTCATTTTTTTTACCGAATTTAAAAAAAAAAAAACAGTGAGGTAAATGAAGAGAAAAAAAAACAGTGAGGTAAATGAAGAGAAAAAAAAAAAACACTGCGGTAAATGAAGAGAAAAAAAAACAGTGAGGTAAATGAAGAGAAAAAAAAAAAACACTGCGGTAAATGAAGAGAAAAAAAAAGGTATTTATGAAAATGGTCTCCGACTCTTTCACCAACCTGGGATGTACCGGTTGTACCGACTATGATGAGGGTGAGCTTTGGGGGGTGCTGGCTGGGGGGTGTGGAGGGGGTATGGTAACAAGTACTGTGACTAGGGGGAGAGGGAAAAAGTCGCTGAACTCTTTCACTGTCTGTCCCCCCACTACCAGTTGTTCTAGCCAGTGGCGATAGTGCAATGAAGCTAAGGATACCATTGCTATATGGAGAAAATAAAATCTTATAATTAGAAAAAAAAATAAAAAAAAAAACGAACGATTTTTTAAATGAATTTTCAATTATCCAAATAACTAAATTCACAATGCTTACTGGGTTGAAAGGATGTAATACTTACTAAATGCAGTTAATTATTTTATGGCTAGGATACATACGAGAAACGGTTGTGTGGATCCATTGAAATGTTATCAAATATATATGACAAAGAAATATTTTATGTGCATTCATTTAATTTCATTGTGTATGTTTCTTGTCCCTTATAAAAGATAGCTTTTAATTTTCACATTTAATATATAATATATTAATTATCCGATACTGTTTTATAAAACATAAACAAAGTTTATCAACACAGACTCAAAAAAAGACCTTGATCGCGTCAGCTATTTGACTGACTGAGTGTTAATCGTAATTAAACTTGAACTTGATAATAATTGCATTATTTTTATACATTTTTTTTTTCATAAAAGCTAAATTTAAAAAAATGGCTTCACTTATTGCTGAAACTGTTATACTTATAAAGTCCCTCAGAATTTATAGAAAAAAATGTATACAAATATAGCCCGTACAGATAGGCCAGAAAAACATTTTCATTGAATTATTTTGTATAGTCTACAACATGTTTTAGTCAATTGATAACAATATTTTTATATATATATATATATATATATATATATATATATATATATATATCCTAAAAACATTAAAAACTACAACGACAAAAAAGCACGATTTAATTCACACTTTTCATTGAGAAGAAAAGTGCAATGAAACAAACAACAGGCCAAATACTATTTTAAAACATTGCTATTACCAGAGGTTTAACTTCTTCGGTCCTACCTTCATGGGGCGAAAATTCTTTACCAGGCGCGTTATAGCATCAGATTGTATAATAATTAATACTGGAAAATGGGCCGTTTGGAAGATAGGGCCCTAAGCGATGATCTGGTGTGTCTATCGCTAAAACCGCTATGGCTACAACGTGGTTATTAAATTTCAACTCACCCATTGAATTCATCTCTCTCATTTCCTGCTCATCGTTGTGGTGAAAAAGTTCCGATTTGACGTCATCAAAATGCGTCGACGAGGGACTGTCCTTCTCACCATTCTCGGTTACAGAAATGACGTCATCGTTGTCTGTCTCCCACGGCCGACAGTATCTTTTGTTGGCCTTTTTGATCATGAATGATCGAGGCATGTCAGCTTGAGCCAGGATTTTTTTTTTTCGTTTTAATCCTCAAGGCTTCACTTCTAGGGTCTCTACTTTTTGTTTAAGTCCGTGGTGTACTTTATGTTCACCGGTTTGTCTTATGTTTTGATTAGTTTAAGTCACACACACACACAAAATGATATGGTTTGTGAAGTGTTCAAATCACAGAAACGAAAAAAAATCTTGCACTTTGACAAACTCACGCAGAAATAAATTTTCCTTCTGAATGTGTCGAATGTTCTAGTTCAGTCCACGGCACCAGTGAATGTACATGCCCCCGTTAATGACTAAACCCATTCTTTAACAAATATAAATAAATAGATAGATAGATAGATATAGATCAGTGATCGGTTAACTGTTTAATTCGATATCCGACAAGGGGAAAATGTGATGTAAAATTGTAATCTATGATTTCTTTAAAACCATTTCATGTATGTCTATTGAATACTCATCAAACACTCACACAAAGCCTTCCAGCTCTATGAATTTCAATAAAACCGTTTGCTGTAATGTAACAGTGTAATCTCGATACCATACCGTTTGCTGTAATGTAACTGTGTAATCTCGATACCACACCGTTTGCTGTAATGTAACTGTGTAATCTCGATACCATACCGTTTGCTGTGATTTAACAGTGTAATCCCGATACCATTCCGTTTGCTGTAATGTAACAGTGTAATCTCGATACCACACCGTTTGCTGTAATGTAACAGTGTAATCTCGATACCATACCGTTTGCTGTAATGTAACAGTGTAATCTCGATACCATACCGTTTGCTGTAATGTAACAGTGTAATCTCGATACTTTCGTCCATTATGTCTGAGTAAAACAAAATTCGATTTCAAGTGTCCACGAATTGTAAACACACAATGGCATTTTTTTCACGTATACTTTTGTATTTGAAATAGTAAAGTCGCTTTCCTTATACATGTATATATAAATACATACACACACACATACACACACACACACATATATATATATATATATATATATATATATAGAGAGAGAGAGAGATAGATAGATAGATAGATAGATAGATAGATAGATAGATAGATAGATAGATAGATAGATAGATAGATAGATAGATAGATAGATAGATAGATAGATAGATAGATAGATAGATAGATAGATAGATAGATAGATAGATAGATAGATAGATAGATAGATAGATAGATAGATAGATAGATAGATAGATAGATAGATAGATAGATAGATAGATAGATAGATAGATAGATAGATAGATAGATAGATAGATAGATAGATAGATAGATAGATGGATGGATAGATAGATAGATAGATAGATAGATAGATAGATAGATAGATAGATAGATAGATAGATAGATAGACTATTTACCATTGTCATAAAATAAAATTCTAACTCAGTCATTACCAATGTACCTATGTCACTTAAAACGTAACGTTTTGTCGAGTTGGTTTAAAAAAGTCTGACTTCCACAACCCATGACAGACGTTGACAGCTAAATAAAAACAGTTAGTTACGAAATACACTATCACGTGTTCAACCGTTCACTGACCACCCAATAGTAAAGTGAAACCTTTTAAACATTGATACTACATAAACAAAATTTGAGTGTGGATTTATTACTATTATTATTTGTTTAAGTATTAATACATTATCTCGAGATCAAATCGTAAGTTTAAACTAGCACCGGTGAAACATATGAAACATCCAAAAACTTAACGGTGTACTATTTAAATAAAGCTAAATCGATTAAAAAAAAAACACTTGTAAAAATTTTTTTTTTTGAATGTCAAATAATATAATTTATAGAAATAATACCGTCAATAGCAATATCAACAAAATATTAATATGCCGTGTACAAACTAATGATCCAATTTGTAAAGTTCCACAAAGTGAATCGGGAAAAGATCTGTTCAACAATTATCACTACGACATTGCCACTACATGCGCGGTTGTGCTCATTGGATTCCGACTGTTTATCTTGCAATTGTTGTTACCTTATTTACTTCAAAGAATGACAGCTTTTTCAATGCCGAGTGGCTGCGATTAACTCCCTTGAGCTGGTTGGGTTTTCTCCCCCTTATTATTGTTCGCACACCCCTTTCTTACCTAGCAATATAACATTGGTTTCCGCTTCGCTCTCCAAAAGTCAGTGAGATCGGATGGGGGGGGGGGGGGGGGCTGGGAGATTGCCACAAGCTCATCCGCTTTGCTTTGAGCATAGCGCGAGATTTCGTGTAGGTACCGCCCCCTTTTCGGGAGGATAGGCGGAGCTATGATTTCGTGAGTTTCGAATCTGTGGCTCTTGTGCATTGATTGATCGGTTGAAATGGAGTGCGCGAATGCTTATTAAAAAGGGGAGCGGGTGGTTTAGTGGTTGGGTGTGGGGGGGGGATATGTAGCACAGCCAACCTGTTGTGAGTGGAACAAGTGCGGTATCACAACTTGTTGGGTAGGGTGAGATGAATGAAAGGGAGAAGAGTGGATTTGGAGGGGGGGGGGACATCACTAATACGTCGCTAACCGTTAGCTTAACGCCATTAACGGCAGACAAGAGGGGCAGACGATACATTATTGATTTAAAAGGATTTGTTAACATAAAATAAGAGTATCATGTTACTGTTTTAAAAAAATGCATAAATTAACCTGATAATTCCAGTTAAAAAGATGAAAACTATTATCATATGCTTATATAGGCCAGTGCTGTAATCGTGAATAAATATCAATTACTACACCCTGCCCAGTCGCGACAGCTGACTTTGCCTTTCATCTTAGTTTTAGTAGGTAAGTTACAGTTTATAGTTTCGAACAAAAAAATAAAACAAAAAATGCAAAAAATGGGACTTTAGTTAATCAGTAATCATTTTTTTTTTTACCACCAGTGACTGATGGTATCACTGTCACAGTTAGTCACTAAAATTTGTCAATAACAGCAGATCGTTTCGATCAAAGCGTCTCTCCAATGTATAGTTTGCGTATATATCAAGCATTTGAACAAAGAATATGGAATACAACAACATTTATTGCTTAAATTTTTGAGTTAATTGAAGGAATAATTTTCTAAGTTTGTAGTCACACACACACAAAACACACACACACACACCCCATCTCTATGCATACTTCCGTTTCAGTGTGCACTAAGAACAGCAAAATTACAATTCTGTTCCAGACTCATGGTGAGTTCAGGAGTTTACTTTCACGTTAGAATGAGAATAATTATATACAGAGCCGAATTTACGAATTGTGGGGCCCAATTTAACGGATGCTTTCAAGCCCCCCCCCCCTCTTTTAATATATTTTTTTACAACAACAACTATTACTATTAAATATTATTATTATAAATATATTGCGGGGCCCCTGCTAGGCGTGGGGCCCAATGTGGAGCAATCGGCCTAAGGCCGGCCCTGATTATATAACACAGGCACACACTGACAGACACACACTGACAGACACACACTGACAGACACACACTGACAGACACACACTGACAGACACACAATGACAGACGCACACTGACAGACACACACTGACAGACACACACTGACAGACGCACACTGAGAGACGCACCCTGACAGACACACACTGACAGACACACACTGACAGACACACATGACAGACGCACACTGACAGACACACACTGACAGACACACACTGACAGACGCACACTGACAGACACACACTGACAGACGCATACTTGGACAAACCAATAGACTGGATGAACGCGAACACAACAGACATAATTCTCTCTCACACATACACACACAAACAGACTGATCATTAAATTGGATGAGGACACACACACACCCATACACTCTTATATATATATATATATATATATATATATATACACACACAATCAAACACAACAGCACATATCACACGAGTATACACAGACAAAGAAATACATTGGATTAGAATACACACACACACACAAACACTAAAGCACATATCACACACATACACACGAGTACATACAAACCGTTAAACTGGATGAGGAAACACGCAAATACTACCCGCACACACACATCGCACACACACACATACACACACACACACACACACGAGCGCAGATAAACAATTGATCATTTGCACCAGTATTCAGTGGGAATTAATTACCGTGGACGAGAGCACAACAGACAAACACAACACCAAATATCACACACACATGGGCGTATTCATGGGGGGGGGGGCAAATGTCCCCTTGCCCCCCCCCCTACATTTTGAAAAAATGTCATATAAGAGAGGGGCATTTGCTCCCCCCCCCCTACATTTAAAAAAAATGTCATAAAGTTGTTATGTGCCCCCCCCCCCCGGAAAAATTCCTAGCGACGCCCATGCACACACATAAACAGACCCAGCATTGCTGGCTCCTCCACTCCAGTTGCAATTCTCAGTGTCGAAGAGGCAGGCAAGCCACATAGCTGTTGTGTATGCTACGTGGTTCGAGTCTTTCCGGTGGTACTTACCCGTGGTCTCCGCTGTTTCCCTTCTTGGTCACTGCAACCAATGGCTACTGTACAAAAAGGCAACTATTGAAAACCAACCATATATTTGTACATAGCCCGATTTAAAACTAAGAGAAAAAGCATACCAGACTAATAAGTACATCATGTGATTTTACCTGCATAAGTGCGGTAGTGTCATGAAATAAATACATTTTCGACTTGTTATCACACCATAAATTATGCTACCGTATTTGTTGATATAAGATGTTTTATTGTATATCTAACTTGTATATGGTGTCTTATATTTATTTCTGACATATCCTACGTCTCCCGTAGTGCCTACATAATGAAGGTATGGGATAGGGCACTACCCTCTTGTCTTATGAGTGGTTATATATAATCAAGATATAATCATCTCACTGTTACAGCTACAGCTGTTCTTAGGTTCTTGAGCATCCAATACGAAGAGTGTATGTGACGTTTTAAGGTCCAAAGGGAAAGAACTTCATCGGGGGAGAATGTGGCGTTCATTTCAAACTGCAAAAAAAAAGAATAGAACTAGTGAGGGATGTGTGTGTGAAGTCCCTGTAAGGATGAGATGAAATCTCTTACATCCTATAAGCCACTAATGGGACGGCTTTATGGTGCCCTTCTTTCATCCCCACCATAGCCGATAGCGCGATGGCCATGGAGACACCACGGGAGACAAAGCGGGGACTTGACCTGAAAAATTTCCTAGGTCCTCACCGGAGATCGCACCAGTTCCCCTCAGGTCGACAGTCGAGTACTTTACCGCACTACCATCCGTCCCCTGTGAGGGGTAGAGGGCGCCATTTGCAGTAGTCCGGTTTGGCTATCCTTAAGTACAGTGTTACTCTATCATACACATAAGTACAGTGTCACTCTGTCATACCTATAAGTACGGCGTCACTCCGTCATACCCATAAGTACGGTGTCACTCTGTCATACCCTAGAGTATGGTGTCACTCTGTCATGCCCATAAGTACGGTGTCACTCTTTCATACCCTTAAGTACGGTGTCACTCTATCGCACCCATAAGTACGGTGTCACTCTATCGCACCCATAAGTACGGTGTCACTCTATCATACCCATAAGTACGGTGTCACTCTATCGTACCCATAAGTACGGTGTCACTCTATCGCACCCATAAGTACGGTGTCACTCTATCATACCCATAAGTACGGTGTCACTCTATCGCACCCATAAGTACGCTGTCACTCTATCATGGCCATAAGTACGGCGTCACTCCATCATCGTACTGTTTACTGGGTGGTGAAGAACTTGTGACTTGAACGCCACTGTGCACAAAACGAGTTTGATCCCCCCAAGGACATCAGCTAGGGCGTCTGAACCTTAACAGTTTCGGTCAATGTATATGTGTTTGGGGTGAGGGCCCCGGGCCTGCCCTAACAATTGATGTGGCCCTATGCGAAACGGATTGCGCAGTGGCTCATACTGGGTAGGGATAAGGATAATAAATGAAAATTAAGATTTTGTATTAGAAAGTAAATTCGTCCTTGTATTTTATTCATTTTTTACTAAGTACTTATCAAATTTGCTTTACTTTACGAGCCTTGCGTGTAGCAAAGTCATACAGTCATAACATCAAAATTTTGTTTCATACATAGATCACATAGTGACAATAGCAAGAAATGCCAAATTGTTTTACTTGAAAGAACGACGTAATAGATTTTGAAAAAAAAAACACTGTAAAAACACACAAACAGAATAAACCAATTGACCGAGACATGATTATAAGTTATAATGGTTTAATTTAATACTTTAAAACTGGAATTAGCACGGGGCCTCTGAAAGTGCGGGGCCCACTGCGGCCGCATAGGTTGCAGTGGCCTAAGGCCGGCACTGGAAGGGCCCATCAGTAGCTACGGCTTTGATATATCTTATGATATCACTTTTAGTATGTGAGGTTTTAATCAATTGATCCTCTGAACAAGTCCTTAGTTACTATCGGCAGTTCGTGACTTACCAGCTAAACCACATCCTAGTGATGCAGACTTCAAGGTTGCAAATCAATGTGTATTTTGGTCAGCCTATTCTTTCTTTGGCTGGAACCACCTAGAGAGGATGGATAGCAGTTGTCATACTCCGATAGAAGTCGCTGGAGCACTGTTGTTAGTGGCCCATACTTCGATAGGAGTCGCTGGAGCACTGCTGTTAGTGGCCCATACTTCGATAGAAGTCGCTGGAGCACTGTTGTTAGTGGCCCATACTTCGATAGGAGTCGCTGGAGCACTGCTGTTAGTGGCCCATACTTCGATAGGAGTCGCTGGAGCACTGTTGTTAGTGGCCCATACTTCGATAGGAGTCGCTGGAGCACTGCTGTTAGTGGCCCATACTTCGATAGGAGTCGCTGGAGCACTGCTGTTAGTGGCCCATACACAGATAGGAGTCGCTGGAGCACTGTTGTTAGTGGCCCATACACTGTTAGGAATGTCGGGAGTGAGTTGGTGCCTTTGTGGAAGTGTTGTGGGGAGGGGCGACCAGGGTAACTTGCCCCATGCCTCACGTATCACAGGCTTGATAAAACATGTCGAATAGCTGTAACAAAACTCTACTCTCACCCAGGGCGCTTGTCCTCCCTTTACTATTAAGACAGTTTTATTCTGTGTTTTTCTTCATTCACCACCAATCAACATTAGCCATAGAGGCACTTCGGTGGATAGATAATAAAATCACCCGAAATACAAATGAAGGAAATGAAACGACCAATAGTTGACCCTCTGGTGTTTCTGTAAGATTAAGATCTTTGTCGCTTAAATCAATTTGACCAGATTGCGCTACTTTTCGCGAAATTCGCTAAAAAAAAGTTATTTTTTTAAAATTTAATAGCCTAATGAATGTGTGTGTTTTGAAGTTTTGTGCTACTTTGGCTATCCAATATTTGGACGATTTGCGCATCTTCAACATAACGGACAATGCAACGATCATTAAGGGACCTCAGATCTTGGAGTCGCTGGGTTTCGAACCTGTAACTTTCAACATGGTGATCAGGCTATAAACCAAGAGAATCAAAGAGATTAATATCGCATCTTTCCTATCAGTATTGTATTGTCTGTATCACTTTTTCTGTTCAACATTTTTATTTAATCTCTTCCACCCAAGCGTAAAATGTCGACAACAGCTTTTTTGATGACCCATGAGTTTTGTGCGTGTGCTTGTTTTGATTGTGTGAAAATGATTGTGATCACGGGACGCAACAATCAAAGGTTGCAGGTGTGGCCGTTTGATCTGGCAAGGCGGGGGGGGGGGGGAGAGAGAGAGAGCAGTCGAAACGCAGTACGCAGCTGATACAACACTCCGAAACTAATTCAGTCATCTTTGTTAATTCAGTTATCTTTTTGTGCCTGATACGATCCGCTCGGCGCGTTCAGTTACCTTTGTATCCAACTTTAGTCACTGGAAGGTATTTGGAGTCTAGTGAAAGACCCCGGAAAATCTGTTGCAGGCCAGATAGAGAAAAAAAAAAGTAGTAGTTCAAAAAAGTAAAGTGTAAGAGGGTAGACACAAAGGGAGGCGTAGGCGGGGGGGGGGGGAGAAGGGCTGGGGGTGGGGAGGGGTTTGTAACAGAGTTGTAGCGGAAACAGGTTGTGACTGTGGTGTTTTTTTATTTTTAAAGAGCCATCTCAGTTGTTACCAGCATGATGATGATGATGGTGGTGGTAGTGGTGGTTGCGATAATGAGAATAGAAAGGATGAGAGTCGATGTGATGGGGGGGGGGAAGGGGGGAGAGAGAGAGAGAGAGAGATTCCGGCCTGGTTTAGTAACAATAGTGTGCAATCAGGTTCCAGTGTCAGTTGGCTGAAAACACAAAAGATTGTCGTTGTGGAACCTTTCGGGGTGGGGGGAAGAGGGGGGATGGAAATCTACAATGGTTTTGTGATGACGACATAATTGTGAAAACTGAGGTCGTTTCGGCACGCTTCTATTACTTTATACTTCACCGAATTTTCGTATAAAATTCTAGACCGAACAATCAATAACAATAATAATAATAGTATTCACCCTCCTCTGCCAAGTACCTCCTTTATTTAAATTTCAATGCGAAGCAAATTTCTTTGTAATAAATAGACAGAACTATATAAAGCTACCGATACGTGTGTCGGTATTCGTTCTAGTAGAATACTTCCACAATGACTGAAAAGTCCATTTAAATGCAGATTTCACTAAGAAAAATAGGTTTATACTGTACACCCCCCAATGCAAAAGTAAACATTTAGACCAAATCTTATTATATAGGGTCTTATGATATAGGGTCTTATGATATAGGGTCTTGTGATATAGAGTCTTGTGATATAGGGTATTGTGATATAGGGTCTTATGATATAGGGTCTTGTGATATAGGGTATTGTGATATAGGGTCTTATGATATAGGGTCTTGTGATATAGGGTCTTATGATATAATCTTGTAATATAGGGTCTTGTGATATAGGGTCTTATGATATAGGGTCTTATGATATAGAGTCTTGTGATATAGGGTCTTGTGATATAGAGTCTTGTCATATAGGGTCTTGTGATATAGTGTCTTGTGATATAGGGTCTTATGATATAGGGTCTTTTTTGTGTTTGGCCCTCAAATTATTATGAAGTCTTCACAAGGACCACAAAACCGTAAGGTTTCTCACTGATTTTTAACCGCTAACCTCATTCAAGAAAATGCAAAAAATCTGACAGACTCTTAGGATCTTCTGGTTATTGACAAATTACTAGTAAGTGAAATGTGTATGGACATATTACGTTTCAAAGGTGATATGTTTTGTCGTCTTTTGTTTCGCATTAAGATGCCCAATTTTTTTTTTTGTGTTACAAGCCTTAGCATCACAGTAATCTCATCAAGTCAAGAATGAAAGGGACATATTGTTGACTGTAAAGAGGAAGTAATCAGACGAAACACTTTAATCTACACAGCATTGCTTCCCCTCATAGCCCACAGCAACCATCCAGGGGAAACCGAAAAAGTGACGAGGGCACGTGACACTAATCGGATCACGTGATGTCCCTTTATTTAACTTAAGTGAACCAACTAAAGTTTTTAGACTGGATAAGATTTATATATTTATATATAAGTACTTTTCCGTAGCTATCGGAAGGGAAATTATACGATGCCTCTCGCTTACAATAGTTCGCTCGATATGGATTTAATACATCTATTCTGTTATTTACTAGCTGTACCCTGCAAAACATTTGCATAGAGTTATATCCCCTTCGGCTTGATCGGCAGGCGAGGTTATATTTTGGTTTCGGGCAGATCCGATTTTTTTTTCATGATTGTATTTTATACTGGAATACTGTTGTATTCATTCTTTACTTTCGATTTAACGCAGTGCCTAAATCGCTATTATTATATTATATTTTTGTGTACTATTATTCTACAGGGTAGGCCTACTGGGGGCATAGATATGTCAAGCTATTTCTTCTTGCATAGCCCACCATATGCTACCTATAACGGTGTACGCAAACAAAAGGCTGCCGACACCAGTTTTCAAACAAAAGGACGACGGATGGTCGAGTGGTAAAGCGGTTGACTGTCGACATCATGGTCCTCAGTTCTTTACAAGGATTTCGCAGTCACACACCATCGTGCAGAGAGAGAGATCTTCCAGGAAATGATCATTTCTTTGTTTTCATTTTGTTCTGTAAGTTATCAGTTAAGCTAAATGATGAATTTAATTTGTTTATATTTATCATATGTCGCTTGTGTTCGTTTGTTGATGTTGTGGATGTGTCTCTGTGTGTGTGTGTGAGTGTGTGGTGTTCTCTCCTGAAACGCAATATGTTGTTTACCGTAACGTATTTTGTAACAGGTTGTTGTGTTGTATTGTTGTTGTTGTTTTTTTTTTGTTTACATTATAAAGAAGGGGTAGGGACACTTTTCGAACCGAGGGCCACAACACAAAAAAATTGGTTCTGAACATTTGGCAAAAAAAAGTTGGTGGATAGAGAGTCCATAAGAAATAATACAAATCAAATGCAAACGGTATTGCTGAGGGGGGGGGGCACAGTGCGGCCCTGATCAAACATCTGACGGGTCGGACGTGGCCCGCGGGTCAGGGTTAGCCAATGTCTGGTTTAAAGTATTTCATAATCAGTACGCTTGAAAGAGCCCAATGTTTTGACTGGATTAATGTTTAGGTTACTAGACAGTTTTGCAAAAGGGCAGTAAAATCAGACCTTTATAAACCTGTCATCAGAATGTAAGTGGGATGGACGGGGGTGAGGGGTGTCCGCCCACGATCTCCTACACTTCTAAATAGGTCAAGGTGGCCCACCCCACTCTGCAGGTGATATTTACTTGGCCACCAGCAAGGGGTGGCCTATTCACTATCTATATATCTATATCTCTATATATCAATATGGCTATATGTCTATATCGATCTATATATCTCTATTGATCTATCTCTAACGATATATCTCTATTTATCTATCTATTTCTATCTATCTATCTATATCGATCTATCTATCTCTAAAGATCTATCTCTATCATCTGTCTAATAAAATGGTCCGTCTGGCTGTCTGTCTTTCTATATGAATTGGTTGTGTATATATCTACAATCTATGTCTGTGTGCCTATTAATCTGTATATCAATGTCTGGCTATACATCTATCCATCTACCCATCCACCCATCCATCCACCCATCCATCCATCCATCCACCCATCCATCCACCCATCCATCCACCCATCCATCCATCCACCCATCCATCCACCCATCCATCCACCCATCCATCCACCCATCCACCCATCCATCCACCCATCCATCCATCCACCCATCCATCCACCCATCCACCCATCCACCCATCCATCCACCCATCCACCCATCCACCCATCCACCCATCCACCCATCCACCCATCCACCCATCCATCCATCCATCCACCCATCCATCCATCCACCCATCCATCCACCCATCCATCCACCCATCCATCCACCCATCCACCCATCCATCCATCCATCCACCCATCCATCCATCCATCCACCCATCCATCCATCCACCCATCCATCCATCCATCCATCCATCCACCCATCCACCCATCCACCCATCCACCCATCCACCCATCCATCCATCCATCCACCCATCCACCCATCCACCCATCCATCCATCCATCCACCCATCCATCCATCCACCCATCCATCCACCCATCCATCCACCCATCCATCCACCCATCCATCCATCCACCCATCCATCCACCCATCCATCCACCCATCCATCCACCCATCCATCCACCCATCCATCCATCCATCCACCCATCCATCCATCCATCCACCCATCCACCCATCCATCCACCCATCCATCCACCCATCCATCCACCCATCCATCCATCCATCCACCCATCCTTACATCCGTTCGTCCGTCCGTCCGCCTGACTGTCTGTCTGTTACTTACTCTATCCCCAACCACCCCCACACGCCCCCATACTCCCCAACATTATCCCTACATTGTAGATCACCACTACCGCGCAGCTTGTCCCCGGGGGAGGGGAGGGACCATGTTCTCTTCCTTTGTCGAAAGAAACAATAGCACATCCTTCTCTCTTATCAATACAATTTTAATTATTTAATCTTTCAGCTTCGCACCAGCCAATGTGCACTGTTCATGAATTTAGGTGACGACGACGTAAAGTGGTGGCTTTCCGATTGTGTGTGTATGTATGTGTGTTGGGGTGGGGGGGGGAGAGAGATTTCTCCGCCACGTGATCATTTTTAACCAATGAAGACTTAAAGTGGGTGTAACAGCTTGGGGCACTTATCGCGGGCTATGCAGCCGGTCTATTCAGCTGGATCACAGAATTGGTATTTTTTTTTTGGGTCTGTAAAAAAAAAATGAAATGAACATAACATTTTTGTTTAATTGAAGACAAATTGAATTGTTATTTGTATCTCGGTCAGCCGCGTTGACAGAACTATGGGCTCCCCCACCCCCCTCCCAGCCAGCCGGGTTAAAACAATGAGCCGGAGCAACCACGCGGCAGCCACAAGAGAGTCTTTGACCCCCCCCAGCGCCCCGATGGGACCCTGAATAATTCAAGTAAATTTCGGCCCCTCCGTCTACTGCAAGGTCGATTTCAGCCAAGTGAAAAAAAAATAAAAGGTTTCTGGCTCTCTACGGGCCCCCTAAATGCTTAAATTGTGCCTAATTCGTAGACAAACCAGTGTAATGGGCCTCCCACCCTATTACAAAAAATCAGCGTTAGCAGCATTGGAGGCCCCGCATCAAACAAGTGTGTTGGGGGTCTTTAGACAACCACGCTAATTAATGAAATATGAACGGTCGGTTAGAGTGAGTCCTCTATCTTATTCAGATCCCTCGCCTAAAGAAACGGGCCCAAGAGATGAATATAGGCTTGAGAGTTATGACGGACTTGATTTCCGTTGAATTAATTGGTCTTGCTCATGATATTATTAATACATTCTGAGTGGGACTTACATTATGGTAATGTTTTTCGGACGTCTCGATCTCTATGGGTGATTTATTAGACGTCCCAATCTATGGTTGATTTATTAGACGTCCCAGTCTATGGTTGATTTATTAGACGTCCCAATCTATGGTTGATTTATTAGACGTCCCAGTCTGTGGTTGATTTATTAGACGTCCCAGTCTATGGTTGGTGTATTAGACATCCCAGTCTATGGTTGATTTATTAGACGTCCCAATCAATGTTCCCTCTAAGCTGAGCGCGTGAGCGATCGCTCACACGTATTCAGAGCGTCGCTAATACTGCACGTACGATCGCTCACTCCGACGGACGAAATCGCTTTAATCGCTCACAAATTTCGGCCTCAAACAAAAATGTCGCTCAGAGACAAAATTTCTTGCTCACTTCATACAACACCTTAGAGGGAACATTGGTCCCAATCAATGGTTGGTGTATTGGACGTCCCAATCAATGGTTGGTGTATTGGACGTCCCAATCAATGGTTGGTGTATTGGACGTCCCAATCTATGGTTGGTGTATTGGACGTCCCAATATATTGCCCTCGCTTTGCTACCCCCCGGTGGCGCATTACGGACATAGATTCCCGTTAGAGTTAAGCGCCGCATAATTTGTGTGCTGAATGCACTGACGTTGTGTTGTAGTGATTCGGCGGGTAGGTAAGAAAAATGAACATTGTGGCAGTCAGTCGAGATTTCAGAAGTTTTTAAACACTCAGAAGGAAAATCACGACAGTAGGTTAAAAAAAAAATACAGCAATTAATACTTCATTTACAATCAACAACCTCAATAGCCGCCAATATTCTTCACTTCCGGCTTCGTCATCACTACTCTGCTGCTCTTACGTCACACAGTCACTGTTTTCAATTTGTAAATTATACGGTGCGCTGGTCTACGGGAATTCCCTATTCATATCACACCACCGAGGGCAAGGAGATAGTTATAACATTGTCTGTTATAGAAGTTCAAGAGACAAAAGTAAAATTGTCAATATTAGTTGACAATAGTTAAATGGTAGTTAAAGTAGTCCCCTAGCAGTGACCACAGACTGTTATGTCGGTTGATATGTATATGGTGGATGCTATTGCCGCGATAAATTTTGTGCACGCAGTTCGTGAAAAGACAACTTCAACGAACATGAAATTCAAGTCCATATAAACTTTTCCATAAATCTTGTTTATAGAATAAATAAAGTCGACTGGGCAGTGTACTAGTTACACAATCTCGTAGACTGGTCCGGGCTGCAGGAACAGGTGAACTCTCCTTCATCTGATCCTGTTGGTTGTATAGGCTTTATAAGGGGAAACTTAACTTAACTTAAAGGTGTATATTTTGAAAGATATCATTCATTGTATGTAAATACATATCAATTAATTGATAGATATACATAGATATAAAATCTAATTTAGTTGGATAAAGACAAACATAGGTATAATATCGAATTTAGTTACACAAAGATAAACATAGATATAATATCGAATTTAGTTGGACAAAGATAAACATAGATATAATATCTAATTTAGTTGGACAAAGATAAACATAGATACAATATCGAATTTAGTTACACAAAGATAAACATAGATATAATATCGAATTTAGTTGGACAAAGATAAACATAGATATAATATCGAATTTAGTTGGAGAAAGATAAACAGACATTCGGACGGTCGGGCAGACTGACGGTAGGGTGTATAAATAGATAGGTGAGTAGATTAGAGAAGTTTGAATTGAAAATTATAAATTCACCATGAAATTAGACCAACCCCCTTTAGCAATTAAAAGAAAATGAAACGCCAAGCCACGTGAATCAAGTAGTGACGTAATACCTTCAGGCTGCTCGTCCAACCCCCCCCCCCCGCTCCATCCCCACCTTAGAGGATTACGTTGCGCTGAACAAACACCCTTAGAATCGGCTTTATTTTTTTTTTATTACTAATATTATCTCGTAGCTTATCTCAATTTTTGAAACGCACGACTAAAGAAACCTGGCGGCACGTGGCACGATAGAGACACATACATATATGTTCTTTTTTTTTGTGTGTGTTGCCAGGTTGGCCGACAAAAGCCGAATGTAAATTATGATCGTCAGACACGCGAAGTTCTTTGAGCTCTACTTTTACCCTACAGACACACTGACAGGCATTGAAGAGTTTTCACTTGCCAGATTTCACCGATGAGAGAGGCTATAATTACACATTCAGGGTTGATAAATTCTTTATTACTTTTACTCTATTATGCAAATATGAATTTTTTTTTTATTATGCCGATGAAAAAAAAATGTGTTATGGGATAAGAATAGGTTGGGAAAATGTTGAGAAAATAAAAAGGGAGAGGGGAAAGAGATCTTGAGCATTATGCGGGGCTTTCGTTTAACTCTATCTTTGGAGCTATCTAAAATTATGGCAACACATGTTGCTAGATTTTGTTGAAAAGTTGTGAATGGCCAGAGTATTATTTTAACGACTTTAGACAGTTTACTAGGTTATTATCTTGAATGGGATGAGGAAGATTGATGTGAGAGAAAAAGAGAGAGAGAGAGAGAGAGAGAGAGAGAGAGAGAGTTAGAGAGAGAAAGAGAGAGAGTTAGAGAGAGAGAGAGAGAGAGAGAGACAGAGAGAGAGAGACAGAGAGAGAGAGAGAGACAGAGAGAGAGAGACAGAGAGAGAGAGAGAGAGAGAGAGAGAGAGAGACAGAGAGAGAGAGAGAGAGAAGAAATAAGAAAGAGAAAAAAACAAATGAGAAAGCCAGCCAGGGCAAAGACAAAAATAAAGATAGAACGAAAGAAAGGAAAAAGAAAGACAGGAAGAAAAAATGGCGAAAGAATGAAAGACATAAAGTAATAAAGGCAGTAAGAAGACAGAAAGAAAGACCTAAAAAGTCTGTATCACGGGAAAAAAGACCTAAAATGTCCATATGGCGGAAAGAAAGACCTAACATGTTCGTATGACGGAAAGAAAGACCTAAAATGTCCGTAAGACAAAAAGAAAGACCTAACATGTCCGTATGACGGAAAGAAAGACCTAACATGTCCGTATGACGGAAAGAAAGACCTAAAGTAAGAAAAGTAACCGCCCCCTGTTTAAATCTTTCATTACACTGGTTGGTGAACGTGTCAATGCGAAGTGTAAAACCGAGTTCAGGTATTTGAGTGATGAGTGAGGAGGGAAGGGGGGGAAGGGGGGGGGGAGGAATAATATATGGACATGTTGAACCAAAGTTTTAAATCAAAGTCAAGAGATAAAATATAAAACTTTTTTTTTTCTTGGTGACCTGAGTCACGACTGGCCTGAGAAATGATGAATTATCTTCCCCCTGTCCTGCTGCACCTCTCTCCCTCCCCCCCCCCCTTTCTTTTGCTTCTGTCAACCGTTCAATCAAAATGGGGAGACAATACCACGGGACATCACAGAGATTGGGGGGGGGGGGGTGGGGAAAGGAATTTGAAAAGAGTTTCATTTGGTAAATCACTAGTTCACTACCGTGGTTGAAAGGTTGATTCACCTGTAGTGTTTTTTTTTTTTTCGTCTTGGTGTTCTATGGGTGGGGACTTCTGTAAGATTATACAGTAACCCGTGAACTTGGATTAGAATAACACATGAATTATACGTATAGCTTAGAGATGAATATAGAGATAGATAAATAGATAGATAGATAGATAGATAGATAGATAGATAGATAGATAGATAGATAGATATATAGATAGATAGATAGATAGATAGATAGATAGATAGATAGATAGATAGATAGATAGATAGATAGATAGATAGATAGATAGATAGATAGATAGATAGATAGATAGATAGATAGATAGATAGATAGATAGATAGATAGATAGATAGATGATCGTGTATATATGTGCGCTTGCATTCGTCCAACGACAGGGGTGGCATAGAGTATTTAAATATATACATGTAATAGAATAAATAATAATAATAATAATAATGTGTATTCAATCAAAATAATAAAATTAAAAGAAATAAAGTGAAATAAATTTCCAGTAGTAATTTTTTTTTTTTAAATTGTTATTCAATAGATAAAAGTTCACTTCGACACGCGCCTTACAGAGATGGAGAGGGGGGGAGAGAGAGAGAGAGAGAGGGGGGGAGAGAGAGAGAGAGAGATCATGGCTGTAATTGGTAACATCTGTTTGATGTTGTTGTTTTTTAATGAAACAGACGAAAACAAATTGCTCACACACACACACACACACATTTATACATTCTCACGTGTGCACGCACACAGACTCTCTCTCTCTCTCTCTCTCTCTCTCTCTCTCTCTCTCTCTCTCACTCACACACACACACACAGAAATAAATGTGTTCCCGACTCGCATGGCTGACTTTGAACCAGCTGAGTGACACATGGCTCACTTTCTTTACCAAGTCTAATTCAGTCATCCGGGTACTACAGGTTGTAACGGCTGTCTGTGTAAACGGGTGACTTGATGATGCCCATGACTAGTTATGGGATTATAATTATATTTCATTTCATATCTCAGTTACTTATATTTATTTTCATTCCATCTCATTCATTTAATTTTCGATCGTTTTGAGTTAAAATTGGAGACAGAATGTATTAGCGTTTTCCCCAATTAAAAAAAATACATTAAACACTCGGCTATTTAGCACGCTGTCGCCATGTTTCCGGCACTACAATGTTTCTCGCACTACAGTGTTCCCCGCACTACAGTGTTCCCCGCACTACAGTGTTCCCCGCACTACAGTGTTCCCCGCACTACAGTGTTCCCCGCACTACAGTGTTTCCCGAACTTTCGACACGTACATAACCCCTTACATACAGACGTGAGATAAAAAGAAACATTTTGTTAATATAACTGTATATAACTTTTTTTTTTACATTAAATGTTAAGTACATTATCTCATGTCATGATGTCAAATGTCAAAATGCACAATAGAGTAGCCAGGGTACTGTGTGTTGTTAAGAAGAAGGTATTAGTGCACAGTAGAGTAGCCAGGGTACTGTGTGGTGTTAAGAAGAAGGTATTAGTACACAGTAGAGTGGCTAGGGTACTGTGGGTACCTCACAGGGCGCCGAACTAGGACGGGGCGCCGAATGAGCGCTGCTTAATGTTTTTTTTTTGAGTTTTCAGATTGTGAGGAGGGGGGAAACGGCGCCCCAATGTCAAGCTACGGCACTGCTGGAGCAAATCAATTGTTCTCAAATTGGCCCTACGATTTTTTTTTTGGAAAGTCCTGAAAGAAACAGTAGTTTTTTTTTTAGTGATATAGAAATTAGTCAAATCAAACCTATTCTCAACGTTTGAATGAGATTTACACACACACACACACAAAAGTAAACTTTTAAACTGTAATTAAGATGAAAAAACCGTTACACTTTTCTAGATCAAACACAAATGTACAAAAAAACGGCAATAATAAACTTACTCTGCCAACAGTTGATTAGGTACAGAAATGAAAATAAAAAAGAATAGCTGGCATATAGGGGAAAAAAAAGGATTCATTTATTTTGACAGGCTGGGCTTGTCGGAAAAATCCTGGCCAGGACGTTCGTATCACGACCTTCATTAAGAATGTGATTAGGCAAGACACAAGATGACGTCGACAGATTGTCTGTGTTTTGGTCTGAGATCACAACAATCAAACGTTGACACTGGTCTATCAATCTTTATCGTGTCTACTTTCTTTTTTGTGTGGTTTGTCTGGAGGTATTGTGAGCAAGGTTATTTATGTTTTAGGGTAGTTCAGGCGATGTGGCTATCTGTCTGTCCATCTTCCTGTCCATTTGTATATCTATGTGTTTTTCTTGTCTGTCTGTCTATATATATATTACAGATAGCTTGTAGGTATATTACTACGTCTTTCTATCTTATATGTATATCTCACTGTCTGTCTGTATGTTTGTCATCTGTTCTGTGTTTTGCATTTCTTCTCGCAAGTCTATTTCTCTGTCTGTCTATTTTAATAGAAAGCCCCTTTATGAATGAGACGGGCATCCTACGGACAGCCTACAGACCAGTGGTCCCCAACCTTTTTTCGGACTAGTTGACGTTTGATAATTTCACCGTGGCCCGCTGTGTGTGTGTGTTAGGGGGGGGTGGGGGGCGTTGGTTATTTATATTTTAGATTGTTTTGATTTACAATGCCAACTGCCGCTCACAGCCGCTAAGCTCCCGGGTCAACTCGCGTCCATGGAAAGTGGCACCACTGTAAACAAAAAAGGAAATCATTTAATGTTTCTTGTGCGGCCCGGTACCATATGATCCACGAGCCGGTACCGGTCCGAGGCTCGAAGGCTGGGGACCACCGCTATAGACCACCAGTAGAAAGTTTTTGTTAAGCTGTTTTTTTTTTAAAGTTTTGGGGATGGAGGGTTCAGTGGAGATATAGGCAAGTGACTGGAATTTGTTTATCTTTTAATGGTATATATATACATGAATATATGTATGCACCATTGTTACGTGGCCAGAATGATTGAGTGCGTGCGGCATGAGTTTTCAATCTTCCAAGAAGAAGTTTTATCCGTTGGATGAAAGGTTAAATCAAACTAATAATGGATGAATTATAAGGGTGGTCTTAATAGAATTGAGGGCGGTTGTGAAAACTGATGAGTTAGTGCAATCATTCTACTGCGTTGTAAGTAAGTAAGTAAAGTTCCCATAACCCTAGCGGGCCATCGGAGCAGATGAATTGTAGAATTCATCTGTTTCTATAACCTCGGCATATGAAGGGGTAGTGTGGTTAGTACAACGCCCAGCCGCCTTTACTTCCCCAACTTAAAGTCAGGTACCCATTTAAAGCTGGGTGGACTTGTGGGACATGGAAAAATTCCATGGGCCTCACCGAGGATCGAACCCAGTACTCTCAGGTCGACAGTCGAGTATCTACACCACTCGGCCATCGGTCCCACTTCTACTGCGTTGATCATTACAAAATAATTAAGAATACCCCCCCACACACACACACAGACACACGCCCAATCAAGTTCCCAGGTTGCCTGGCATATCACACTGACCGTGTAATCTAAAATCTTTATTTGTAAGCCAATTTCTCTTTTAAAAAAAAAGGTATTGAGTATAATACAAGAGATGTTATAAGTACTGACTACAGCAAGTACACGTAAGATAACCCAAGTACAAGTACACACACATTTTAAAAATTGCAAGCAAAACTATGAGTACAATTTACCCCAAAGTGCAAGTACGAGTAGCAGTACTCAAGGTGAAAGTACGAGTACCAGTACCCAATGTGCAAGTAAGAGTCAAGTACTCTAGGTGCTACAAGTACCCAAGGTGCGAATATGAGTACAAGTACTCAAGGTGCAAGTGCTCAAAGTGCAAATACGAGCACAGGTAACCAAGGTGTGAATACGAGTACAAGTACTCAAGATGAAAGTACGGGCACAAGTACTCAAGGTGTGAATATGAGTACAAGTACTCAAGGTGCGAATATGAGTACAAGTAGGATACTCAAGGTGCAAATAAGAGTACAAGTAACCAAGGTACCCCAAATATATACTCGAGGAGTATGATACTCGAGTGACGGTGCCTGGTAAAACAAGTACAAAGTACACCATCATCTATTACATGTTTTTATATCATACCACATAGTCCTGCTGATCTTGGGCTTCCGGCAATCCCCCACCAGCTGGGAACTCTCTGATCACACAGCCCACCCATCGCTTTGCAGCGCCCCTGTATCTGCGCATGTAGATTTCAGCTTAATGTTGTTGGAAATGATATCCCAGTAATGTCCCCCTAGCCAAATAGTAAACGGAAAGGAATACGGCGGATGAATTCGTAATGAAATGTAATCGGATACGTTCGCCGCCTAGAAAACGAAGATTACTTTTAATGTAATCGCTATTTTACGATTCTATTTATCCTTGCCAGGTTTTTAAGAGACATCGCGTGGAATCCAAAATGAAATTCGAGTCTGGCTAATTGGATTTTCCGAGGATAACGTTTTATTTCATTGATTATAATAATTTATTTATTTATTTTTTTTTAGCTTGGCGAATATTTAAGCTTGATCTATTTGTATAATTACCCTGATAACTAATTAATTCAAGTTTTTTTTTTCATTTAATGCATATACTTGGATAGATAAAGTCATACAAGCTAATGAACATTGATTCGCTACGGATGTATGTAATGCCATATTTTGAATCGCTTTTATTGTATAATTAATTCAGAGTGTTTTTGTTGACTCGGCCATCCAGATTAAATATAAGCTTAATAGTTTTAAACATATCTCCCTCCTCCTGCAATGTATGTACAAGCCATTCAACATTTAGACCAAATATCTTTCTTTCGTCTATCTCTCTATGTCTGTCAATTATTTTTATCGGTTCATATTTACACAATTACCTGTACATAAATGCATCTAAATGACAGTAATTAGCTATTTTTTTTCCTCTCTTCTGTCTGTCTGTCTGTCTGTCAGTCTGTCTCTATTTCCATGTCTACATTTCTCCTTTTCTCTTGTTTCGCCAATATATCTCCTCTCTCCTCATTCTCCTTATGGTCTATCATTTCTCGCCCTCCCATCCCCCAGGACGAAGCTACTACAGATAGAGGGTTCCACCGAAACATGTATCAGGGACGGTGGTAAAGCGCTCGACTGTCGACCTGGAGGTACCTGGTTCGATCTCCGGTGAGGACCACGGAAATGTTTCCGGTCTTAGCTCAAGTTCTCGATATATCTCCCGTGGTGCCTCCATGGCCATTGCACTTTAGGCTATACAGTAATACAGACGGTGGCTTTCTAGCGATCGGTGGGTGTGTCAGAGAGGGCCCATTAAGAGGATATTGTTTCGGGACCCAAGATAAGCCGGCACCATCTGTACACCGTTAGCTTGTTTAGAATCTCTTTTTAGAATCCCTGTAAGGATGAGATAATTATCTCATACAAACTAATGGGGCGGTTGTTTTGGTTTTTGTTTGTTTTTTTCATCCTCAACATAGTCAAGAGTGCAATGGCCAGGAAGGCAACACGGGAGATAAAGGTAAGTGACAGGACACGCAACTCAAGCGCCGCCCAGCTACCCTGAAAAAAAAATTGTCCCCCCCCCCCTTTATTTGCGGTTTAGTGGTGCCCTTCTTTCATCCCCACCACAGCCAGGAGTGTAGTCACCACAGAAGACATAACGGAAACATTTTTCACTATGACCTGACAAATTCAACTGGTTCTCACATGAGACCGAATACGGGACCTACGACAAGCTATTGACGCCTTTTTCTCGCTCTTGCATAATATAAAGCTAATTAACGTTGAATTAAACAATATATATATATATATATATATATATATATATATATATATATATATATATATATACATTCCATGATGCGCAGTGTTCGATTGCGCAAGTACCAAATTGACCTGCCGGTGAGTTTTCACAGAAATATTCATGTCAATAACAACCAAAAAATGTGTTTCACACAGGCCCATACCGTGCGGGGGGGGGGCCAGGGGGCCGGGCCCCCTGCATTCTGTCTGCCCCCCTCCCCGCTTATTTGTTCTACTTAGTAAAATATGTATTACCTGCCCCCTGCTATTGCCTGCCCCCCGCTGCTATTGCCTGGCCCGTGCTTTAGAATGCCTGGCCCCTGCTGTAGAATTTTCACGCTACGGGGCTGGTTTCACATCCAACGTCACGCGTCGTGATCGAAACTTTTTTTTGTTTGTGTATGCATTGCTGCGCAAGTAATGCAAACATGGTACACGTGTAGCATGTCAAACTTGTAGCACACTTGTAGCCTTTTGATAGAGACATTCACTCGCTATGTTAATGTGATTGCAGGCGCGTGCGGCCAATTAACAGTCCATTTACAATCTGCCAGATGAACACACACACATACAAACACACACAGATAATAATAAAAAAAGGGCAGGTCTCATCCGTTACAGTGGGATCGCGCCGCATTGATGTTAGGGTCGGGCGCAGAATATGAGGAGGAGGGGAGGGAGGGGCTCATTGGTGGGAGGTTGGGTCAGAGGAGGGGGTATGACGACCAGTACAATACCGACAACTGTTATTTTTACTATCCTCCAGTGATCTCAGATAACTTTGGGAAGGGGCGAAAATGATAGAAAAGGGGGAGGGTGGAAGATCACCTATCACGTGTCCCATGTACTAATCCCATTTACTCGTTAGTAAAGATATAGATTAGTACCGCATGCTACCACTTCAAACTGTTACAACGTCCACCCCCTCCCCACACACACACAGACAATCCCAGAGCTTACACCTTACATATACGTTAAAAGCACTTCTTCTTTCGGACACCGAAGTTTTATTTTTCAAAAGGTTTCACATTTCATTGAATATAATTAGTAGTCGATTGCGGCCCGTTTTTCTACATGACCACCGAATGAAACTGTGACGCCCATAAACCCTCCCCCCCCTCTCTCAATCCCCTCCCCCTTTATCATTATTTTTTTATAGTTTAACGAAGGCAGATCTAACGATGTTGCTAGGGAAGATCAGATGTTATCCAGTAAAGTGCTCCTGGTGAACAGACAGGTGGGGGGGAGGCCCGTCACTTTCGAAATGTATTACTTTCTTTGCTGCGTAATATGAGGGAATGGGGGGGGGGTTTAGAGAGGTTTCAGGAGCGTCGGAATGTCACGGGCCTCAGTATTTCTAGCTCCGGCTCAACAAGCGGTTTATTATTTTTGAAAAAAAAAAAATTAGCCATTTCATGTGATAACAGAAAGCACTACATGACCTTCAGTTCTCGCCCCCCCCCCCCCGCTTTTTTTTTCTATAGCTCTCTTTCATTGCCGTCCATTTTGATTTTTATTTCGAGGGACAGTACGGCCGCTGTCCTGATAGACAAATTATTTATCACGTGACCATCAGTACATGAGGGAGACTTTCGGGAATACCCATTTTTTTTTCTTACGCACTCTCTGCTGGAAAATGGGGGGGAGGGGGGGGTCATTTTTTTGTCTCCTTTACATCCTGTTTTGCAGCCTACCCAACCACCAGTCCACCACCCTTCTCAACCCCCCTCCCGTTGGTTCAGGGCACACTTTTGACGATCTACGCTCCTGCCCTGGTTGTTTTAGAGCACTTAAAAAGCAAAAGTGACGAATAGAGGTTTAGATTGGGAGATACGACTGTTTGATAACTGGCACGTTACATTTTGAAGAGGGGATGGCGGGGAGGGGGGGGGGGAATAAGAACGGGCTGTCACGTCATTGGTGAAAAAAAAAAAATCAGCAGTTTATGTATTTTTTATCATTTTTGTTTCTCTTAACGAAATAAAAAAAAATGACACAGAAAGTTTGTATTTATCTTGCTGCTTCTTTTCTTTTACACAAATTGTGTTCTCAAAAAAAAAAATATGGGTGCTAAAATTGTGTATACACCGGAAGAATATCGGAAAATGTTTTTGTTTCATTTGCAGGTGATAATAGTGACTCTAGTCCGTCTTTAGTTGCTCTGGACCCCCGAGCAGGCCTGCTACTAGTTAAGCTTGAGTCAATGACAGCCTTTACTACCTGGGGCCTTTCTGATCACACAAACCCACCAAGTGTTAAACCAATTTCAGAATTCAACTATAATCCGATTGTTCCACTATGAGTTGAATTCCCCACCCCCCCCCCCCATCTTTGTGACGTTGTTACGTCTTTGGGGGCCCTAGACAGATACTTGAATACATACTAGGTGGCTGTAGGCAAAAGTAGCCTAAGGGGCTCCACTAAGCAACATATTTAATAGGTATCAGTACTGATATTGGGCACTTGTGCAGTGGGGAGGGAGCCCTAAGGGGATGCCTAATGGCTTAGCCATAAAAATGGCTCTTGTTGTGGCGGGCCTGCGCCCAAGTAAACCAGTGTGTTGTGGTGGTACTGCCCCCCAAGTAAACCACTGTGTTGTGGTGGTACTGCCCCCAAGTAAACCACTGTGTTGTGGTGGTACTGCCCCCAAGTAAACCAGTCTGTTGTAGTGGTACTGCCCCCAAGTAAACCAGCTTGTTGTGGTGGTACTGCCCACAAGTAAACCACTGTGTTGTGGTGGTACTGCCCCCAAGTAAACCACTGTGTTGTGGTGGTACTGCGCCCAAGTAAACCACTGTGTTGTGGTGGTACTGCCCCCGAGTAAACCACTGTGTTGTGGTGGTACTGCCTCCAAGTAAACCACTGTTTTGTGGTGGTACTGCCCCCAAGTAAACCATTTTGTTGTGGTGGTACTGCCCACAAGTAAACCAGTTTGTTGCTGCGTCTCGCCCACAAGAAAGCCACTGTGCTGTGATGGTACTGCCCCCAAGTACATCAGTGTGTATGAAATAATATAACTCTAAACAAAAATGTCCACATATCTCGGGGGTGGGGTCATCCTTCCGTGCGGGATGCCAGTAAGTAGGTAACCACAGAGCTGGTCAAAACTGGTGCATGGCACTTCAACATACAACCTTTATGAAACATGGTTATATTTTTGCATGTACGTAATGTACAATTTCGCATCGTATTTTTAAAACTTCTTTAGTTGATTAAGTTGTCGTTTTTTTTCCATATTTAGAAAAAAAACTTCAATCATTAATTAACGCTTTGTTGTCACAATCCAAATGACCCACGAATTTGTCACCCTTGACATGTCACTGCGTAGTGCTTACCCCTGATAACTTTTCTTGTGTCCCTATGAGTACGTGTACCAATGGTTGAAAACCGTGGGTTTAGAGAGTATTCTGTATATAATCCGTGTAGCAGAGACTCCCTGAGAAATGAAGCCTAAGTAGACTACCTGTCGATGATCTGTTACCATCGTATTTTAATGGAATCAATATATAATGTTGCTGCCCCTCTTGCAGTCGAGGGGGCCATGGCAGTTGCGTAATGTGTCGATCTAAAAGAACGGCTCTACTTATATATATATATATATGAGTGTCAGTGCCGTGGCAAGCATAACTCGCGCCAGGACCGTAGCGTGCGGGGGGGGGGCAAGAGGCGGGCCACCCTGCGTTTTGTCTGCCCCCCTCTGCTTGTTTGCTCTACTTAGTAATATTTTTTCATGGCCCCTGCTGTAGAATTTTCACGCTACGGGACTGATTCTCGCCCGGGGCATAATACCTTTTTAATACCTTTTTAGCGCCCCCCCCCCATTTGTAAACCATATAATATTATATGTAAAATATACCATTTGACGCCCCTTTGACAGTAGCGCCGGGGTATGATGCCCACCCCTCGTTACGCCTCTGATGGGTGTGTGGTTGTGTGTGGGTATGTGAGCGCACGCAAGTCTTTTGATAAACTAACTAGGTCACCATAGTCAAGACACGATAAACTTTTTATATAAAAAAAAAGTGGAAGTGGAAAGTGAAGTGCTGAATTACAGAATAAGAAACGAAACGAATAAATAAAAATAGACAGCTTATTGGATACCCACATATTCCAGACGCTCGTCCGGGAACCGTCAGTGGGTGCCCCCAGAGCGCCTCCGAGCCAGGGAAAACTGTTTGGAACAATCTCCATTAAGAGACGAGACGGGTCGTCCCTTCGGACAACTCGAGGGCGTGACCCAAGGGGATGTCACTCTCCGGGATTTCGTCGGAGATTCGACACAGGGAGAGAATCCTAAGTTTTCTCCCCTTGTTAACCATGATATAAACCACCACCACCACCACCTCCGCTTGTCAGTGGAACCGGACACGACGGAGAGAAAGCCACAAGATACAATGAAAAATATGAGTTGTTTTTTTTTTGTTGTTGTTGTCATGGAAACATTGTCAACAATTTGGCACAGCTAATCAACGCCTTTCTTTATCCCACTTTGTTTCTTAATATTTCAAAATATGTAGGCTTATTTAAAAAAAAAAACGCGTGCTGTTAATAATTATTACGTAACGCCGAAGGGTTGGGGGTGGGGGGTGGAGCAACCCCGTTGCGTGAAAATTCTACAGCAGGGGCCAGGCATTCTACAGCAGGGGCCAGGCATTCTACAGCAGGGGCCAGGCATTCTAGAGCAGGGGCCAGGCATTCTACAGCAGGGACCAGGCATTCTACAGCAGGGGCCAGGCATTCTACAGCAGGGGCCAGGCATTCTACAGCAGGGGCCAGGCATTCTACAGCAGGGGCCAGGCATTCTACAGCAGGGGCCAGGCATTCTACAGCAGGGGCCAGGCATTCTACAGCAGGGGCCATGCAATAGCGGGGGGGGGGGAGGGGGGCAGGTAATATATTTGACTAAGTAGAACAAATAAGCAGAGGGGGCCAAACAAAACGCAGGGTGGCCCGGCCGGCAATGTTCCCTCTAAGCCGAGGGCGTGAGCGATCGCTCACACGAATTCAGAGCGTCGCTCATACTACACGTACGATCGCTCACTCCGACGGACGACTTGGCTTAAATCGCTCACATATTTTGGCCTCAAAACAAAATGTCGCTCAGAGACAAAATTTTTTGCTCACTTCATGCCACACCTTAGATGAAACATTGCCCGGAGCCCCTGCCCCCCCCCCCCGCACGCTACGGCCCTGGGATGGATGGAGTCAGCCGAAGTGCGGCTTGCAATGATAAAAAAAATGGTAAAAAAAGCGTTACAAGGGGTAAGGGGGGGGGGAGGTGATTATACCAAAGAAAAAAAAAAGCTTTACGTAATAAATGAATGGCCCAAAAGATTCAATTACAATTAATTTAACAAACAAGTTCGTGATTCAGTGCTTTTTTTTAAGGTTTGTTCTCAGAAGCTGACCTAGCTCCTGGCAATATTAATATTGAATCTGCTGCATAAGATGTGAAGCAGTGATGTCATGTGTGTTGAGGGGGGGGATGAAACATTGCCAGATAGTTAGCTATGCACTTAGATAATTTTCAATGCACCGCTAGACATAGAGAAAAAATAATGTTTCAAAAAGATGTTGCGCTTTGCTTCTGCTGATAAAAATGGATACATTGTTCCAAGCAAGATAGAAAAACAAAAAAAAATAAATAATTAATAACTACATAGGCTGCATTTCAAATGACTTGTATCGTACATTACATAAATCTTTTTGTCATAGAATGTTTTCTCAAACACACAGATATAATAGGCGATGCATGATGCAGCAAGCACACAGCCTCAACACGCGCAGGTCGTGTGCGGTGAAACATAGCTGCTTCCCCCACGTGCACTGTTATGTAAATGATTGTATGTAGAAAATGCATCAACGCGCGTGAACGTACATATCCTCCAAGCGACCCCCCCCCATACACATACAAATATGTTGAGTAGGATACAGCTTGTAGGGCCGGGTTCAGAACGAGTCCCACGCAGGTAATCTCCATAATTTATGATCTCGTAATGTTTTAATAGTTTGTATTATTTTAAAAAGAAGAAGTGGGGAAAAAAAACCAGCTTATCTATGTAAACATCAGACAATTGATCGTACGAATAGACAACCCAGCTTATCAATGTAAACATCAGACGATTGATCGTACGAATAGACACTTTTTTTTTTGCTTTTTAAGAAAAAATGTGCTCAGTTGTTGTTGTTGGTGATGTTTTTATTGCTGCTGCTCGATTTCAATTTGCGCAGAGATCTTTTTTTTTTATTTTTTTTTTTAGGCCGGTTGTTTCGTTTTAAAGTGGACGACGAGACAATCTGGCTCAATCGACGACGCCTTGAAAGTCATCCATATTTGATAGCTACAGCTGTGTAAGAAAAGAGGCGTGGGACTGTAATTCAAGGGCGGCAACCTCCTGGTTAATCTTGCAGCGAATCAATCAATTTCTGAATCCCAGTTCTCTCCCCGAACGGCCTGCTAGTGCGTGCTGCCATTGTGAGGTCGCAGACATATTTGATAGCATCGGTAGATAGATAGCATCAGTGGGTAGATAGCATCTGTAGATAGATAGCATCGGTAGATAGATAGCATCGGTGGGCAGATAGCATCGGTAGATAGATAGCATCGGTGGGTAGATAGAATCGGTAGATAGATAGAATTGGTAGATATATAGAATCGGTAGATAGATAGAATCGGTAGATAGATAGAATCGGTAGCTAGATAGCATCGGTAGATAGATAGCATCGGTAGATGGGTAAAATCGGTAAATAAAAATAATATAATTTATAGATTTTGGAAAGATTTAACAAATTGCGATCCCCCCCCCCCCATTAGAAAATGGACAGCAGACGCCAGACATGCTCCTTCCGGACTACTTATTTATAAACTGAGTGGTCATCTCAAATAGTCTTTATAACTAGGACTATTCATGTATTTAATGTTCAGCAAATAAAACATAACATATCTGTGTAATCTTTAAAGGACTCGACTGATTGTGACCACTCATCTGGACAGTGTCTCTCAAACTTTACGCTTCGCGGCTATGTCAACAGTTTTGGTTTCGCGTCTCACCGGCAGAAAAGAACAACGATGAAAGAAAGAACTACATAAATAGATTTACCCTTTTTACTTTACAGATTTACCGTATATATATATATATATATATATATATATATATATATATATATATATTATATATATATATATATATATATATATATATATATATATATATATATATATAGCTGTACCCTGCAAAACCTTTGCATAGTTATATCCCCTTATGCTTGATCGGTAGGCTAGGTTATTTTTTGGTTTCGGGCAGATCCGATTTTTTTCATATTTGTATTTTAAATTGGAATACTGTTGTATTCATTCTTTACTTTCGATTTAACGCACACTGGAAATGAGTATTATTATATATGATGTTTTGAAACATAGAGAGAAATTAGGTATTAATTATGCATACATAATTATCTTATACTTTAACTGTGAATTAAAATTGTGTGAGTCACAGCATTATTATATATAGTAGACGAATAAGCTCCAAAGGGCCTGCAAAAGTTATCTTATATGACTGCCAGTGCCGAACGTAGGGATTTGTGGGCCCGGGGTTGCTTGGCCTCTTGGGGGGGGGGGGGGTCCTGCATTTTGACATTCGACATCATGACATGAGATAATGTAGCCTACTTAATAGTTAATGTAAAAAAAAATGTTTGGGCCCCCCCCTCAAGCTGGAGCCGGGGGAACTTTCGAATTTGGACCCCTTCCCCCGCGCACCCCTCCCTAGTTACGCCTCTGATGAAGGCTTGAATTTTTTTTCTTTAAATGTGATAATTTAAACTTTATGTGCTTGTCTTCTGTCTATTGTTGACACCTAGCCTATACATTTTTCAATGGAGTTACATTTCTTTCGAATTTAAAAATTATGCTTACATAATAATAATAGCAAAAAAATGGTGGGTGTTAATTGTTTGTTTGTTTTACTTCAACAATGTTTGTCTAAATATATTCGAAATAATATGATTTTTATATGATTCTTTAATTATTGAGAAAAATGAATTAAATATATATTTTTTTCTTACATTCATCAAAGACGATATATGTATAGGTCCTATATATTTGACGCTGATGGTCTTTTTATGAACTTTTTTTAAATAATTTAACAAAATGATATTTTTATCTTTGAACCAATTGATTTTTATGAAGTATTTTTTTTTATGAAATCACTTTTTTTTTAAAATTCCAGATTTTATTTAGGTCAGTTATCTTATGATATTAAGTGAATAAATTTGATAATAGCAGTAACATTGAATTTGTGTGTAATGCGTACAGATGGAAATTTGTAGGCCTATGTGTTCGAATAAAACGTTTACTAAATTAAGAATGTATGCTACCTATATATTGTATTGAACAGTGCGAGATATTGTATCAGATAATTAGATTATATATCGCCAGTTCATTTAAATCAGTCAGATTTATTACACGACAAAGAGTGTCAAATTAACCGACAGTTTTAGAATGATTATGGATATTAGAAATGCGAAACTAATTAAGCCAGTAACATGGCCTTCTCCGGCCTCCGAGTACTTCGGGCTAAACTTGGTGAATCAATTACACTAACACATTCTCAGTATACTTTCAATACTCAAATGGTTAAAGGAATGTCTTTTACCATTCCAACTTTTCAATTATTAAGTTATAAATTCATTAATTCCCCGCGTAACGAAACAGCGGCGTTCACATTATTAGTCCATTAAGTCATTTTTAGTCCATTAAGTCTGAGAGTGACTAAAATTTCATAAAAATGCTAATCTTCGGTAACTTTTATTCATGAAGAAACGGGAGGGGAAAAATCAGATATCAAATATGTTTGTTAGAAAATATTATGTAGATGTATAGTTTTGATATTATGTAGACGTATCAGTGCCGAACCTAGGGATTTGGGGCCCGGGGAGGGGGCTTGACTCCTTTGGGCGACCCTGTATTTTGACATTCGACACCATGACATGAGATAATCTACTTTATATTTAACAAAACAAATGTTTGGGCCCCCCCCTCAAGCTGGGGCCCGGGTGGACTTTCCAATTTGGACGCCCCCTATCCCCCCTCACCCTAGGTACGTCTCTGAGATGTATAGTTTTTATATTATGTAGATGCAGTGATTAATTTCGAAAAAATAAAATACCGGAACTCGTAATCTTAAAAAGTACCGGTACTAAAACCAAACATTCCAGGTAGTAATATATTCAAAGGTCTACGGAAAAAATGGTGCCGGAAAAAAAGCACTGTGTAGATGTTTAGTCAGCCCCGTAGCGTGAAAATTCTACAGCAGGGGCCAGGCATTCTACAGCAGGGACCAGGCATTCTACAGCAGGGGCCAGGCCAATAGCAGTGGGGGGGGGGGGCAGGAAATAAATGTTACTAAGTAGCGCAAACAAGCAGAGGGGGTCCAGACAAAACGCAGGAAGGGGAGGGGGCCGCCCCCCCAGTCCGCCCCCCCTCCCGCACGCTACGGGCTTGTGTATAGTTGTGTATATATGTAGGTGTGGAATTTTCATATTATGTCGATGTATAGTTTAGATATTATGTTGATGCATAATTTTGCTCTTGTCTGAAGTTGTTTTTTTATTATTATTAATTCTTGAAATTGTTGGCAAAGGGTGAGGGGTGGGGGGGGGGTACTAAATTGTATTACTTTAGTTCTTTTTTTTTCCCTTAACTGGAGGGTCGCAAAAACCGAGCCAGGTTTCTTAGTGGGTCGTGAGTCGTAGAAGTTAAGAGAACCACTGCCTGATGTTGTTTAGTTAGAAATGTGCGAGATGCGAGCTCTTGAATTATTTCAGTAGACACAAAGCTCACTCAAAACGCAAATTCCCATTTGAAAAAAAAAAAATTAATGATAAATGTGTTAGTCAATTAAAGATTATTTTTGTTTTAAAGTCACGATTGTTTATCTCTGTTGTTTTTTTTTTTTGTTAAATAAATAAACATGCGTTATATTGCGGGTTTTCCCACTTTTTTGCACTGTCCCAACAAAACGCCTGGCAATACATTTCAAGTCCTAGTTTTGTTACTGTGGACTGACTACCAAAAAGTGAATGTGATACACGCAAGGGGACGTCACTCGTCCACTCACTCGCGGGGAAAGATAATAACTGGCTTATGTTGCCACAAGTAGAGTTGAGGGACTTGGGGAGCACCAAAATCAGATTAGCAGCCCCTCCTCTTCCTCCTCCCTCCCCACCCAACCCCCACCGCTGCGGTAATGGCTACCATCTCGGTTTTACGATACCAAGGGAGGCTATCGGAGAATCGCTGGTCTCAGATAGTACAGCACTGACCACAAAAAAAGAACAACAACGGAAATTTCATACGATGGTAAACGACTTGGACCAGCTCTCAGAGGTTCTCATCGTACTGACTTGTGGCCTCTGAAAACGTCAATCAGGCCTATGATAAAGAACAGCTTGAACGATTTCTTCAATGGGTTTCGGTGTAATGCGTATGTTTTATATATACACCTACTTATCAGGGTAGTTCTTATGGATAAAAAAAAAACTCAGCTACCGTTAAGGGCGTCCCCCCCCCCTACTAAATGACAAAAACTTGATGGGGTCAGTGGGACAACTGTTGTCAAAGTTTGTTAGGGTCCCCCACAAATCTGCAAAGTGGAACGGATGCCCGAGCGGTGTAGATACTGGGGCTGGTTCTGTCCTGGGTGATGACCATCGGGAATGTCCCCAGGTGAAAGTTGTTTCCAAGTCGTCCCACAAGTCCACCCAGCTTTAAATGGGTACCTGACTTTAAGTTGGGGAAGTAAAGGCCGCAGGACCTTGTGCTAACCACACAATCCCTTCATATGGCGAGGTTGTAGAAACAGATGAATTCTACACTTCATCTGCCCCTGGTGGGCTAAGGGGACTTACTTGGTTTTTTAAAATATGCCAGCAGTGTCTGTGATAGCGTGTATGCCCTAGACACTGCCCTTATGTAACTTTGCTCAGGGCAACCAAAAACGTAGGAAAGGGTCTGCGCCTCGGACACTAGATATTTATTGCAGAGCCGTTTTTTTAACCAAAGGGTTGGGACCTAAGACAACTGTTTTAAAAGCACGAGCTGCACAATTTCAATCAGCATGGTTCCCTACATTTCCCTTAGCCCCGGGTCGGGTGGGAGGGGGCGGGGCGGATGAGGGGGGGGAAGAGAGCAATGCTCGGGCGTGCCAATGCGTTTGGACGGCTCCAATTTACATACCGGTGACGCAGCGGGAAGTTAACACTGTTAAATTTAACGAGACGATTGTAAACTGATTCTTATTCTGGACTTCAGTGGCGGCCTTGTGTGTCTGTTTGTGGGGGGGGGGGGAGGGGGCCGAAACATTATCATTTTTTTTGGAGAGTGCCAAGAACAAGCACATGTCAACTCCCCACCACCCCCACATTCCCTGTTTTCTTTATGAGAACATGACAATCATTGTATTCGTTTATTAGCTGCATATGCGAATACGTGTAATCGGCGGTGTGAACCCTACATTGTCAGATAATACACAAGCTCGTACTGTCGGGTTGATTCTCCTTTTACCATGGAAAGTATGGGCAGCCATCTACTTCGGTTATCCCATGAGAACTGGGCGTGTGGTGTTTGTGGCTGATCGAAACTTTGGTTGGTTTAGGGAGCGGGGGTTGGGAGGGGGAAATCATTACAGACCTACCTGGCTATCACAAAGCAGTTACGGCTGGCCGAGTGGTAAAGTCGACGTGAGTGTCCCTGGTTCTATCTCCTTTGAGGATCAATGGATGTTCATAACATGGTTTAATCTCCCGTGGTGCCTCCATGGCCATTGCACTATCGGCTATGGTGGGGGATTAAAGAAGGGCGCCATAAGAACAGTCCCATTAGTGGTTTATAGGATCTAATAGATTTCATCTCATCCGTACACACATAGTACTTCGAAGATTTCAAAACCAGTTGGTCATCGTGACATCACCGCAGCTTTACTTCGACAATGTTGATAATGAACCAAGGACATTTTTCAGGTTAGAAAAAAGTTGGTTCAAAGTCCCTCAAGTTTCATCATCATCATCATCATAGCCGATGTGGTCGTTTGGGGCAACGCATGGCAACATCAGCAGACATATTTCTCCCATAGTTGCCTATCCTGCGCGGCTGTCTATAGTTCATTTATTGATAGCCCTGACCATTCTTTTATATTGTCAACCCTCAAGTTTACCCAGTTTTTAAATGGACAACATAACTTATGTTGTGAAAGTAAAGGCGGCTGGGCTTTGTGCTAACTACACACACCATTTCGATGGCTTATTTACAGAAACAGGTGAATTCAACCCCGATGGCCCATTAGGGCTTAGGGAACTTTCCCTTTGCTCTCGCAAAGCAGTTCCGGTTCGCAGATTTTGTGAAAGCAGTAGGCCAGTATGTGACATTGGTGACATCACTGTAGCTCTACTCCAGTTATGTTAATAATGCTGTAGGAGATTGGGGATGGGGGGAGGTGGGGATAAGAGAGCACCAACAAAACTGACGTCATTCATGATGCGGGTCTGACACAGATAGTACACGTTGTGCATAATATAACTAGAACTGCCCCTTGGTGTGAATGAGATCGATACCAGTTTAAAACATTCAAATGCAACGCATGCAAACTTTTACATCTAACTACAAATATTAAAATGAGCTTTCAATGAGGCTCTCGTTTTAAAAGAGCAACACGGCTAGAAGTAATCGATTCTTCGTCTAATTAAGAAAAAAACAATAATAAGCCGAATATTCATAATAATAAAAAGTAAGGTGTAATGTTTAAACCACAAATACCAAGGTGGAGTTGTTGTTTTTTACATAGGGGAGATAAACACGATAAAAATAGGTCTCAACCAGAGCAGAAATAATATCCCTTTGGTAAGCACCGGTACCACAAAATATATATTACACTTATACTTTCAGGAGAACCATGTCAATATTCAGATAATCGTTTTAATGTAAGAACAGAAAAAAAAATAGACAATTGGCAATATCAAAGTATTTTTTTGTTTCTTTATTTACTTATTCAAAAGTATAAAATGCGAATAATTCATATGGAACATTGAATAAAATATTCTACTATAAAGACTGATAATATTGAAAAAAAAAGGAGGGAAAAAAAAGAGGGAACAAAAAAATTGTTTGATTATGCATTAACACAGGATTCTCACAAAAATAGTTACGATTAGTTTTATGTAAAGAAGAAAGGGAAATTTAAAAAAAAAATAAAATGTTTACAAGAGTCAAGTCAAACAAGATGTCAAAATATAATTTTTTTAAACAAGAGTGTGTACCTTAATAACAATATTTCCCATAATTTTCTGAAGGCTAGTTTGCGGCTAAAAAAAATTAGCTGTGTGCTACATAACAGTATATAGGCAAATGCGCCCAGGTGTGTGTGTGGGAGCACATGATCACAGCTAAGCAGTTACAACTTTTCATTTCTATCACAACTTTAAAAAATGACATGCATGAGATAAAAATCATTGATTTGTATACATTGTTCATTTAGGTGTAAACATATATTGTATAAAAAAAAATATTTTATTCAACATCTTTTAACATCCAGACCCTTTGAAAAACAGCATATCATCAGCTCCGGCTCTATGGGCAATCTGAGCCTCAATTTTCAGGTATATTTACACAATAATTTTTCTCACTCAACCAGAAAATCTTGGGTCCCTGACAAATGAGTCCCCTATGACCCATTCTTTCCTACAGGGCCCACTTCATCCGGGCTAAATAAATTATACAACATAAAATTTCAAAAGTGAAGTGGGCCTCCTTATTGATACCAGAGCAATGCTTTGATATAAGAACAGATATCAATATATATATATATGCCAGAAATAAAGTACAATTCAAAAGACAATGATGAAAACAACCATAATCATAGTAGGAATTGTGATAATCAATCATTAAACTTGTAGATCTTTATTTGATATCTGGAGATATTTACTAGGTAAAAACCTTTTTGGATTTTGCACAAATTTGCTGATGTGTTTAATTCTGTTTTATCATACTCAGAGACAGAGCTGTTCATATGTTCTGGAGACTCTATGCAAATATGCATTGGAGGGGGGGGGGGGGGGTTCTAGTGAAAACACAGCCAATAAGTTTGCATTATTATCATTAAAGAGTATGATAATTCATTTGGCAATGCATTAATAACCTGTAAAGCTGCAATAGGTAAAAGGTCTTTGTAAATTACTCAAAGTCAGTATTTGCTGAGTTAAATCTTTTAAAACAGTTTTCCAGAATAAACATATATTGGTATAAAAAAATGTATACATGTACGCATATTTTCAATTTATGAGCAAAGTAATTTTCAACACTATGACAATTTAAATAAGTTAGCGAAATAATGTTAATGAAAATGAAATAAACAGCAGTTAAAAAAAAGCAATCATTTTGGCAAATCTAGTGTTTATAGAGATATTGTAATTTTTGCCTGTGCCATACTCTTTTTTCCCAAGTCAATACAATTTTTTTTTTAATGTTTGAACATTTGCAGGCAGATAAATATAAAAATTTAAAAAAATTTATTTCACATCAATTGATTATGCTTATGTCCAATGGTGTCAAGTAATATGTAAAAAAAAAAAAGTAAAAATGAATAACATTCACTATAATTTATTATGTCAATGAAAAGTATTGTGAAATGAACAATGTCAAGCCATCAACAAAACAAAAAGTGAAAAATAATATGATTTCATTAATTTGATTTTCCATAAATATTCTTGAAAATGTAAGGAATGTTAAGAAATTGTAATGGAATTTTTAAATAGGCCTAACCGCATGTTTAAAAAATAAGGTGACCAGTTGTAATTTATTAGAAAAAAATACTGTTTTCCTTTTTTTCATAACATAGGCTTGGTTCTCTTTTTTTACTAATTTATCTTTTAAACTCATAATTGCTGCCCAATTTGAAACATTTAAGCCATGTTTAGTAAGGCAGTGATTACACTCCTCTGCCCCCATCCACCCTTGTACAATTACTTTTTAAGCCTTCAAAATCAAAATGTCCTAGTCTTTTTTCTTGAAAAAAGACAGTTTCTTTATTTAAAAGAAATGGATTAGCTAAATAAAAAAAATATTATACATGGATTGCATTAATTAATTCAAGCAAAACAATATAAAAGTCTTTAAAATAATATTTTTGCAATTGTAACTGCTGTATGTATTTATATTATGATTACATAGATTTACTTGACTCATATTGTTCTCTTGTGACATATTCAAGTCCATCTGATGGTATAGGAGATTTTATAAAGGGGCAAATCCAAGCAATTTTCCAGTTAGTACCCAGTAGAAGTGTCAGATTTGCTTTCCATCCTAAGTTGTAAGTGTTGATGTTGTAGGCTCTTTCATAAACTATTTGGCCTCGGACAGCATTCATGACATGGTACACAAATAAACCCCCACACAGGAAAAATCCCACCAGACAAAGTGATGTCATCAATGTCTGAAATGTTGTCATGGAGTCTGTTTGAAAGAAGATCCATGAAACCATAGGGAGCATCAGGACCACAACTGACTTGAGTGAAAGGTTACCCAGAAGATGATACATGAAGTCTAAGTTAAGAAAACATGAATAAGCTGCTGCAAGGCACATGTGTAAAACTAGTGCAACGTAGTATCTGTTGTTGTACAAGCCAATGCAATTTCCAGTAAAGGTACAGTGATGATCACGTTTTAGTATGCAGCTCTTGCAAATGAAACAGTGAAAGGATCTGGGCGGTGCATTACATTCGCAGACTGAGCAAAAATGCCAACCAGGCTTAAGGATCGAAGGTAAAACTTTACCATTTGAGCTGGTATTCGTGCCTGTGGTCATTACTTTGTATAGGTTGAGCATGACGTTTGTATATAGATAAATCCCTACGAATAGATGAAAATAATACAGTGTAAAACTTTTACCATCACCATGATGAGAAGGGTTTGAGTATATTGACGGCAGTACTACGAGTAACTCAAAGAAACCTATGCTGTGAACTGCTGTGAGCAAAAAACAGAATGCGAAAATGTCACTTTTCGTTCTTGGTAAATATTTTCCATAACTGAGAAACATTTTAGGACTCGGGCTCAGGTAAATGGTTCTGATTATTTTATTTTAATACATCTGTTTACATTACAATCTTACTAAACGTACAAATGCGAAATTTAGCAGGAAGTTGATATTTTAAATCAGAGTTAAGTCCCCTTGTTTACATTGGTATAACGAAAGTGGATAATGCATATTTTATGGCTTGACCATAAATGTTAGCATTATTTATGGCCAGTCATATGTGAAGATTTAGGGGTTCTTCGCATGTTTTTTTTTTAATTTATATCGTTTATTGTTATTCTGTAATAAAAAAAAGTTTTTCATTTTACAAAATGGGCATCAAGAAAAAAATGAAATCATTTATCCTTAATGACAGACTACTGAAAATGAAGTCTTTTATTTCTTCTCATGATGTCAACCTCAAAAAAATAAAATTTAGTCATCGAAGAAATATATTACATTACTGTGCGGAAAAAGGATCACCTGAAATGTTGAGGTAATTACATAATGCTTTAATTAGAGTTAGGTTTTTAAAAACTGAAAGTCAAGTCAAAGCTAAAGGACTCAATAGATAGCTCTTGATACTGTGTCTGTAATATCAGAATTCAGACAGGATATCTGCCAGCTAGTCTTGGACCTCTGACAATCAACTTCATCAATGGAAAGTTAAAATTCGTTATATATGCTATACAATAGAATTAGAAGGCTACTTTACTTGACTTTGAAATGTGTTTTTTTTAGTTGCATTTGCAGACCCTTTGTTGTAGCACTGTATAAAATATTAACATCTTTTTTTAAAATAATGCAATCTTTTTTAGAATTATTACTTAGAACCATGGGTATTTTCCAGGTCCTGATAAAAATTGGGTTAAGTCCTCCTAATCCACCAATCTTTAAATGGGTACCTGACCATGGGGAAGTAATAGCAGCTGAGAATTGTGGTAACCACACAATCCATGTAAACTATTGGCTACACTTTCTCTGCCTCAGTGGCCCTTAAGGGCTAAGGATACTTTAAAAAACAAATAATTTTAAATACAAACTAGTAATTGAGTCATTTTGAAAACATAGAAATGTTTTAATAAGTTATGTTTGCTTCTCATCAGAGTCCTTCTTAAGTTTTGTGACCAAGCTAGCATCCAAGACAAATCTGGAAACTTGCCTTTACACATAGCTCTTTACAGAGGTCTGAGTGAGGAAATTACATTAGCACGAGAAAGTATGTTTACATAGATATTTTATGTTTTGCATTTTTTATTTAATTATTTGCATAGTAGAAATTGATATTGTTCAATTTTTAAAAAGTCAATTCTTTTTGTACATGTGTTGATAATGATTTATCAAAAATTGTTATAGCTTTATTACCTTTGGACAAGTCTCAATATAAAATTCTTAATGGTTATGATGGATTAATAAGAAAAATAATAATTCATTCTACCAGCCTTACTTGATATGGTGATGCCACTCTTGGATGCTTATAGTCTGGGTCAGGATGTAGAGAATGGTCATGGGGAAACTGGGCATGATCTGCTACAACAGCTCAAGAAAAAAATCAAGACTGGCTACACATTGCCAAGAGAGGTAATTTGAATAAATCTTTTTGAGTAACTAATTTATTAATGAAGTAGCTTTATTTATAATATCTGAAAGAATGTTACTTTAATCAATAAATATGATCGTGCAGAGGTTAACAAATTTTTTTATCATTTAACTTTCATATATATATATTACTGCATTTTCCATTTTTTATTTTAATAAACAAAAAGAATTTTTTTTAACAACTCCTCTATGCATTAAATATTGAAGCAATCAGAATTTTATCTGAGCTGAAAGTTTCAAATCCATTGCTAAATTTTTTCCAATTTATTGCTGACTATTTTTTACTTGTTTGACTATACTGAAAATTTGATTTTAAGGATCGTTTTAGTAGTACAGGAGCATTCTATTAAATCAGCCAAGTTAAATTAAATAAATCTTGTAATACCTACATTTTTTATTTGCAGTGTGTGTATTTTACATGTCTGAACTAATATTTAAAAAAATTATAATTGTGGTATTTTTGTATTTTAAGATTAATGGTTCACAGTTTCCTAGTTTACAGAGCTTTTAACTATCGCTGTCCATACAGAGCCTACTTAGGCATACCCAATACTTTATAAGCTAATTAGTTTGGTGCTTCCCTGTTAATTTTTAAACTTTGTTGCTCATTTTTTCTCTTTTATAATTCTTTTTACACCAGAAATTGGCTGATTCAGAGGAGGGTGGGGACAGTGAAGATGAAAGATGGAGAAAGAAGTTGTCAGACGAAGCCTCATATGAATACGAAGAGCAATTGCCCCGTTACTCTTACAATGAAGGTAGGTGTCATAATTTCACTGCTTTGGGGGCAATCAAAAAAAAAAAATTAAAAAACATTATTTTACATACAGAGAACAGTTAACTTTTTTTTGCATTCTTATTGAACAAAAGTACACAATTGTTGAAATGTTTTAAGTAGACTCAGAAATATAAAGTTTAAAAAAGCATTTTGGTGGTTTTCCTCTGTGTTTGTGTTTTGTCTTCTCTGATAATTTTGAAGCGAAATGAATTTCATTAAAAGTCAAAAATAAGTTCTTTAACAAAAACCAGCCTAAATTTTACACATTAGCAGTAACTTGTAAACTCTTGTCGCTAGTTGTTGTTTTGTGTATTCTTCATTTTTTGTTTTCTGTTGTCCTTTTTTCTTTCCTTTTTATTTTTCATTAATGTTTTTTAATAAGCAATATGAAAAAATTGTTTTTTGTTTAATTCTGAAGATCACATGTGCAACAGGACAACACAAGAAACCTTTGATCAGTTTTCAGAGAGAATCAGGCAAGAATACACCACACAATCTAACAAGAAAAACCAGCACACATTCTGGAGAGACAGGAAACGGAAACAAGGAATGGAAGACAGAGTGGAAAATAAGAAAGCTCGAAAGGAAAGTGAGGAAGAAAAGTTGAAGGCAGCCAGGGAAGAGATGAAGAGCAGATTCAAGCCACTAAATGTTGACAAAATCAGCAGGTTTAAATCACAGAAAGAGAATTACGAACGAAAATTTAGCTATCTTCTCAGTCACCTAGCGGGCAGGACTTTAACTTATGGCTGTGTACCTTGGCCTTGTTTGGATATGACTGCATTAGCGGGTGTTCTCTTCAGTGATCTTCCAGATATCACGAGCACTGAATATCGCAAATATCTTCGGGTGCAGCAGATACGGTGGCATCCTGATAAATTCACTCAAAAATTCAAAGACCATTTGCACCCTGACCATGTGGTGAAGATTATGGCTAAAGTGAAAGCCATTTCCCAGTTTCTGAACAATCTAAATGCAGAATTAGCTGATAAAAATTAGTTTTTGTTGTTATTTATTTATGTGAACTTGGCTGTACTTAAAAATTTATTTATACTCTGTACAGTTTACTTAACCTAACTGATCTAGAAATTTTTTCACTAGGGATGGGACATCTGAAAATTTCAGTGTTGGTTTTAAAAAAAAAATGAAAAGGCTACATTTTGTTTTTTATTTACTTATTAGCATTGTCTTATCCAGTTCTCTTTTTGTAAAGAAGATATGATTTCTCAAATATTTATGTCAGACACTGCATTGTTTGATAATTTAATAATAATTTTAATTTACTGCTCGAAGAATCATATAAAGTACTTAAGTATTTTGAAAAATTCATGTTTATGAAATATTTTTTGTGCATCTAGAGATAATTATACATGAACTTAGTTAAAAAAAAAGGTGTTTTTTTTTTGGGTTCTTCAATTGTCATTTTTTAAATGGGCATTTATATTTACTGGACCTTTATTTGAAAAGCTTGTCACCTCTGTTGGTAAATTTCCTAGCTGACTTAAGGTTAATAGTTTAAAACCTTGAATGTACTCCATGATGTCCCTGTGTAAATATCTTGGTCCTGTATCTAACCATAAGTGCTAGTGCCCCTTTTATTACACCCATCTAAGCAAAGGATACAATTTCCATGGAGGCACCGTGTAGAATTTATTGGTCAATCAGCCTTTGCCCTGCCATTCAGGCTTACATCAAGAGACATAAAACCATTTTGACCAGTTTTCTTATTCCACAGATTGTATCCACTGGTGAGACATAATTATCTATTCATTTAATTTTTTTTTATTGTTCTTTTCTAAGTACCATTCAATTACAACGAAAATAAAATTATCTGAGATTTTCTAAAATATATTGATTCCAAATTTTCTGTTTGTTATTTGCCAACATCACTTAAGCATCACTTTTTACAAACTATGCGCATAGGGTAAATATAATGAATCAACAATATCAAAGGTCATTTATGAAAGAAATTTATTTTCTTAAGCTGAGCAGCACGTTGAGTGGAAATGTAAATGCTTTCCATAATAAATGTTTTTGAGCGTTTCAATAGACTGGTTTACCAACATCAGCTAAACAAGATGTACAATTTATTTTTTTAATGCACAGTAAAAGATAATGCCAACTGATCTTTTTTAAAAAGCTGAGAAAAAAATTAATTCTAGTAAATGACAATATTCAAGTCCATACATTTCAGTAAAATAACAGATTAACTGTCTTTATTGTCATTTTGGTATGCAAGGTTAAAAGAAAAGAAAAAAATAGTAAAAATAAAAAAATGGTGCATGCAAAGGAAATACATGTATTATCGTAATTTATTTCTAACTGAATATTTATGTTAAGCTGAGTATTTAATGTAATATATAATTTAATTCATCAGTAAATATATTTCTACAAGCATCATACAATGATAATAACATTTTCATAACAATCAGATACACATTATTTCGCCATATTATTAAGTTGTTCTGGTCTCCTGCGCACAGAGACAGATTTTAAAAAATGCACATTAAAGTTTGATCTATAAATAATACAGTATGATATGGTTATATGTATGGAATTCCTGAAATATTAAATGGTGCAACAAAAAAATTTAATATAGACACAAACACAACTTGAAATAATTTAATTTGAATAATTAACAAAAGTGAAAAGTGAACATAAGTTTCCATATCGAGCCCCTAAAATATGTTATACCAAAAATGCTTTGAAATTTTAAATTAAATTTTTAATGCCCCCATTACTGTTATTAGTTTCCTAATAGTGTAGCACCTAAATATGGCAGTTGTATTAAAAAGAAGCACTTCAGACACATGGTGTGATAGAAAACAATAAATCTGAAAAAACGTTCATACATTTTATTAAATACCATATTAAAAACTGAATGTTAACCATCAGAAAAAAAAATCAATCAAATCAAGGATGCATATTTTTATCAACAATGAATGTTTACATAACGTTGCTGTATATATTGCTACTATGACAAAATTGTTTTTATTTCAATGAAGGTTAACTGCAACAAGTCTTTCAACAATAAATTATGATAAGCACACAAGTCTACAAGAAAAGCATTCATGAATGCTAGGGAACAAAAAAATTTCTCACCTTATATGTGATTTGTAAAATAGAGATAAATTATTATTTTCTTGAGTTCTAAGAGATACAGGTAATGTCTATAAGAAAAAAAAAACACAAATTTTACTTTTTGAGGTTAAGGCACCCAGTGGTGTCACTCTTAAATTACAGTAACTGATTACTTTGAGACATGTTATATTTATTCTGAAAACAATTACCTTAAGATAATTCAATAACTGGTTCTTTAAATTTGTATGATTTAAGAATCACAAACCAATAAAATGTTATAATCTGATACAAAAAAAAAAGGCATAATAATACATCACAATTTGTTTACATGGCAACAACAGCATTGGTCGACTTACCAACAAAACCTGCAACAAGCATAAGTAAACATCATGATACATTCATTCAGCCAAACAACTGCAAGCGCTACATTATACAGTACATTTAGTTGGTGAATGACGCCAAAGCTACTAATTTAGACTAGTGGGATTTCTGGATCCAATACTAAAACACTTGATTCGAATTTTAAAAAATAAATTAGCTTAGTTGTGATACTATAATTAAAATTATTTGGTGCTACGATTTCTTAGATTTGAAGATCAATATTTTAATTCATCGAACAAAACAAACCAACAATACAAGAGACAATAATAAAAAGGATGCTTGATGGTATATATTGCAAGATATTAGTCAACTTGAATGAGCATAAAGTACCGACCAACTCATGATACATGCACAGCAGTTTGTAAATTTAAAATATAGATATTTCTAGAATATTTGTAAAATTTAAGGCCTAATAGGCCAACAGAGCAGATAAAGTGTGGAATTCATTTGTTTCTGTGACTTTACACCAAGTTTCACCTGGAAAAATTCCAGAGGTTCTCGCTGAAGATCGAACCTAAGACAATCAGGTCGACAGTCAAACATTCTACTAGAATATTTGTGCTATGCAATATTTTAGTTAAAAGCCAATATTGCTAATACAAAGCTATACCATTAATCATTGAAGTTTCAGCAAAGCTATTGCTTGTACAAGTTCTATAGAAAATGCTTAAACGTAAGCGTGAACAACAGGCTCAGCTTTGAATCTTAAAGAAGTCCAGTTAAGGATAAGAATTTCATCTCCAAATCAGTAACAGGCCTATAGCCATCATTTAGACAGTTTGTTTCTATGTCTCCACCGTAAGATGTGCTGCAATGGTCAGTGAATCAACACTGAAGACAAAAACTTTTGCAATCTAAAAGACGAACTGCCAATGTATTGGTCACTCCAGCAAGTGAGTCACAGTATGAACAATTTACCTAGTAGCAGGCGATAGAACTAACTTGTCTATCTACCAAACAAGAAGCAAAATAAGTGACATTTTATGTATTATCAAGCTGCTTTGTGCTAAAAATCAGTTAAATAGGAAACTGGCACTTATATCAATCATAAAGTAAACAGCATTTAAAATGCCCAACAATAAAATAATTTTAAAATCTGGTTATTTTCCAATATTTACATTAGAGTTAAATGCAGAGGCTATTAATATTCTAAACGTGTGCCCAAGAAAGGAAATGTCAACTGTAGTGGTACTAAATCTAACTTTACCTCTTCGAATGTGCAATAATTACAAACAAAAAAATCTGAATAACTTTTCAATACTTCATTAAGTTTTAATAACATATGAGTGGGTAAAGGCAAATAACGTACTGTTGTAGAACAGTTTAATCTGAAAAGTTAATTGAGTGGCAAGAGAAAATGGAGGGCTTTGATTACACATAGTTAAAAAAATTGACAAGGGCTGGAGAAAAAGATCCTAACCATAAAAAATAAATTTAATGAAAAAAAACTACCAAGAATTTTGAACTTCATTCTGGCTGATAGATGTTTTTTGGAAAAAAAAAAAAAGCAGTGAGAAAATAAGTCACAAACAAAGATTATAATTTGCAAAAGTTAAACGTAAAATTTCTTTTCTTCTATTTAGTAGCTGAATGGGGAAGTGTTTAATAATTTTAATAACAGCTCTAATTATGCAAGAAGAGTGTAAACATTTTGATCATATCATCAACTCAGACACACATTCACACACAAATCAATGTGAGATATTCAATTAGACTTACAAAATTTTAAAAGAAAAAAATCTGTACATTAAAAAAAGAAACTGGCAGTCATAAGAACTGGGAAAATATTAAGTTAGAAAAAAATAAAATATACTTGAATGAAAAAAAAATGCTACGAGTTTTATACATAAAAATTCAATGAAAAAAATTCAACACAAAAATTCTTTTACAAATAAAAAAAAAAAAAACTTTATGATTTAATATGAGACAAATTAACGTGTTTTATAAAGTAATACCACACCAGTTTAACTTAATATGTAAAAGGAACGGTGCGGCATTCAAGCTCACTCCATGTACATGTGTCTGTCTTAAATTTTAATGGTGCAGACCTAATACATGTACAAAGTTTCAGATTTTCACATGTATAACATATCAACAGTGATTGCTGATGTGTTACATTTCATGCAGATATTTAGTTTTTAAACTGAAGCATTAGACAAGATGAACAAAAATTCAAATTAGACTGACACTAAAATGTGGAGCATTGAGACAGATGTTGGACATTTCACTTGTACAAGCCCAAAAAAAATTAGTTTTTATAACATGTTTTTTTGCCACAAAGAAGTTTTATTTTTGCCTATATTCCTTTTATCGTGAAACCAAACAACTTTAAACTACTCAAGAAAGCTGTGAACAATTGTAAAAAGAGATCCATCAAATGTGATCATAGGATCAGTTAATTTCTGTGTAATGTTACCAATGTAATGAATAAAAAAAACTTATATTCTAGAGGCAATTTTGTTTTAGCTCTTAAGATAAACACAGAACCAGCGTGTCATCAAAAATCTCGCCTTCTGTATCCATGCCACCATTGATAAGTATTAAAGTTATCTCTTCCGTATCTTTAGAGGTATTTGTGCTGTCACCTACACCTGAAGGATTCTGCCTAGCACCTGGTTGTGTCCCATGTGCTGTGTCAGCATCCAAAGCATACAGAGGTTCATCAGCTTAAGAAAAAGAAAAAACACACTGATAATGTATTTTGGAACGAATAGGTCTGTGTTACAAGAAGGGCTAAGCAAAAAAAAAACAAAACAAAAAAACAATTGTATTTGTGCTGAACTAAATTATTTGAAAAAATTTAAATACTGTATAATGAATTATGAATAACATATCTTAAAAAAAAATTTCTATTTTTTTTTTAGCACCGATGAAATAATGAAGATAGTTTCTTTTAAAAACCTGTTTTCAGTATAGCAGAAACTTTATTTAAAACCATATTGATACTTATATTACACAAAAATAAAATAATCAATATACAGATACATTGAACAAAAAAAAAAAAAAGCATTTACCACTGCTGTTGTCAGAGACTGAATCTCTTGAGCTAGCACTACCTGGCTTCAATTCTCGCTCAAGAATTTGCTTTGCCTGAACACTAGTCTTTGAAAGCTCTGCTGGGGTATCTGCCTCTGACTGGCAGCTTTGAACTGGAACCCTAAGCTTGATTGCGCACATTGCAAAATCTAAACGATTAGGTGGTGCAGGACTTTCAAATTCTATTTTGGTCCATCTGTTATTTTCTATGTAGAAAACACAAAACAAATATTCAGACAAATAAAAATGAATACACTCTGACAAGATATCTATTTTCTTTTAAACAAGTTAAAATATGAGAACATTAAACAGAATTTTTTGAAGAAAATATATTTTAATTTACTTTAACTTTCTAATAATTTTATTTCAACCAAACTAATTTATTTGAATCTGGTTTTAATGCAAAGTTATGAACAATAGTAGGTTTTATTAAAAAAAAATTCCATTTTACAATTTTAATTACTTACGGCTTAAATTTGAAAAAGATGATAAAGTTATTTTCAACTTTCATATAATAACCAATAGTAGGTTTTAAATTTATTTTTATTTCAAAAGGTTTTTTTTTTTAAAACAATTTTAATGCTTAAACAAGGGTTACCAGTGTTCAACTTGTAGGCATCATCAAGAGCTCCTGCCTTGTTCATTCCACCAAATAAAATGATTTCACTGTTGAATAAAACTGCATCATGAGCAGCTCTAGCGGGCGGAAAAGTTTTGTTTTTCTTCACAGTCGACCACAAATTACGATCCAAGTCAAGTACAAAGAGGTCATCATAAAATGTGGAGCCTGCCATTCCGCCATGAAGGTAAATCCTGTTCTTGACAGCAACCATGACATGCCCATGACGAGGTTTTGGGGAATCACCCTGCGGAGCCAAAGAGGACCAGATCATTGTTGAGGTATCAAGACAGTGCACCCTTCGATCCCCAACTGGATCTGGGCCACTGTGCCCCCCACTATAAAAATAGACCTTGGAGCCGATCACAACAGAACTGCGGTGGGTACGCGGAGAAGGAGGCGTGCCTTTCACTTCAACATCAGACCAAATACCTGTGGCTAAATCAAGTTTCTGGATGTCGTTTAAGCTCCCCGACTGTGTGGCACCACCAAAAACAAAAAGCTGGCCAGGAATGCTATCCACATGAAAGGCGGCATGTTCATATCTCCCTTTAAATCCCGGGCACTCTAAAGTGTCCCAGGATTTAGACTTCAAGTCCAGGACATATACTTCACTAAAAATTTGGCTAGGATTGGCTCCTCCAATTATAAAAACTCTATCATTTTCATTTGCATGCAGGGCTGGAATTAATGTGGAAGAATGCCCCACCCTCATCGATGGGGCGTCTCCAGTCAATGGTAAAATGTACCACCAATATGGAGCAGGGCGAACATTAATGTCTAGAAAGGGATGTAGCTCCATAGCAAAGCTTTTACTAAAATAAAATGAATGATGAATGTAATTGATTCAGTAAATGTAGGCAAATCTTCTCCTTTACTTGCGTTTATCCTGAAAAAAAAAATACAATCACAATCTTATGATACAACTCAAGAATATAAAAGTTAGACTAAGACTAATACACATATTGAAATTAAATAAGTTGTTATATAATAACTAATAATAAAAAGACAAGAAGTTGGTACATACTAAATGCATTAATTCAATATGATAACAATTAAACAAATATATTTTTTTAATTTATTTTTTAAATTATGACCTTTTAAATGTATTTAGTTTATGATATAAATAAACTTAAGTTTCACTAATTCTATTTTCTTAATGTATATAGAGTTATATACATGTATTATTAAATGTTGTTACAGCAAAACTATCAAAACCTAGAAATATGCAGCGCTATGCTTGAAAAAGATAATTAATGTGATCAAGAAATTGAGAATAAATCAGTGATTTCCATGTCACACTTTGTTAAAGAAATATAAATTTTGAATATAGGGATTAGACTTTTTGGTTGAAATGTTGTATTATACATTGACTATATAAAAAATAAATCATTTTGAACATAATCTAGCTGAAATTCTACTCTAACACACCAACTATTTACATGATACAGTTTTAGTACTACTTTTAAAGTACAACACAGATATAGTGAGTGATAAGCACAGATATATGAACATGTTTGTAACATAAATAAACGTATTGAAATAAAAAAAAATTCAATTAGCTATCAAAATTAAGTCAAACACTGAGAATGTCAAAAAAAAAAAAAAAAGAAAGGAAGCAAATGTTGAGAAAATAATTTTTGTTAATACTACCCAGATGAAAAAAAAATTCAATGTCAAAAGTGCTAAATACATTTCTTATTATCATTTTGACCTGGTATTTGTTTTTTTCTTTCTAAGTAATTGTGCAGACCTTGCTGGTGGGAGGGCTAAGCTCTGGTGATCTGCCGGCACCACCATCCACTCGAGCAACCACACCGGCACCTTGTTGCACCCTGTGGGGTGGACTGGCTAGTGCTCCATTAAAACTCCTCTGCTGCCTGCCCTTGGGTTTATTCTTTTGTATCTGATGAAATATGATGTAAGAGGTGTCTTCATATCGTTGATGGACGGCATATGTTGAGTCTTGATAAGGGGGGATGTGGTTCATTTGGAAATTGTGTGGAGATTTTAGTTTCATTAAAGTTACCTGAAAATATTGTAAATTATACATAGCTTAAGAAAAAGTAAAGAAAAAAAAAGCAAAAAAATTTTTTTTATAAAAATATAAAACTTTATTAGAAACAGAAGGAAAAAAATTAATAAATACACATATAAAAGAAATCTACATTTTATAAATTTGAGGGTAATCCTTAGTAATTTAATAAACTGTGAATTTTCAATTTTTTTTTTTTGACTAGGCCTGGAGCCAGGCCTACCTTGAGGAAAAAAATAAGCAATTGTTTCTTTCAAATTATAAGGGTATCTGCTACTAGCGCAGTCTATAGTAGTCACTTCTATTTTTGAATTATTTTAAAAATATTAACGAGCTCCATTTTAGAGGGGTGAGGATGCAGGTGTCAAGGGTCTACAAATGGTTGTTTCAGTAGTGGAGCTACTTTCACTAGGCTATAAGATGGCGAATAAAAAAAATATCTAACATTATTTGACAAAAAGAAAAAGCCTAAATCTTCAATATTGCATTAATTCGTCTGTTAATAGCATGTTTTACTGAGTATAGTCATAGATGTTTATGATACTGGTTTAGTCACTAGTATTTAATAATATCAACAGATTGTAAGCTAGGTAAACAATAAGAAAATTATGTATTTATAAAATGAAATATATAAAAAACGTCAGAAGCATTGAATAAAATAATGGTAAATTTTTAAATATCTATTTCGCTCATTTATTTTATTACTAATAGCACCAAACTATTGGGAAATATATCCTAATAAATAATTAATATTGTTTTGAAAATAAACATTAGCTTTTCATTTTTTCTATGACGATGTCATCTATGTAGCACTATTCTTTTAATCATGTGATCTGTGATGTTTTCAAAATTGTTTATAGAATCAAAAACATTTTCAGGTATTAGTAAGGAATTAATTCCCAAACAAGAGATGCAATGGGCAAGGTGAGAAATGAAGATGTTACCAAATGCCACAACAGTGCCCACAGATACTTTATATCACTATTTAATTAACTTAGTTTCAGATGAATATTGATACAGATAATATTATTAATGTTTTGACTATAATTTAATAGCATAACGCTATTTATTACTGAATATTTTATTATTTACCTAATAATTATTAGTTAGAGTAGTTAGACTTAAAAATATAAATACAATTATTATAAATTAATTATACGGATCAATCGATCCCATAGTCAGTATGATCTGACTTCTGAGTACAGTCAGTAACAGTAAGGTAAGAATATGAACATGCTGAATAATAACTAGACCTCGACCGTTAAATTGAAATGAACTTCATTGACATGATTGACAATGACAGTATGAGAATCAAACTTCTAAGACTAAGTCTAATCTAAGTATTTAGATAGCATTAAACTACCAAAAACTGGAGTATAAATATATTAATAATTTGAAAAATTGTTTACACATTAAGACAATGCAAAACTTACATGCTAGTACAAGTAATAAACAAAAATAGTTTATGGCTAATGCCGTTGGATCAGACAATTAAATGCATAGACATAAAGATTGAATGTAATGAAACGAAACAGGAAGAGACTTAGCGAAAAATGGAATGTAATATAAAAAAGTTTTATGACATTTGTGGAAGAAAACAATCAAAGTCTTAACAAAGCACAGATTATATTGAAGTTTAAATGAGCTGGTTAAAATTTTTTGCGTAAACATAAAATTTACCTAAAATACAGTATGTTATACTGAGGAACCGAAATTGCATGATTTTCATTTCGAGTAAACAGACTTTGTCAATGTTCTAAAAAATTAAAAATCCCATGTTGCTAAGAGACGTTATCTAACAAGATGGCGGAGTAGTTGTACAAAACACTTCTCTGTTTACATCTCAACAGACATAGACTTATCGCTGTGTAATTTGAAGTAACTATTTCATATTTTTTACATTTATTTTGCAACTTTTATTATGCAACATGCCTCCTAAGAAAAAAGGTAGTGGCAAAAAGGGAAAAGGAAAAAAGAAAGGAAGTGGAAAAAAGCAGGTGCCCCCTAAGGCAATACCTAAAGTTGAAGAAGAAACCAAGGAGTTTTATCTTGTGCAGATAAAGGATCTAGAAAACAGACTTTTAAGGTAAAATTAATAACATAATTTATGAAATAATATTTTAAGCTATTTTCATACTAATAACTGCATTGGAAAATTGTGATCTGGTAAATAATGCTGTGAAAAAAAATGTTATTAGCTTTTCAGTTTTACAACTGATTAAATTGAAACAATGATAAAAAAAATATTGTTTGTCTTGTTTGTAAACTTAATTATAGATATAATATTAGCAACATTAATTCCACATTTCAATTATAGTACTTTAAAATAAAACAAGACCAATTAAGATGTATGAAGAGAATTCTTAGCAGAGTAACTATTCCTACTGAAGCATTATAATTTTCTTTTCTCTTTCAGTTCAGCACTTATGTAGTGGCATTTATAAAAAAAACAACTTGTTATTGATTAAATATTAAGTAAAAGATTATAAATGGACTATTCTTTTCTACACTTTTTCATTATTTCAAAATGTTCACTTTAGTTAGAATATGATTATTTAATGGAAAAATAATTTTTAAATCACTGTTTATTGTACAATGTCAATAAAGTCAATAAGGTGTATTTTTACAGTAACTTACCACCTCATTGCTCCATTGTTTAATAATCAAGATCTTCTTCAATTTTGATTTGATAATAGACATTTTAGATCCTTGTAATATTGAATAACAACTTGTTAGTTCCATTGCTTATTAAATCAAGCTATTTTTCATTGACCAAAGATTTATTTAATATTTACAACTTGGTTGTTCCATTGTTTATTAAATCAAGCTATTTTTCATTGACCAAAGATGTATTTAATATTTACAACTTGGCTGTTTCATTGTTTTTTATATAAAATTATCTTGACATTTTCAATTTAAAAAAAAAGACTAACAGTGCAGTATTTTATCATCTCTTTCTGTGTTAAGGAAAATAACTAATACTTTTACTGAGCAACCATTAGCGGGCATAGCTTTTAACTCATATATATATTAGTAGTTTAAGAACTTTTTCTAGAAAATATGTGCTGGTTATCTCCTTACACCTGCAGTTACAGTGAAACACATATGTCCTTTGACTTACCTTGACGACATTAGAATAAGAATATACCTGTAGTCATGATTCCATTCATTTCAAAGGGTTGAAGTGAATAAAATTAGGTCTTAATCTCCTGGTGAACAGCTTGTATGTACACGCACAGATAATTAGTTTTAAGCAAAGTGTGTTCCTAACCAGCTTCCTTATTTGACTTTCACAGAATTATTTGAATTATGAACTAAAGGAGACATTATGATTAACAATATTGGGTAATAATGTAATCAAAACTATCGGGAAACATTGTGATCAAAACAATCGAGGAATGTTGTGAGCAGTATTGTTGGGTCACTATGGAAAAGCCAGGGGAGGGGGTATTTCACGATATATTATATGAAGAAACAGAGATTTACCTAGGGTAGGGGAGTGGGGGGCCAAATTCTAAAGTCCCCCTGGGCCCCAGCTTGAGGGGGCCCCCAATTTTTTTTACATAAAATATTAAGTACATTATTTCATGTCATGGTGTCGAATGTCAAAATGCAGGGGACCCCAAAGAGGACAAGCCCCCCGGGCCCCCAAATCCATTGGTTCGGCACTGTCTGAAGAAAGGATTTCTAAACAATTGGGGCTCCAAAAAAAGTGTTTTACTGGGGGGGGGGGGTACCACTGACGTACTAGCCGTTGAGTCAGATTGCCAATGGGCACGTAAACTGATAGAGCCCCCCACATAGCTGACTTCATTGGTCAACAAAATGAAAACATTAATATTATAGAATGCATGCGGCTACCAATATTTTCAGGCAAAGTTCGCTACTAGCCCCTACAACAAAAAAAAAAACACTCAAGAGAAATAAGTGAAATTTAAATGATGAAATAACATGAGGCGAGCCAATACTCGAGGTAGGCGGACCCAGACCATAAGACGAGCCCTGATAATTCGAAGTTCCTATAAGAATGCGACGCTACTATCCTGATTCTATACAAATCCATTTCCAACATACAGTAGAATACTGTGTCACATAATTACCGTGATTGTATCGAGGTATGCTTGATCGACCGTTTGTACGAATGGTCAGGGGAGAGAATCAGTGGCTGACTGGTGAAAGAATGTGAAAGAGGGTGTGTACTGTGTAGTGAGGGCTGTTGTGGTAACGAACCTTCGGACAGTGAGATTGTATAGGCCTATTTATATTAGGAAATAGAGCGTTGAGCCTCATAGGAAGAGGCCCATGCTTTTATACTTAAGGAAATAGGTGTGTAGTCATATGCAGGGGCGGATTGGGGGGGGGCAGGGGCATGCACCCCCCCCCCCCGTTACTGCAAGTTTAGGTAAGACATCATTAAATTATCGAAATATTTTTGTTGTTCTAAGACATCATAGAACCATCATTTCAGTTTTGCCCCCCCCCCCCGGTTCAAAGTTGTCTAGATCCGCCTCTTGTCATATGGACTTGGCGATGTTGAAAGGAACTTTCATAGAATACTGTATTGAATTATTATATAAGTATCAAATTACACTACACCATGCGCCCTGAGCAACAATTATACTGTGACATACTGCAACCATCAAGGCCCATGTACTCTGGGGCCCCCCTGACATGTGTTCAATGCCCAAATGTTGCCTGGTATTAAGCGATTGAGTCCATAGCATCACGATCGAACGGACCGGTCTTGGGACGAACGTCGAACGCGGGGCCTAAAGCCACAGCTTAATATTATACTAAACTGGTCTTTTTATTGGGGCCCCTTTTAAGCGCGGGGCCTAGGGTCAACTCCCTAAGGCCGCTATTGTTCCTAGACACTAGACAAAGGGGTAGGTAAGCTAAGGTCCACTGGCTAAGTACGGCTCATTTGACTTCTTTGATCACACCTACTTTGACCTACTTTGAATCCGATCATTCTGTCAACTTTTAAAGAATTCGATGTGACCCGAGATTTAAAAAATGTTTTCCCCTAGGCTATGCAATAACTTCACGAGTGGAGGGAGTCCTACGGCTTCATGAACGTTTAAATAAAAAAAAAACATATATTTCTAGCCCCCCCCCCAATTCCGCACTCTCAAATAGTTGAACATACTAGTTTTTTTTTTTTATTGCCAGGTAGGCCTATTTTATGCTTGTTAGATCTGTCATTGGTGCAACACTGTTGCACTGTCGTATTATATTTTAGATAATGTATTCTTCAAGGGATGAAGAGACGCCCTTTTAACCAGTCGGTCTTCCCCCCCCCCACGTACCCCACCCCCTCCCCCTAATCCAGCCAATATGGATTTTTTTTAATTGAGTTGTTAAACATATCAATTTAACAATGCTTTTTGTAGTCCCCCCCCTACCCCAGTGCAAAAGTATTAAATTATCGCCAGAAGCCAAGGTTACAACAGAACATTGGCTTATTGAGCTTCTTTTAAAAAAATGACATAGGAAATTTGCTTTAAAGTGTATTAAAAAAAAAAGCGCCGCCCCGTGCGCTGCCGTAAATTTTTGTCTCTGGCTACAGTGGCCTGCACGACACCCTTTTCCCAGGTTGACCTCTGAAAACTAGTCACCGTAAGTGGTTGGGAGTATAATGTGTATTCCATATAATATAAATCAGTGTATGATTCGTGGCGCATTCTAAAAGAAATAAAATATAATAGCTTACTTTTAACTGCTTATTTTCGTAAATTTATTTAAATAAATCATCCTTTTTTTTAAAAAGGGAACCATGGTTACATAAATGGCGCCGATTGTATATCGGCTTAAATTTAGAGAAACATCAAGACTAGGAAGAAAAACTTATAATTTTCTATGAATTAACTGAAAATGTCCCTGGTTTATATTTCCATTCTAGCTTGCTAAGTATTATTTTATTGCGAGAATGGTGCATTTCATCCGCATATCAAACGAATTGATTCTTGAATATTGATATAGTATAATTTCGCGAATATGTTGATGGTGGCCAGGTTGTTGTCACCGGTTATATATCAGAATAATTAATGGTTACACATTAAAATCGTTTTATCGTAGCCTTTCACATTATTTTTCTAATTTGTATTGTGTCTATGCATTATTCTAAATAGTTCTGGTGATTAATATGTCAATTTTTGCGTATTTTGTCTTTGGGACATATATTTTTAAATTAAAATTTTATAAAAACCTTTTTTTTAAAAATAATAAATGGTATTCATCTTCTTTAATTAAATAAATAAATATTAAATTACCATTAATGTTACTTTTAACTTAATTTTATTTGAACTGAGTTGGTTTGCATAATCATGTGAAAATACAGTGTGAAATGTGTGGACCTTATAAAAAATTGTTTAACCTAGATGTGTAGCCTGTAGGCCACAGGCATTATATGAGTACATATTTTTTCACAGAAAGAGGGAAGTTTTTGAGACGTAAGAAATATTTGGTTAGATTTTTATGTAGCCAAAGTTCTTTTTTATTGTGATGAAGATTGGAATGTTTCAATCATGTTTCAGAAAATTGTCTACAAGCTAAAAAAAAAATTACAATAGGTTTGTATTTGATATTTTTGGTATGAATTGCTCATTCTCCAATAAAATATATTTTGCCTTTTTTGTGAATTAATATTTCAAATCATGGTTTTACACTTTATAATAGATTTCTGAATAAACACCTTTGTAATTACTTCTGCTTTTTAAAGGACAATTATACAGAACAGGGCCTATATGCTTGACATCACATAAATAATAAAATTATATGTCAAAAAAAAAAAAGAACAGCAAGTTCAATTATTTCACAATAGCAATCGTCCATCAAACTATTGAGTTTATGCATATAATTAGAACATCTATATGAGAGACCATTGAGACTTAGCAAATGATTATAGATCTGCCATATGAAATACATTACTCATATCTAAGACAACACACCACACAAAGATGAATTTCAAAAACTTTAAGGCAGCTTTAGCCAAAGGGAAACAAGAAGCACCAATCATGTCTTTTCAACAAGCTGCTGCATCACTTGACGAGGAAAGCAAAGAACATTTTCTCACTATTATTGAAAATTTAGAAAGACGAAATGTTAAGTAAGTGCCAATGTCCATACCTATGCATTGCTAGACGGACATACCTACTCTTTTTTTTTCATCGTAAACATTTCTCATGATTCTTTGTTTATTGTTTGATATACTCGAGAAATTACAGTACATTTTTTTTTTCAAATTTGAAAAACGAAGAAAAAATATGTTAAAGTGTTTAAATTTTTTATTTTATTTTTTATTTACCTTTCAGATATCAAAAACGTTGTGATGAATTGGAAGTAGCGAATGGACAATTTCAAGAAAAATTTGATCAGTTGTCTACAGACAAAAAAGAGATTGTTTCCTTTTGGAAAAAACAAGTGGAACAAAAATGTAATCATTTATATTGTTATTTCAATATTTCTATAACTCTCTATTTTTAAGTGATAAAACCAGTTAAAAAATTTGAGTAAATATTCTATTACAGTTATATAAGTTATGTGTAAAAGTTTATAAGAATGTATTGCATTCAAAAGACAAATATTTGCTGCTAGTAACATTTAAGATGTGTCTTTTTCTCATTAGCGGATGAAATTGCTGATCTTAATGACAGATATATTGGTCTCCAGCAAGCAAGAGATAATGAAAGAGAGGCTTTTAAAAAACAGATACAGGAACAGCGCTCTGAATACCAAGAAATGAAAGATTCTCTGACAACTGAGAACATGATGCTTGGTATGTGTATTTTTAATGAGCTTCTCTGTAAAGCTTTAAAGCTGAAGCAGAGCCCACTTTTTTACAGAAGCTATAGAGAATTACCACTTTTTTACAGAAGAAAAAAAAATTACCACTTTTTTCCAGAAGCTATAGCAAATTACCACTTTTTTCCAGTAGCTATAGTAAATTAGGGAAATTATATGACAAGGCCAGGCTTCTATAACTATCCCCAGTTTATGCCACATACACATTTTAGGCTAAGATGTCTAAGAAATATCATTTAGGGCTGAGAAAAAAAGACTATACTAATGAAGACTAGAACCCGAGACATTCATTTGTGTGCTATACCACATACCTCATACCCCTCTCCCCCATTCGACACTGTGAGATCGGTGTGCAACCCAAACACATGTCAGAATATAAGCACCTGACCATACACCCAGATTTTAGAATAGGAAAATAAGAAGCAAATAATTCTACAGCCTGGACAACATTCGGCACACCCTCATTTTCATCCACATTTTTGGGTGGAAAAAAAAGAGCATCTTAAAGTCTAAACACTTCAGTAAACAAAACTTATGTATTGCTTTCCTATGAATGTTTTTGTCAAGTTTAGGATAAACAATACCTGTATTTCAAGATCACTCTGTGTGGCTAGCTGCTTTTACCTTCCCCATCTTATGTCTAGTAGTTTTTTTAGTAGTGGATTGAGGCACCAAAGAAAAAAAAATCACTCTCTGGGACTGTAGCCATCAATTTGACTCTTAAGCTCCCTCACCAACCAACCCACCCCCTGTTTTCATGCATAGGGCTACTTATTATTTTGACATAAGAATCACATAATACACAGAAGAGTCAAGTTTTATCTGTTATGTGGAGATATATATAAAGGACTTTTCTCTTTACTTCTTGGCACAGGTGGTAAACTGGCTTCTTTAGAAGAATTCAAAGTACAAAAAGAAGAACTAATGGCTAAGTTTGCCATGATGGAAGCTGAGCTTGCACGAAAGGAAAAAGAAAATCAAGACAACCTGTATAATCTGGAAAAGAAAGCAGTCATTGACAAAGACAGGTTAAGGGTTTGATCCTTTTTCATTATTAGTCAGATTCGATACAATGTAGGCAGTGCTAACAAAAAGCTCATGATTAAAAAACAACTGTTTTTTTTTTTTTACCTTATCCACTTTGCATAAAATCCAGTCTTCTGTTGTCCTGTTCAGTTATTCAAGAATCACAACTGATTGTAAAATAAATCTGACTGTTAATGATTGATAAAAGATCACTATGTTTAACGTTTCTTTAGAAGAACTAATTTATCAGACAAAAATAAAAGATTATACATTTACATACAAATTATATTTATTCCACAATATAAAGTATTTAAAATATTGCTTGCAATTATAGCCAACTGAACAAATGAATATTGCTTGCAATTATAGCCAACTGAACAAATGAATATTGCTTGCAATTATAGCCAACTGAACAAATGAATATTGCTTGCAATTATAGCCAACTGAACAAATGAATATTGCTTGCAATTATAGCCAACTGAACAAATGAATATTGCTTGCAATTATAGCCAACTGAACAAATTTTTAGATAAAATTTCAATGAATACAAACAGAAATTCCAGCAAACAATTTGATTGAACATAAGTGTCAAATGATAATTTTAATGATAAATATAAAAAAAAATTCTTCTACTGTTGAGTAATTGGTGATTACTATTTATCATATTTGCTCTGATAGCCCCCCCCCCCCCCCCCACCTAAAGCAATCACTTAAGTCAATGAAACTGTTTTATTTAAGTTGTAATTGAATCAAGAGAACATAGCTTCTGTGATGATTTTATAACACATAATCTGTGAAATAAGAACTTTTTAAAAACAATTTTACTTGAATATAAATAGCTTTTTAGCGATTAACTATAATAGGGTAAGAAAACTTATGCAGCTGTCTTGCATCTTTCACAGGTTAAAGAAGGAAATGATTCTTCGGGTCAACCAGGTGGCAGCAGAATTCAGGAAAGTGAGCAACAAACAGATGGCAGAGACAACAAAACGAACGATACGAGAAAATGTTTCCATCACAGCCCAGCTTGCCAAGATGTCAGATAAAACTATTGAGATGATTCAAGAAAATGACGAACTTCAAGAAAAAGTGAAAAAGTTGAAACAGCAAGTGGATATGTTGGAATTCAATGAGAGAGAGTTGGGAAAGAAAAATCAAAGCAATTTAAAGGTATTTAAATAAAGTTTATTTCTAATGCTGATGTCAGCATATTTGTTGATTATTTTTGTCCTCACATTATGCCCTTTCTTCACCTATACTATTCTACCGTCTTTTTGAGCAATTTTATTCTCCCTTGATGTTAGTTCACTAGTTTTAATGAAATTGCTTTTAATACATGTATTAAAAAATTAATTAAAAATTTTATGCCAGAATAAAATCTTTTTCCTGACATGATAACAACATGTTAAAACTGCTTAAATAAGAAATTGTGAGTGAGGTATTTTCTTTGCAGACACTTGTTACCTCGGTGCACATGATTTTTTATGTACAAGCAAACTAGGTCACCAGTTAGTGCCTTATTTCTAAAGGGGCTCTTTTAAGTATCATTTCCTATTAAATGTGTTGTTAAGAGGGCCCCAAACAACTTTCTCTGCCTATGGGGCCCTCTAAATAGTTCCGAATGGTTCTGCTTGTGAGCATTTGATATTTGGGTTTGATGCAAATCAACTAAGCCACATCCCAGTTCATAATAATATTTTAAAAAATCAAATTTCATTTTATTTCACATGTATAATAATACTTTTTTTTTATTATACCTCAGATCATAAAACTGATGACAGAAAAATGCCAGAGCCAAGAAGCCTTGATTGCTGAATTTGAAAAACGAGAACATGAATTTTTGGAAGTGGCATCTGAAGTGGATACTTTGACTGATCAGAATGAATCTATGAAGTGAGTTAGGTGTGATCCAAGGGTGGTCAAACTTTTTCATTAGCGGCCCATGGTGGACTCATGAATTTGACAGGAGGGCAGGACCAGGAGAAGAAATTAGTCATAAGATCTTGGGCTAGAGCAAATGGGTGGATTTTTTATACGAAGTAATATGATTCAAATGTACATAAAATTAAATGCGCTGGCCAGATCAAAATGAAACAGGCTGTGATTGGCCTGCAGACCGTTTAGAAAGAGAAATGAGTCCTATAAACTATACTTAAAAGTCTATCAATGTGGCAAAAAAAAAGCAATGAAATATAATATACAGATTACTATTATTATATAGAAGTGTCAGTATATTTCTCAAGTTGAATTGTTTTCTAATATCCAAATTTATCTTGAACGTTAAGTAGAACTGAGATGAAATACAATTAGAGAAATAGAAAGGATTATGACAGGCAATGGCGTAACTATGTTTGTCATGCCTTGGGGTTTACACTGAAAATCTACCCATTCCTGGGTGCTAAAAAAAAACCACTAATTAAGTGAAAATGCCTCCTTAAGTGTAGCTAAATAAGTGCATTTCAGGGAAGACTGCCCACTTTCCCAATCATGTCTTGCACAAATTACAGGTTTATTTTTTATACCTTAACAGCTACTATATTAGATATTATTTAAAGAAATGCACATCTTTCTTTAAAACAGTGAAATGTTTTGCAGTATTTATGCCTAATGTGAAATCTAAATTGCACTCTGCTCAATAATTGTAATTTGTTTATTTATTAACAGAAATGATTTAGAATTATTGTCCAAAGCCAATGCAGAGTATCTGGAAACTATTGATAATTTGAAATCAGAATTGAAGAAAGAAGTTCATTTGACAAGTAAAATCCAGCAAGTTTTACAGGAAGCAGCAGATGCCATTAAAGATGTTTTAACAGTAAGATATCTGCGATTTTGTGCCATTTCCATAATCAGGCTAGGATTGTGAAATATTTATACATGTATTAATTTTTTTTTCAAATTAAATGAAAAAGAAATCCAACTTATGCATCTGGCAACTGAAATTTAGAAGTAGCTCAGATATTATATTATAAAATAAACATTTCCCATGAAACGCAGTTTTTCTTCCCTTTGTTACATTAATAACAATCATTATCAACATTTGCCTTATTCAATCCTTGTGGAACATAATCAATGTTCGCCTGATTTATTTCTTGTGGAACATAATTATATCTGCCCCATTCTTTTGTTGTAGAATTTAATCAACATCTCCCTCATTATTTTTTGTAGAGAATAATCAAAATTTGCATCATTCATCTCCCTGTACAATAGTGCTTTCTTTTCTTCCAGCTGTTTTCTCCACTCTATGTAACCCAACTTGGGGCTATTTCATCTCTTGGTTATGTTTGTCCATTTTAGATGCAGCTGTGTCGTACAGTCTAGGGACTGGCATTTTTCGACTAGTCCTTTTTCTTAGTCATCTCTCTATATTATAAGATCTGTTAGAACCTGGACAGAGATATTTTCATCCATTTTTATTTTTTTAGTTGAACCAGACATTTTTTAATTGGATATGACTTTTTTGTTTTTTGCAGATTAAATATTTTTATATTGCATTATCTTATTCTAGGAAAAGCCGGACCAAAATGAAGAACAATCATTCCCAAAAAGCATAGCAGTCACTCAGACTGATGCAACTGGAGGCATGAGTGAGGAGTGCATTCAACTGAAAGACAATGTTGAAACTGACATCATGTACAGCAGAGATCACATGCTGGAGAAGCTGCTGGTTCTGTTGGACAGTGCTGCTAACTTAGGAGTGGGACCCAAGCCAGAAGAGTTGGGCAGAAGACCCACAGAGGCTTCATCTTTTGCAACTGTTAGCAATATCCCTGGTGCCAAGAAAGGAATTCATAAAGGGTAAATAGCAATGTAATAGAATTTAGTTGTAGTTTAACAAGTAGAGCAGCTCATTGTGCCTTTTATTTTATATCAGCAGAAAGTTGAGTTTATTAATATACTTTCTTGTAATAATACATAAATATATTTAAAACCTGCTGTGTGAATAGGGCATTTTACTAGAAATGTTTTTTTTTTCACTCTACATACTGCTTTTGTATCATGTATTCCTGGTGTCTTCAAAAAGTTATCTAGGGCTGGACTTACAGACAGACCTACTAGGCCGTGGCCTATGGCCTACCGTGAAATAAGGGGCCCCAAAATGCTGAGTAGTATACAAAAATTAAAAAAAACAAACTTAGCAATATTTTTATTTTTCAGAATGGGGCGACAAATTTTTGTTGGCGTTGGGCCTCTAAAATTGTAAACCCGGGTCTGATTGCACCAGTCAGTTATTTGATAAATGTTGTCATTGGTCAATAGAAACCACATAATTGTCATATTTTTCTTTCACTTTTCACAAGTATTAACTTACTTTCTACAAAAAAAAACTTTATTATTATAATTATTATTATTTCTTTTTTTTGAATTATTAATTTTGAATATTTAATGACAATAATGATGTGGATGAGTTAATTTAAAATAGTATTTTGCTGAAAAAAGAAATCAGTTAAATTTTTTTTCTGAACCAATTTTCAGGGACTTTCCAGCTCTTAAAGGGACACTACCGCATTACAGTCTAGGTGATCTGGGACTTGTCCCTCGTCCTTCACAACAAATCCCAACAAGTTTAGAAAAAACAAAAGAAAGTGCCAAACTGACAAAGTTAGGGGCTCTCCATGGTGTCCTGGCCAAATCTGTTGCTACTCAAACAGTTAATTCTCCAAATGTAAGTTTTTATGGTTTTGTTTTTTTCCCTTGTAACTTTATATTTTTTTTTTTTTATGAAATTTTGATTTCAAATTGTGAATGAAATATATATTTCCCTTTTTTTTTTAAAAAAAAGCTGCTTTTCATTTAATTTGAAGGAGAAAAACAAAACTCCAAGAAATGTCATTTATCTTTTCAACACTATCCGGCCACCAAATCTCTATAATGTTTACCACACTCTGCCATTCCATTAATATCTGACTAGGTTGCTTATGTTCAAAATGGTAGTGATAGATCTTTTGTATACCTGAGTTAAGCTTATAATTTTTCTCATTCTGCCATATTGAATCTATACTTTTTAAAATCTATAATTCATTAAAAATAAAATGTATCAAAATTTCACAGCAACAAAAACTACTTAAATTTGAACATACAAAGAATATACACATTTCAAACTATAACAAATGTAAAAATAATTATCATAACTTGAAAATAAACATTTGTCATCTAAACTTTACAAAAAATCTTTTTCCACTCTGTTGCCGTTTGTCAAGGGAACAATTACAGACAATTTACTTAATCTCTGTCAAGAGATCATGTGACTAGTGTCAGTAAAGTATGATGACAGATATTAATACATGTAACAGGAAAGTTGTTTCCACATCAAATAAATATCTCAGGGCAATCTTATACTGCATTAATAATCTTCATTATTTAAAACCTTTCCCGCAAACATGAAATAATTATTGCTAATGCAAGCTAATGTTGTTCTGTATGACCGCGTGTATAACTGATAACAATCATTGATCACAAACATTGTTCACAGGGTCCAATGTCTGCAAAACCTAATGCTAAATTATTCAATGAAAAGTTGTTTTCACAGAAAGAATATATCTTAGGTTAATGTTATAATTAGGACTCGGATTTCTGTGACCTAAAAAAAAAGAAGAAACATGCCTTGGACAAATAAAAAAATATGCCCAAAAAATGCCCATTTGTAATAAACTATTGCTAAAAATGAAATAAACATGCACGATTTCTTTACATATTTCACAATAGAGCTTATATGTTGTGCTTTACAGATTTTTTTAAATTGGAATAAGCCTATCGAATCTGTCCAGTATTGTATTAGTCTTTAGTTCCATAAATCCTGCTTAGGTTTTTTTATGGGCCCTCACTCAGAGTATGGTAGGCATATATTGGGGCTCTAAGCATAAGTAGGCCCACAGAGCATGGTAGGCATATATTGGGGCTCTTAGCATAAGTAGGCCCACAGAGCATGGTAGGCATATATTGGGGCTCTAAGCATAAGTAGCCCCACAGAGCATGGTAGGCATATATTGGGGCTCTAAGCATAAGTAGGCCCACAGAGCATGGTAGGCATATATTGGGGCTCTAAGCATAAGTAGGCCCACAGAGCATGGTAGGCATATATTGGGGCTCTAAGCATAAGTAGGCCCACAGAGCATGGTAGGCATATATTGGGGCTCTAAGCATAAGTAGGCCCACAGAGCATGGTAGGCATATATTGGGGCTCTAAGCATAAGTAGGCCCACAGAGCATGGTAGGCATATATTGGGGCTCTAAGCATAAGTAGGCCCACTTGTTGCTACCCAAATAACATCAGATGTGATAACAAATGATCTAGCAATTGGTGGGTGAGGTTGATGTGACTATTTCAGTATTTCAGTACTGCCAAAACGGGAGAGCTGATTGAACACATGCCAGATGCCCACATTGTACTACTTTTAGTCATTTTGGGGTTGTGTATGATGCTTACCAATTTTTTTAAATATTGACCGCATGCAAAGAATTCAGGAACAACATCATGAAAAATGACATTTAAACATATTTAGACAATTGCATTGTAAGTCTGCAACCCAAACACATAAAAAAAAATTTCAATGCCATCTGTGTGCCAAACACCCTGCCTGGATACCGGACCTCTGCATTCTGTTATACAAAAAAATGAATGTATTATATATCTTAGCTAAAAATAAATGATGTATTACGTGAATCATCATTCCTGGCCACTTCAGTAATGTTAGTTTAGAAAGAAATTAATTCTATGCATTAATATGCATTCATCCTATTTGTAATGCTGTTGGAGTCTGTTTCATATTTTATAAATCTGCATTTAAGCAAGACCTTGTCCCAAAAAGTCCTTGTTACATTGATCCTGTCTGCCCCCCCCCCATTCCACTGAGGAAGGCTCATATTTTTAATACTTTTCTTTAGTTACTTAAACCTTAACTGTTAGACCTTACATTGAATTGACAATTTTTTTTTTCAACAGTCAGTTGTGTATGCCAGCCAGATAATCACAAAATTTCCAGAACATGAAATTCTCAGAGATATTAGATCAAGCCACAGAGCCCTGGGTCTGACCACATCTGCAATACCTAAAAAAATAATAACCAACTTTGGTGTATAGTCAAACACTTTTATATGCACTAACTTCTTTTTAATTGTAATGAAAATTCTGTGTAAATTGTTTTCATTGTTGTTGAACTTTCAGCTGTCTGTTGATTTAACTCAGATACAAAATTAAAGATGTTGATAATCAACCCATTATTAAAATATATGCCAGTGACAATAAAACTGTTGCCATTTATTGCTGTTTTTTTTTATATACAATGTTAACAAAAGGGAGAAATAACATTAGGCAAGTATTCTAAAAATCAAAGTAATTATACAGAATGTTAACGAAAGGGAGAAATAACATTAGGCAAGTATTATAAAAATCAAAGTAATTATTATTTTGATTTTTAGAATACATGTATTATCCACTAAATTTTAAATGCCATAGTTTAAAACTTTTGAGAAAATGTACTTGAAATTATTTTGTATACCGGTAAATTAATAATTCTTTTAAGGCCATATTAATAAGTTATATTGTTTTTAATGTGCTGTTTTCAGCTATAGCTATTTTTTCTTTGTATATCTGAAAGTTTTATTTTTTTCAGTATTTGTTTATGACTTTTGTGTATTATAATCAAATTAAATGTATGCAATTGACTGATAAAATGGGTGGTTCACTTTTGTGGTGTGTTGTCTGTAAGTGGAGTCACACTTTGGCTTTTACATCATTCTTTTAAGATATTATTCATTGTATTACTGACATACCAAGCAAGTGTACTCCTAGATAACAATGTATTAAGTAAATAAAGAACACTGCATTAGTGATATTCTTAATGTATTAGTGTTGCCCAAGGTCATCTTAGTTTATTGTCACTTTCTAAACAGTCACATCATTTAAAGTAAAAAGAATTTGTTCTTTTTTAGGCCATGACATTGAGAAATAAAAAAAATATTTACAGCATTAATCTATTAACATATTTGATTGTTTTCTTTTTTTTATTATTATTATGAGTATGGATGGAAGCAAGTTCAACATGATGTTCTTTTCAACCTTATTTTATGGATAGAGCCCTCGTCAATATGTGGATGTTCCTAGCACGGCAATCTTCTGCAGTTCACATATGTGGAAATTCTCTGGTATTTTAACCATGATTTGTCTTGATCTTTTTTTTTTGATGTCTTCTGTCCCTCCCACAACGACAGGCAAGGTGATGGTTTTCATTCCCCACTTAAACTCGATTTTGATTTCTGGGGCCTTATACATGGGTTTTGCGGATGTGTTTCTGTATGAAAGAACAGCCATGTCAATAAGCTAGCAAGGTTTATCTATTTATTTTTATGAATATTTCTGGCCCATTATTGTTGATTCTCTAATCAGTAGGTATCGTCTTGTCGCACACATTGTTAACTTTGTCATCCTCAAATACTGTTTGTGGCTCATAGTTATGCCATCTATCAGTAACATCAATCTTGAATCCTTTTTGCAGATGTGCCAGTGAATGTATGAGATTTCATAACTTGACTATTTATTAGGGATGTCAGTTAATATCATTCACATTTCTCTTTTCTTATACAGCTATACCATTAGCCATATCTTCCCCACCCCCCCTATAAAATTTAAAATTGTTGTCATACTCGAAATATGACATCGACAATAAGCTATGTAATTTATCAGCACTATAGCTGTGTCTACTGTTTGTAGCTATGTCAAATGTAAGCTATGTAGCTGATCATAGTTTCAAATTCTAGACTAAAAATGTGTGTGTTCATTATGTAGTCAGTAAAATTAAGCAGGGTGGTGTGATGAGCCATGCAGAACATTCAAAGCATAAGCCCCATATTTCTCTCTTTGAAATTTAATATCGCCTGTTAAAAACAAGTGACCCATAATTTGGAACCACATATCGGTCCCCAATTCCAAACTAAGCATTGTAAATTACAACGTTAATTGCAAAAAAATTACCCGGGGGCCTCCGGTCGGTTCGCCCCCCCCCCGTTTTTTTTTTTGCCTACCACCCATAATTATTGCTTCTCCCCCCCTCCCCCCCTCCCCCCCCCATCCTAAAAAATATATATTTTATTTCCCTTTTTCCCTCTAATAAATAGATTGTTTTGGCTGGGGGCCCCTCCCCAAAAAAAAATATAATATAAAAAATAAAATTGGCGGGCCGGCGGGGGTGGGGTGGTGCATACTTCCTTCTCTGTGCCTTTTTTACATTTTAAAAAAAATAATAAAAAATAATATTTTTTAAAGCTCTATAAAATTCGATTACATTACTTTAGAATGTGAAAATTTGTATGATTTTCAAACGCACTAGCGGCAGTATCCTAGCAACTTAGATTAACTCTTTTTGAATGAAAGGAAAAATTCTTATTTGCGAAATAAAATTCGATTTTATATTCTGATTGTGTCCGTGGTTCCTGTCTACATTCAAATAGTCGCCTTTCGGAAAAAAAAAGTTACTGATGTTAATTAATTAATTTAATTTGATTTAAAATGAGCAACAAAAAGGGAAAAGGCAAGGACATGAAAAAGCCTGAAAGTAAAATAAAAAAGGCGAAGATTCAGCCGAAGCCAAAGCCCAACTATACAATTACAAAACCACTCGATGAGACAAGCAAACAGTTTTACCTTTGGCAAATTAGAACCCTTGAAAATAGAATAGAGAAGTAAGTATTTTTTAGTTTTTATTGGCTGGTTCTTTATCTTAGATAATTATAGCGTGACCCTATACTAAACTACTTAAACATATTAATTTTCATTGATTGGTACTTAACAAAATATATTGTAAAATAATAAATTAAAATGCATTAAAAAAATTCGGTTTGTATGTAAACTCAATTTATTTGTTTTCACTGTCCTACATTTTGGTCTCTTGCCACCTTTGCCCAGTATCTTCATCAGTTCATGTTTTTGGTCGATCCAACCCAGTACTTTTTGGTGCTCCTTCATACCACCCTTCAAAACAAAAAAAAAAAATCAAGAAATAATATGAACCCAAAGCACAATCTCTTTTCAGATCATCTTTTTCAGTATATCATTTATATGTTCAGTAGCAAACAAAGTACATGTAACTAATAATAATCAGAGTATAAAATGACAATTTTAAAATAATGGGACCACAATTTCTCATATTATCTCCAGAGTCCAGTGTATTTTTTTATTACTAGCTCAGGCCGATTGAAATTCAGACCGTGGTCAACAAATAAGTATATTTTATTTATAACTTATATTCTTAATTAAAATTTTTTTTGAAAATGTAACATACTGTTTCATTTTTGTATGGGAAATAAAATAACTCTAGTGAATTTTGTCATTTTAATGTTTGTCTCCAAATGCTGAGTGCTTTAAGATTGCATGATTGACTATAACAGTGACTTTCTTCTTCCTTTGGCTCTACAGCCCATTTAGGGCCCTAGCCTGCCATACTACTCTTCTCCACTTTTCACAGTCCATGGTCTTCTTCCACCACAATCTCACTCCTATGGCTTTAAGGGTTTTCTCCACCTCAACTTACCATCTGTTTCTTGGTCTGCCTTTAGGCCCTTTTCTCATTAGGTGTTGTCTTATATATTGCCTTTGGACCTCTGTGGTATCCATTCTTTCTACGTGTCGTACCCACCTCGATCTATTCATTTTAATTTAAGCTGTTATATTTGGTTCTTCATATAACACATACAGTTCTATATTTGTTCTACTTCTCCACTCGTTATTGTCATTTACTGGCCCGTATTTTTTCCCTAAATATTTTCCTTTCCCAAGTGTTAAGCCTATTTTCTGCTTGTTTGCTGATGGTCCATGTTTCACTAACATGCATTACTGCTGATCTGATCATGGTCTTAAATATGTGTTTTTTTTTTTATTTTTCTGGAGATCTGACTGTTTTTGAGTATTTTATGCAATGCGTAATATATTCTGTTTATTATTTTGAGTATGTTTTTTTATCTCTATCATTATATCATTTTTCTCTCTTATGATTGATCTCAGGTATTTAAAGTTTTCCACTCTTTCAAATGTTCTGTCACTGATTATGATTGTTTTTTTCTTTTCCTTTGTTTCCTTTGCCAATTAAATAATTAGTTTGAAAATGTACTATTTTGAGAGTTACTACAGTTATTGTCCCTAATTTTTATTCTTCTTTTTGAAAATATTGTTTATATTATTTATATTTATTTTTTTTATTTTTGACTTGGACCATCTGTTGTTTTAGTTGACTTCAAACTTCTGTTTGGGTAGATCAGAACACTTAAAGTTAGTAACTTTGGCGGCATCATGTTAAGCATTACGCCTGGTAGGTTCAAAATTCAGACAATGGCTGACAATTATAATCAAGCTAATTTTATTTATAATTTCTTTGCTTTGTTCTAAAAAATATTAGCCAATTCTAAGACACCCACCTATTAACTCATTATAAGAGTCGCTTCAGTGACTTTAAATGACTAGTGGTTATTCAGTGACTTTTCAGTGACTAGTGGTTATTCCTGATAAGACTAGCATAGACTCTGCAAAAGAAGACAGGAAAGTTCAGTATTATCTTCTAATTGCCTTGGAAATATTGCAAATTGCAGGGAAATGGTAATTTTGAAACAACCTTAGCTTTCATTGTACTTGACATTCTAAAATTCATTTTAAAATTTATAACTGTACTAAAAAGCACCTATCTTACTTCATTTATTTATTGTAAGGTCTAAATTCTTGACTTTTCTCAAGAATGGTGTTTTCAAAAAACGCATTTATTAAGCCTTAATGTTTTGTAGTAGTTTCTTGGGTGCATGATAATGAAGTAATGGTCAAAAATGGGTTAAAAAATTGCTATCCGTTTTATTCAGTAATTTTTTCACTAAATTTTCCAGCAATTTTGATTGCAAAAAATTGGTTCACTTTTCCTCAAACTACACAAGTTCTGCTTGCTCATGTTTCGAAACAGCATGTTTGTGTCACATTTTGTCATGATAGATTATTTTTTTTTTAGTCTAAAGCAGGGGTGGGAAAACTTTTAAAACATGGGCCACAAAAGTTATTAAATTTGATAGAAGGGTTGGAGGACCTAGAGTAGATGCATAGAGTGTTTAGATGATTTATAGATTAAATGGACATAAAATCTGTAATGCACAAATCAATCAGCCAAACAGGATTTATATAGTTTGCCCACTTCTGGTCTACAGTGACCATTGTGACTTGCTGTTTTGTTAGGTATTTGAGTTACTGATTTTTTTTTTTTAACTTTTTCTTCTTTGGTTCATATATTAATATATTTTAAAGTAATTTGTATCTGTCGAGGTAAAAGAAATTTATGTGGGATTCTTTTGAGAATGTGTCAGTAAATCTTCTTTTTATATCAATGCCTGTATTTTAAAAAAAAATTTAAATAAGATTGTCAGTCTTTTATTTTATGTTTTGAGGTATCAGAAATTAATTGACGAAATGACTGTGAAAGAATCTTTGATTCACAACAATCTTCTACAAAATCTGGCTGATAAAACTGATTTGCTAAACTTTTTCAAGACAGAATTACAGAATAAAAGTAAGTGCAAAGGTTTTATTTTTCATTTACATTAAAGCTAGAAGTAATTAAACATATAAAGTTTAATTTGTATTGAAGGAAAGGTAGATCTGTGGATGACCTGACCAGTTGGTATATCTATATAAATTTGTATCTTACCTGACACAATCTGTGGGACATTATGCACAGAAAATGGACTGCATCTGAAGAAGGGCTCAGGGAGGGTGTTGCTGTGAGTTTAATAGGCACGGCCGGTTTCAGAGATTGGCAGTGGCCGACAGCTCCCACGAAATAAGGGCCCCCAAATTGTTGAGTAGTATACACAAAAAATAAGAAACAACTTAGCAATATTTTTTCAAAATGGGTAAAATCTTTGTTGGCCTAGGGCCCCTAAAATTGTAAGAATCCTGCTCTGTTAATAGGTATCATATTGATCATGAATCCCATTGCAATATGGTCACTTGCTTTCATCTTGAGCTAGACAATTAACCCGCCTCCTAGTTTAGTCTTCTGAGACTTATCTGTGGTGGACATTATTTAAAAAGAGCGCTAAAAAAAAAAAGAGGGGAGAAGACTCAGAAATTTCTAGCTTGATTATTTTTTTGTTTTCTATTGTATCAGATGAAATTAAAATGGAAAAAAATATAAAGAACAGACATAGGCAAAGATGAAACTTTTTTTTTCCCCTCAATGTTGTAGTGGTAACGGTGGCCATCTTGAATATAACAAACATCTTAGAAATCCAAATACTAATTAACATTTTTCAATAAATATTTATTGTAGAAATAATAGAATTGTAGGCAGTCAACTGGTTTTTATAACCATTGCAAGTATAATTTTTATAAAAATGACAAGTCATCGTATAAATTGGTGGAGATTTTGGTTTACTCTTGATGACCATGCTTAAAAATTGTATTAGAGGAAACTATAAACTGAAGATTTAATTTGAATTATCATTCAGAATTTTAATTATGACATTTGTGAATTTTTTTATGAATGACTCTTTTCGTTTTTGTTTCTTGAAAGCATTAAAACTGATTAAATCATTTATCACTTGTAAGTTTAAATATATGCATGCATGATTTAATTCCTTTTCTATGACTCATACAGTTCTTGCACTCAATGACCTGCAAGATAAATATACCACCATGCAGCAAGTACTAGACTGTGACCAGGAGCAATGTAGAAGAAATATCTACAAAGTGAGGAAGGAAGCTGATGACAAAGAAGCTGCACTCATATCAGAGAACGTGAAACTAAGTATTCTAATATTTGAATTACTCATATCAGAGAACGTGAAACTAAGTATTCTAATATTTTAATTACTCATATCAGAGAACGTGAAACTAAGTATTCTAATATTTGAATGACCAAAAAAAAACATTTTTTTTAAAATGTTATAAAAAAAACAATGTATTGAAATTGATTGGTATAATAAATTCATTTTTGTTCCAATTTTTTTCCTACTAGCCTCAAAACTCGCCAGCGCTGAGGAATTTTTAAAGCAAAAATTCATGATGCAGAAACAGTTAGATGAACTAGGCGCTGAGCTAGAAAGTAGCAAGTTAAAACATGCAGAAGAAATCGCTCAGTTAGAAAAAGATTACATCATTGCAAAAGAAAGGTTAATTCTTTTCTCAGTGTTTACACTTGTTAGTTATAAAATGTGCAGGAATCAGCCCATTTTTGAAGCACCAGCTATAGGCTGGAAAAAAACCAAATGATCGAATAAGAATTATTTTTAAAAAGATGTTTCCCACTCATTATCTTTTTATTTGCTTGGATAAAAAGATAATGTTTTGCATGCTGCTGGTAGTTTTCTTTGTATATTTTCAACAGTGAATGAAAAATATGTCTACTAAGAACTCTGCATAAATCTCTGTATCCCTACTCAAACATTCAATGGTGTAAAACTTTAAGATTGTCAATCAATCAACACAATCTTTTTTTAGGCTCGCATGAAATAATACTCTAAAGCTTTTTTTAAGTTAAATATATTATTGAATGATATAAATCCAGGAGTTGGTCACTTGGTAACATATTCATATGTTTGTATTGCAAGACAGCTGGCGTTATGTGGCTAGAACTGTACTTGTTTTTTTATATGAGAAAATGGGTTGTTAACTGACAGGTACTAACGATTGTTCAGCAACACAATTCCTCAATGTAACTTTTTTTTGTCAGTGTTATTGAAAGGAAAAAGATAAAAGCCAGTGATGTTTGTGAAAACTTGATAATTTAATTTAAAAAATTGAAGACACCAGTTTAACCTTGAGGGATAAAGAAAGTCTGATGGATATATCTTACGAGGACAGCATTTAAGTTAACTTAATCTTCCTTATCAAGACCTCATTTTGATTTAGCCAGCCATAATGAATTAACTCCCTTGGCTGATTAAAAAAATCCATGAAAATTTTGATAAAATTTATCAAAAACATATTTAGTGAGTAAAAGTTTCATCTGTCACATCCATCAATTCACGATACATGTCTCGGCTTGAAATACAAACATCTCTTTGTCTTGCTAAGATGTCCATGGAACCTAAAGTTCATGAACTTATTTCAGACTAGCTGGAGCTTATGTCTCTCTAAAATTTTTAATACTTACTTTGTTGTGTGAAAAATGAAATGATTTTTTATTAAATTGATTACGTTGCTTGAACTAAAGAAGCTTATTGTTGATGAACAAAACCTTCATATTTTATAATATCAAACATTTATTTCTTAGTGATAAAATGGGAGCCCTCTGATCGTAAAATTACAAATAATTTTTTAACTTAAACTAAAATATACATCATGTGGGATGTCTGCAGGGCTTAAAAATCTTTTAACCATTTAATTGGGGGGGGGGGGGGGTCGGTGTAGTCATAAAGGTTGCTGACAGTCTGACTGTCCCAGAAGTGGTGATAGGGTAAAGAGCTGAGCATCACATCCTTCAGGAACATATATAACAAATACATTTTTTTTTTTTTTTTTAAAACCAGCCTGTGTTAAGATGTTCGGGGTAAAGAGCTTGGTGTCAAAAGTCTTTTTTTTTTTTAAATAATTTCCCAGGCTGAAAGCTGAGATGATTGATAGGATAAAAAAAGTGGCCTACGCATTCAGAAGAACCACAGAGAAAACCTTCCCACAAACTTTTAAGAAAACAATGAAGGAGAACGTTGAGCTGCATTCTAGGCTGGCCAAAATGTCAGATAAAAATGAAGGTATGATCGCAGAAAATGAAGAGCTGCTGGCCAAATTGCATGATGCCCAACAAAATGTAGCAATCATTCGGTCAGACAAGAAAGCGATCTTCAAAAGATTTGACAAAACTTTAAATGTCAGTACCATCTCATGTGTTTCTATGTCGGCACCATCTCATGTGTTTCTATGTCGGCACCATCTCATGTGTTTCTAAGTTTGCACCATCTCATGTTTCTATGTCTGCACCATCTCATGTTTCTATGTCGGCACCATCTCATGTTTCTATGTCGGCACCATCTCATGTGTTTCTATGTCGACACCATCTCATGTGTTTCTATGTCTGCACCATCTCATGTGTTTCTATGTCTGCACCATCTCATGTGTTTCTATGTCGGCACCATCTCATGTGTTTCTATGTCTGCACCATCTCATGTGTTTCTATGTCGGCACCATCTCATGTGTTTCTATGTCGGCACCATCTCATGTGTTTCTATGTCGGCACCATCTCATGTGTTTCTATGTCGGCACCATCTCATGTGTTTCTAGTTGTTTTGAAGATCCTCTTTTATTTCATTCACATTTGTTGGTTCAATTAGTTCAATTTGTCTTTTTTGTTTTATTTAAAAATTGGAGTAACATTAAGAAAGAATTACACACAAACATGGAAATGCATAAGATAAATATTGTGAATAGTTGTATTTGCTTTAGTGTCTTTAGTGTTGTTTTTTTTAGGCATCCCAGGCAGAAAAAAGGAAAACCTGCTGCACTGAGGTGGAAATCTGTCATAGTTTTAATGTTATCTTAAGAACGACATTACCATGAAACAGATGCAAAATTCACAAGGCCTCCACATACACACAAATTTTGTTGGTGCAGAGATACCTTTTATATGCAAGTTTCACCACACCCATCAGGCTTACAACCAAAGCGCAAATGGATGGATACTATATCATCTGTCTATTAGGAACTCAAGGACCTTTTTGAGTGTGTTCACTGATACTTATGTCATGAAATATAGATCTGAAATTCATTATTTAAAAAGAAAAAAATCAAAGTTCCGTTCCTCTTATCTTAAAACTGATTCTTAAGCTTGCTTGCAATAGTTCACTCTTTTGAAACTGTCTAATCATGACCTGGGCATTTTTCACACAAATGTGAGTTAAGAAGTTTGACTCCAACTACCTGTTTATGATTCTATTTTTTTTTATTAAAATAAAAATGTTAGTCTTTCTCATTCATAAGTTATTTTAATTTTAAAGCTTTTGGTGCTTTGATAAATACTCAACAGGACCCCACATTTTCCATATTGCATTTTTTTTTTTAGCTTTTGAATTACTTCATTAACTTCTCTAATTTAAATACGTAATTGAAATATTCTTTAAACAGGCCAATTTTTTTTCCATTCATATAAACAGATGAAATTACTCAGTTTTATAATTTTATTCTTTTTAATATTGATATTTGTTTAATGTTGTTTAAAGTTTTCCTATTTCATACAGCAAATAAGCTACATTTTACACTGTATAAATCATAAGCCACAGTTTACACTGTATAAATCATAAGCCACAGTTTACACTGTATAAATCATAAGCCACATTTTACACTGTATAAATCATAAGCCACATTTTACACTGTATAAATCATAAGCCACATTTTACACTGTATAAATCATAAGCCACATTTTACACTGTATAAATCATAAGCCACAGTTTACACTGTATAAATCATAAGCCACAGTTTACACTGTATAAATCCTGATTCTTTTTTTTTTAAGGTCTTGCAAGAATCAAGAGAGAATTTTTCCAAACTTCAAGAGGATATTGATAATTTTGAACTTACTCAAGAGGATTACGAGAGAACAAAATCAGACAATATGAGATTGGAGAATGAAATAATCTCATTAAAGTATGTTTTCTATTTATTAATTTTTTTTTAAGATGCAATTTTTGGAATTGATTTTAAAGATTATCACATCACGCCTGCTACTTTTTAGATAATTTCGTCATATTATTATAATAAAAAACACTCACTATCACTCTGTACATGTGCATAGTTTCCCCTTTTAGCTGTTATTGGTTGCATAGTCCAAAGTCTAAAAATGTACTGTTGGGAAAATCCAGTCAGCTAATTATCAAAAACTAAATTTTTTTACTCATGCATGAAAATGATCTTATGGTATATGAACAGTCAAAATACTGAAGTCACAAAATATTAAAATGGAGAAAATTTTTAAATATACAGCTACACACTCGTTTTTTCCATGGTGTAACTTTTAAAAATTTTAATATTCTAACGTTTCTAGTAAAAGTTTATTATTACATGTATTATGTTGAAAGCTGGAGAAAGTTGACAGCAATACACGGAATAAGTTACAAATCCTGTTTATCCTGTGCAGTGGCGCAACCAGCAAAAAATGCTGGGGGGGGGGGGGCTCACATATAGAAAAAAATGCTGGGGAGTGGGCTCACATATAGTAAAATATGTATGATGATTTGGTCGGGGGGGGGGGCTCAATCCCCCCTGCCCCCCCTGGTTGCGCTACTGATCCTGTGGACACATATGCTTAAAAAAATTGACACATTTTTGCCTTCAACAGAAAAGAGCTGGAGCTTCAGATGAAAAACAATAAGCAGCTTTCTGAAAAATGTCTCCTCGCAGAAATGGTGAAGGCTGTAGATTCTAAAAATCAAAAACTAATGGAAGGCATGTTTTCAAATGCTGTTCAGGCCATCAGTGAAGCCGCTGCTGTAAGTGTTTGTGTCTACCTCCAGTTACAAATTTTTTTGTGTGTGAAGTCTAAAAAAAATAAACCAGTGTTTTGATATAAGGAAACAATACATTTCATTAAAAATTTATGTCAGCAAAATATATCACTTCATATTTGAATAATTTAAAGGTAAAAGTGGAATCTTGCCACCATGGGGGGGGGATTGGTTGAATGGACTCACTGCATCTTGGGTGTCGAGCTTACAAACAGCGCATGACAGTGCCACCAACTGAATCAATGTGATGCATGTTACCTTGCATCCTTATTGACAGAGATATCGCCTTTATGACACTGTCTATTCAAGGCCATGAAATGCTGTCATGAAAAATTATCCAAGCTTGTGTTATAAATCTTTTTTTTTTAATTTTTTTTTTCGGTTTCCAGAGACTGATACCTAGGAGAATGGTCCACATGAAAGAGAGACAAAGCACAGAAGGTAAAATGACAACCTCAAAGGTGTTGAGCTATGACAGACTTTCAGAGATCAGAGAAGAGAATGATCTCGAAAGGGTTGAGTCAGCTGATGTCGTCTTTTCAAGTTCTATGCCCCTGCTCAGTTCAGCAAGTGCCCAGCTGGCATCAAAGGAACCAAATATGGAACCCACGTCGAACTCCATCTCTGATAAGCCTGTAGAGGCTCAGAAATCAAAACATACTGTGCCGAACAGTTTGGGTCAAGCGGACTCTGACATTCGTGTGTCTGTTTCTGGAGGTTCACTGGTCAAAGGATTTCACCACCCTAAAATCCAGTTTCAGGAGGAGTTCATGAAGAAGCAGATGCCGGAGATCAGCTCTCTGGACGTCGCAGCATCAAACCTGAAGCTCAAGACAGAGAGCTCTATACTCAGGCATCCACACCCTCCCTCGTCTAGCAGGATCTATTTACGAGACAAGCGGTCCAGTTCCGTTAAAAGGTACCAGCTTCTGGAGACAGAAATTGGAAGAAAACGTTTCAGTGAAGTAGGCACAAGAGCAGCTGCCAGCACCGCTGCATTGGAGAAGTCTGATGGGAAGGTTGTTGTCAGCCAGTGCCCATCTTTTGTTGATGATGATATCGAGGCCATAAAAAGCAAGATACTAGAAAGCCTGGCTATTCTTGTCAAAAGCGCCACTTGCCTTGGGATTAAAGTGACCAGCGTCCAAGATGAAACGGAGAGGCCCCAACAAGTGTTGTCTTTTGTCCCAGGTTTACATTGCCGTGATTATAGGTCGGTGGAAGTTTGTTATATTATTTTTGTTAAGCTTTCAGCATTAATTAGATTTTTATACGACTTTGTTAAGATGGATGCTATTTACAGCAGGTCCCTACTAATCCTGTTATCTATAGGATTGTAATTCTGGTTGGACTTAAAGATTGTGGAGCTTGTTATTTATAAGGAAGAAATATGACACTGGATATATATATATTTATAGCTCATTTGTCACTTTGTTTAGCAGGGGAAATATAAAACATTTTAAGCCATATTAGTCTAAACAAAGAAGCTTGTTAGGCAAGTCTGGCTTTGTACAACAAAAATGTACCAGAATGTTATTTCCCCTGCTAAACAACATTCTTGTGCATTATGGTTGCATGAAGCTTTTTAAGCCAGGCTGGAACCCCAGCGCTTTACCGCACGACCATCCTCTTAATTAGGGATCAGACTTTAAAAGAGAAAAAAAAGGAAATTATATGGCCAGGTGTGTGGGATGAGTGCAGCATGTAGTACTGACTGACAAATTCATATACTATTTGAGACACATAGCTGACAAATTGAACAATTAATATAATAATAGCGGGTTCGCTTCTGCGTTATACCTTAAGTGGAAATCAAGAATTCAAAATGGTGTCTTGCTGGCGTCTAGATTCGATAAAAGGTTTTTAAAAATCTGCAGTTTTGAATAGTTTCTGCGGTTTTCAAACATGAAACCCAAAGGCAAAAATATGAAATAATTCCATTTAAATATTTGTTTGTTTGTTTGTATTTCTACAACATAGTGCATCCTTAAATTGTAATAAAATCATGAATAAATCGTTTCTGTCTGAAACCAAAAATAACCTAGCCTACTGATCAAACCTAAGGGAGTATAACTCTATGCAAAAGTTTTTTCAGGGTTCCACTAGTTTAAAAAAAAAAAGTTATATTTTTAGTTGAAGTCTTTAAAATTTGAATTTTTTATAGGTGTAGCAGGAAAAAATTGTCCATTGAAAATGTGGATTCAACCACTGCGCTTAATTTGATCAAACTAAGAGATGCTCTCAGTAAAAATGTGGAACACTTACCTCCAAGTCAGGTTAGTTCCTTAGTTAATGTTTATTTTTATTACTCAATATTCTTTTAAAATGATTGATTACATAGTAATATGACATGACAATGAATAAAGGGAACATTACTAATTCAATAGAGGATCAACTTACTTGAAGGGTATACAGCCTCATATTTGGTCTAACAAATTGTGCTAATCATCAAGTGCAGAGTTGACTTGAAGATGTTATTTCATTTCAGAGAGCTATAATAAGTTTAAAAAATTGTATTTGGAAAATTGTAAACATGTTTTATGTCCCTTAAATAAGAATGTATTTCACTTATAATTATCCAACTACCCTGGAAATTCACTTATACTGGTAGAAATTGGATAGTATAGCTAAAGCTGAGAATCAGTGCTTTAAGAAAGGGCTAATGGCATTCATAAAAAAAAATAATAATAAACCATAATGCTTTTGTCTTTCGTTTCTAGAGTGGAGATTCAGATAAAAGAAACAGAATGCCCTTGTATACAAAAGAAGACATGTTGGAATACCTTCTTCTGCTGCTAGATTCTGCATCTCATTTGGGGGTTGGTGTCCAGCAGAAGCAGCTGGAACTTCTATGGCAACATGCAAATGGGAAAAACTCAGTTCCAGAAATAAAATTTCTCCGCAGGTTAGTCCATCAAAAAGTGCTTGTGTCTATGTCTATTTTTTTTTTTCCTACATCAGATAATTTTCTTGTGGCTTAACGTTGAGTAGTGACAAGATATTATTATGCACAATAAATATTCCTACAGTCTCTTATTTAATAAATCTATTAAACTGAGGATTTGATAATAATTTAAGATGATTTAAGTTGTTTAATTATAAAATAAAATTGTTTTAGACATTTAGTATATTTGAAGTTGTGATTTAGCTTGCATCGAGGTGTGAACTTGTAGTTAAAAGTTAGGCAATCCATCACTGAGTACGGGCACCTATTTTTTTTTACAAAGCACTGGATAAAAGTATTTTGTATCATGAATACATATAATTCTTTTTTTTTACCTGGGAAGTGAATAAAATAAAGATGTCATGTAAACAAACACATAATTTTTATTTGAGTTACATTCTTTAAAAAAATAATATCACCCGACTGAATAATGGGATGAATTTTGTGTGTGTGCAAAATCACAGGTTTTCCCAACCTCATTACCACCCCGGAGACCTAGGCTTCATTCCAAAGCCCAGAACTGGTGCACCGCCTAAAACCCGAAAAAGCCAGGCGCAAAGGGAACATGAAATTTCACATGGCTATTTAAAGCTGAGCACAAAAGCAGTGCAAACTCTTCCCAAAGCACAGGTAACCATTATTTATGTTGTTATTGATCATATTTTATGAGTTTTTAATACTTTTTTCCAGACTCTTTTGCTTGTTGAAAAAAAAATTATCATATTATCTCTGTCATTATTGTTAAATGATTTTTTAAGTGGGTGGCGGGTGGGGGGGGGAGGTAATACCAAGTCAATGACTTGCCTTATACATATTTAAAAATGTTGAGGGCCTTTAATTTATTTATATTGTAGCCCAAACCCCCAATCTACATTTTGAAATAATCAACTGATCTTAATTTTTTTTAATTAAATTACTTTGTACAATTTAAAGGAATTCTGCGACAGCTTCTTAAAGAATATTCAACCTTGAGTTCGGATCTAGAAATATAAACTACAAGCTATCTTAATATCAGAACATCTTTTATTAAATTTCTCAAAATTATATACATGTTTATATTTAATTTAATATTTGTTTTTTTAATCTATAGGCTGCAGTTTCTACAGAGTCGATAGAAAATGAGCTTCAGAATAAATACAGAAGTAGTGAATGTGTTGGAGATGTCTGTGAACATTTTGCTTCAACTATTGTTTAGATTTGTCCAAAAAAAAAAAAAAAATCACCTTGAGGTAAATAAAATACTTAACTCATTCACTAATAGTAAGGATGAATTTCACATTTCAAGCTTTTTTTTTTTCATTTCAAACTGCAAAAAGCATTTTGCAAAGAATATTTGTTGCAATCATTTCAAGTCAAAATATTGATGCGAAACGAGCTTTTTAAGGTATAAGTATATTAAGCATGCATGTATTTGTGTTGGATTTAAAAAAATTACTTTTCCTACAGTCTTACACCATTATGTTGATGATGGGGCTACACAACTGGATTATTCTTATAACTTTTTTTTATGTCTGATTCTTTTTGTTTAAAATTTAATATGTTGTTCAGTTGAATGATTTTTAGAATACTATTCAGACATATTTTTTTTTAATTTGTACATTTTTTGTTTTATATTACAGTTGACATATGCCAGATTTTTCAAAACTTTCTTTTTATTTTCAGAAACCTTCCTTACTCTTAAAACTAAAGTAATTTCATTATAATAACTTCATTTTACTAATAAGTAAATTGTTTTGAAGATAATTAATTTCCTTTGAACTTGATAGAAGAGCACCTTTGTTTAGTTAACATAATTTTTTATGGCAAAATATTAAAAAAATAACTGCATTGTGAAGAATGGTGCGGTTCCAATGAGAAAAATACTATGGTAGGGAATGAATTACATTTGAAGCATGATCTTCACCTCTCTTGAATTATCAATCCTTTGTATTAAAATGTTATTGATAGCATATGTAGCTTAGAAAAAAAGTTGTTGGTTTAAGAAATATCAATGTGTATGTAATTTCATTGATATATGTACATGTATTACGTGCTTGACAATGTGTTGAGTGTGTATAGGTGTGTATACAAGAAGAAAATACATTTCTTTTTTTTGATACTTTATTAATTTTAAATCACTGTATAATATTAATTATATTTTTTTTAATTTCCTTTTTTAATTACTTAAAAAATTTTAATGTGCGTTTGGTATATATTTATATAAGTAAAATAAATAAAACACATTTATTTTGTTAATATTTTGAGTCTTTCGTTCTGTATTAATTTGTCACTGTATTTTATTTTTACATACTTTCTAATATTGAATCACAAACATTACTATCATAAATTAGAACCATCTAGGGATACATCGTACACAGAATTTTTATTTGTTCTGTGTTTTCATATTCGCCAATGAAACTAAGTAAAACAGCTAAATGATTGGCAGCAGACAATTTGTATCTCTACATTGGTTGGTGGACGGGTTACCTCCCTAGATTCAGATAGAAGACTTTATCCCCAAATCAAAATAATTTTTGGAAAATCTTTAAAATGATGCACAATTAGGTAAAAGATTTAATCAATTAATAAATTATAACTGATTATCTCCATAACTGATCTTCTCGATAGCTGACAGATTTTCTTCAAATTTTGCATGCATGTTCTTGCTCCATGACAATACAGGATTCAAAAATAAATTTTGCAATTTATCATTTTTTTTTTGTTATTTGTAACAGAAAATAAAAAAAAAATCTCACAACTAATTAAGGGATATAACCGTGTTAACTATGATGAACGTCAAAAAAAAAATGCTAAAAAAAAAAGAAAGCGCGTATGCAGAGGCGTACCTAGGGTGGGGTAGGGGGTCCAAAGTCGAAAGTTCCCCCCGGCCCCAGCTTGAGGGGGGGCCCCTAAAATTATTTTTTTACATTAAATATTAAGTACATTTTCTCATGTCATGGTGTTGAATGTCAAAATGCAGGGGCCCCCAAAGAGGCCAAGCCCCGGGGTCCCCTAATCCCTAGGTTCGGCTCTGCGCGTAGGCCCATTAAACACATTTTCTACTAACATGTATACGAGTTTAATATTTTTTTTCTAACTGTCGTACTACAATTGGTGTACATACAATTGGTGTATAAGGCTAAGTATGAAGGCCTACGTGTAAAAATGAAATATTTTTTAAATATTATAAATTATTAGACGTATTTAGCTAATGTGGTGACTGCAGCAATATAGTCTATTTCTTCACACACACAACTAACACATCTACAGGGCTTTTGAGAAATTACATTTCTGCAAACACACACACCCTTCTACATTGTTCAGGTCTGCTTGTTAATTATACACGTAAATTCTGAGACTTCATTATTCGCCACGCAATAGACTTTTGTTCTAGAGGGCATTGGTGCAAAGTACAAACATCCTACGTTACATTTTACAACCGTCCTAGATTACGGACACAACAGAATTATGTTTCATTCATCTGCTCGGTGTACCAGCTGACGCGTCTCTGTGTTTGTCAACCAATCAAATGTTAGATGGGCTTTATCTAGGTCAGCAGTCACATTCACGATTCATTCATTAACGTACGATAACGCTCTCTAGAAATGGGAGGTGTAGTATGATAAATAGGTCACGGAGTGTGAGAATCTTTGACCCCGTTGTTGGCTTTGTTTACAGACATAATGTTCCCAACAACTATAAAGACTAGTATTTATCTATGCAAGTAAACTTTGACATGTAACCTTCCTGCTGGGTTTTAACTGTTGTTTTTTTTTTTAATTCACATAAAGTGTCACTACTGCTTTGCAATTTCAAACTAACTAGAATATTTAAAGTACATTTAACATCGCTTTAAAAAATGAATTGAAATGTGTTAATTTTTTTTTTAAATTATTAATGTTATAATTTTAAATATTCATTCGTTTAAGTCTGCGTAATCTGAAATTTATATTCACGCTAAACAAGGATGTTTCGTAGTTTTTAAATTTTTTGCTGTCTGGCAACAGTTTCAAGCTTGAGGAAAAACTGTTGAGATGGTCCACTTTTTGGCAGAACTACTTTTGTTTTCCTTAAGACTACTGTTGGTGATATTCATACAGGAGACACCTTAAATATTTTGACCAGTATTCCAAAGAATGGTTTGCATCAGTTGAATCTGATTCATTTTAAATTGTGAGATCGATTGGTCATGAGTAAGAAAGGCAGCAAAGGTGGGAACGGGAAGGGGAAAAAAGGGAAACATATTAAACTGCCCCCAATACCACCTAAGGCGACAAAGGTGGACGAGACGACAAAACAGTTTTACCTCTGGCAAATACGTATTCTTGAGGACAAAGTTACCAGGTAATATTTATTAAACAGTTGTTGGAGAATTCCTAATATTTTAAATAACTACTAATAGGCTTTTAATTATTTAGGTTACATTTAGTTAAGGCTTAAGGGGCCGTTCACATTATATAACGCCGAAGGGGGAGGGGAGTGGATGCAAATTTGTTATTTTTGTTATATCACGCAAGTGTTACATAATGTTATATGGTTATATCTCACAAGTGTTACATAATGTTATATCGTTATACCACACAAGTGTTACATCATGTTATACTGTTATATCACTCAAGTGCTACATAATTTATATTGTTATATCACACAAGCGGCCCCGTAGCGTGAAAATTTTACAGCAGGGGCCAGGCATTCTACAGCAGGGGCCAGGCAATAGCGGGGGGGGGGGGCAGGTAATACATTTTACTAAGTAGAAAAAATAAGCAGAGGGGGCCAGCAGTGGCATAGCGTGGGTATCAGCCGCCCAGGGCGGAAGACGATTTAGCCGCCCTCTCATTTAGGTATTTCAATTTAATCTATACATTTTTGCCGCCCCCCCCCTAAAAAGTAATAAAAAGTGCCGCCCGGTGCGGACCGCACCCACCGCCCCCCCCTAGGTACACCACTGTGGGCCAGACAAAACGCAGGGGGGGGCTGGCCCCCCGCACGCTACGGGCCTGCACACAAGTGTTACATAATGTTATGTGAGGGGGGAGGGGAGGGTAAAAAAATTGACATTTTTGTGTTATATATAATATGTGAACACATATGTAAATGGAAAATTCAACTGTACATTATTTACATACATAATGCTTACATTGTTGTTGTTTTTTTAAAGCATATTGCCAACTTTTGTTTTTAGATATCAAAAACAAAATGATGAGCTGATTGTGGCCAGCAGTCACTTTCAGGAGAAGATTGATCAGTGTGTAGCAGACAAAAATGACATTGTTAATTTCTGGAAAAACCAGCTGGAATCAAAAGGTTGGTGCAACATATCTATTTCAATTGTATTATGTAATTATGAAATAGTATTATTTAATATTACTGATCCAATTCTACCATAACATGATTTGTATTGTAATGGGAAGAAAATGAATTATAATTTTCATTCTTCATCTAAAAAAATTATTACATTTACAACACACACACAAAAAAAGATTCCATATCTAAATTTTTCAAACATTTACTTGCAGTTGCTGCCTATAATGATCTCAATGACAAGTTTTTAACGCTGAAACAAATTCTGGAAAATGAGCAAGAAATGTGCAGGAAGCAAATGGCACTCATCAGAAGAGAGGCAGATGAAAACCAGAGCCAGATTGTAGCAGAAAATATGCTTCTAAGTATTGGCATTTCTTTAAAGATATCTATCATTGGTTCTCAAATTTGCGATTTGCTACCCACTGAGAAACCTGTTAGTTTTTTTTTTTTGACTTTCAAAAAAAGATAAAAGAATTGAAAAATCAAAAATTAAGTTGTGTATATATTCAAATAAGTAATTATTAGAATTTTTGTCGAGTCACTTCAAATGGGCTCCCGCTCCACTGGTAGATTGCAACCTACAATATGAGAACAACTGAGATACATGAAAAATTAGGATTTTTTAATTCAGAAAAGCCAGCAATTAGAAATTCAGTATTGAACTTTATGAAGAAAAATAAAGTTAAATAATAGTCACAAGTTTTTATTTTTTGTAAAAATAATTAGTAACCTTGTTGGAATTGTATTATTAATTGAAAGCCAAATTTAAGATAAGGAAATAAATTCTATTAGACTATCCCATATATAAAATTTTAATCGTTCCTGTTATCTTATACATGAAAGAAATTTCAAATATATTTGAATTTATTTTTTTTATAGATTCTAAGCTGGCAGGTCTTGAAGAATTTCGAATTCAGAGAGATCATATGGTAGCGAAATTGGAAAATTTAGAGGATGAGCTAGCCAATAAAAATGAAGAATATAATGAAGTTATATCATCAATGGAACAGAAACTTGTATTGGACAGAGAAAGGTAATTATGTTTAAAACAGGAAATATCATAGGCAGTCATTTGATTTGTTTTAAAAGCTGTTTGCTTGAACATGTTTTTTCTGTCAATTTTTCTTCAATATCTGTATCTTTTTCTCTTTCATAAAAAAATGCTTAAGAAAGATTTACAAGCTTCATAAGTTTTATATATTTTTTTCAGACTAAAATCAGAAATGATTTCAAGAATAAAGAAGGTAGCTGCAGAGTTTAGAAGAGTGACAGAGAAAACGCTGAACACGACTATCAAGCGAACGCTGAATGAGAATGTTATGGTGTCTGCTCAGCTTGCAAAAATGTCAGACAAAACAGTGGAGCTCATTGAGGAGAATGATAGACAAAGTGCTAACACAACCAAGCTGGAGCAGAAAATCAATTTACTGGAATCTAATGAGAAGCAGCTGACTAAAAAATTTCATAAGAGTCTAAAGGTAATAATGAAATGTGAAGAATTTTTTCCTATAGCTTAACACTCAATGTTAAGTTCTAAATTGTATATGCTATTAGGCAATGAGTAAACAAAATTTAATTAACTAATTAATCAACTGTACCTAACTTTCAAAAATATGTGGCCCCTTTTTTTTTAAATCTTGGAATCTATTGGAATTTAAGTGTAAAATTTTCAATCACCCTTTGAGCTAAATTTGCGTTTTAAAGCTTTAAGAAAGCTATGATACATTCATTTTTAAAGGTGTCTAACATTTTTTTTAAAGTGAAAAAAATATTTTTTTTACTTAATAAACTAAATAAAATACTTTGTTCAATTTTAAGTGACAAGGCGAATCCTTGCATTAAATAATAAATCCCCTTTTTCAGTTTTAGTGAATATGAGGAGAAATAAAATGCAGACATATGTTTATATATACTAGCTGTACCCTGAAAAAGTTGTCATTTTTACTAGTAAAAAAGATTCATTGATAGATTCCACTAAAAATTTAGAATTGAATGTTTTCAAATTACACATTATAGAAACTATATTACTTCTCCCATGCCACAATCATTACTTTATTGTTATTAAAATATGTTTATAAACAAAATTTTGATTTTTTTTGGAAAATAAATCATCATGATAAAATGAAAAAAAAATTAAATAAAAAACAAAAAGAAAGAAAAAAGATATTCTTTGAACCAGGCTCAATCTGCAATACAGGCCATTGAATTAATGTTTAACCATTTGAGTTAAAGATTTATACTGCAATACAGGCCATTGAATTAATGTTTAACTGTTTGAGTTAAAATAGTTATACCACTTGTAAAATGGTTAAAAAAAAACAAACTTCATCAAACTTCACTTATAGAGATTTTTTTTATCTGTAAGCACAAACAAACATTAATCATGTAAAAAAATGATCTATTTATTTATAAAGTTATTAAATGGCTTGAGACAAGAGTGCAAGGATCAACAGCAAATTATTGAAGAGCAAATGCAGAAAATAGCCAAGCTACAAGAGAAAAACCAAGACATTGATCAGCTGCAATCACAAATTGACTTACTGAGGTATATCATTGCACAGTCTAGATTTCTTTTTTACAGTTGGTAATTTACTTCTTGCACATTTTAGAAATATTTGGAAATTTATGTGAAAAGAAAATGAGCTAATAGTTCTCACCACTCAAATGTTAATAATAATCTACATGACTTGTAAAGAATTTTTTGAAGAATATGTTTTATACTTTTAGAAAAAAAATTCTCACATTGTATATTTGCGAATTATTTTCAACATTAACATCTTGACATGAATACTTACACTTTTGAAAAAAATTGATTTAAAGGTTCACGAAGAATAATTATTATCATCATACTTGATCATACACATTAAATTACATCTTAAAAATATTATGAGATAGTTATGTTTGCGTTCTTTTCTGATCACCTTGCATAATTTTCCATGATATTCCAGTAAAGAACTCAAACGACAGACGGAGATGAATGAGAACCTGACACAGCAGAACATACGCCTGCAATTGTCCTCGCTGACTGATACAGATGCAAGAAGAGAAATGGAGCAGTTGTTTGCTAATGCCATTGATGCCATAAAGGAGTCTCTAATGGTTGGTACAAGTACATGTATATGAATTTCCTCTTACAACTCTGTGATCAAGGGTGAATAAATTAAAAAAAAAAAAAAAGAGGGGGATGCTCCTTTTTTTTTCTAAAATACCCTATCCAATATGGAGAGAAGGGGATAAATTTAATTTAATTAATTTATTTTCCTTTTATTCAAGGGGTAGATAATTCAACAATATAAGATAGAGACAAAATGGGATAGCTACTCTTTTTTTCAAATCAACTATCCCATAGATGGTGAACAGGTATAAGTTCATTTCAAGTATTTTATTTGATTATTAATATGGCAAAAAAACAATCTTATGGTGTCCAAAAATATTAGAGAGGCTAAAAATTTTTTTAATGCAGTGGCTAAAAGTAGAGTCTTACAGTAGACAGTAATACACTTCTCTTTTTTTAACAATATTTTATTCTAAGTAACTTACCTTTAGCTTACTATTTGTACAATTAGTAATTTAAGACTATTGTACCTTTATTCTTTACTGTTTATTAGTATAATTAAAATAAACAAATTATTGCCTACAAACAGTTAACTTGATACTATAAATATCAGCATTAAACTCTTTTTTTTTTCTTAGATGATGGAGCCGAACGCAGAGACTATTGATAACTTCAGAAGTAGTGTTGACTATGGAGAACTTCAGAAGAACATGCTAGAAAGCTTGGTTGTGCTGCTGAAGAGCTCCGCTGCTCTAGGCATTCGTCCAGTCAAGCAGGAGATAGAGGGGAAAGCTTTGAGCATCAAGCAGACTATCTCATACATACCCGGAGGGAAACACAACTGGTGTGTTTTTAAAACAATTTATTTTTATCATCATCCTTTAAGAATAATATACTACAAATGGGTATAGATAATAAACTACTAAAGGGAAGGTCTTTGGAGCGCCTTTTATTTGCAACTCCAACCCTACACAAATGTGCAAAGGCGATGGAGCCACCACAGAGGGGCTTATCCATTGCACTCTTATATATGTTGGGGAAGTAAAAAAATTTATTGTGATTAAATACAAACTGCATGTGCTTTAAACAGATCTTAGCTCCAGGAAACAATTGAGATGAAATATTTATAATATTTCTCTATTATTCAGTTCAGATTTTGTTTTTTTTAAACTGAACTAGAATAAAACTTTTGATGGTTGTTGATTAAACAAAGGGAACTGAAAAACAACAGTAGAAATGACAAACTGAGGTAATAAAAGACATAGATTTAAAAAGGGAATATATAGGGTAAGAAATTTATTTTAGTAAAAAGTTAGAATGTTTCACCGGCTTTCAAATTAGTCATGTTTTTATTATCAATTTTTTTTTTTAAAGAAGGATAACTGTACTTTAAAGAAAATCATTTTCCTCATTGTTGCAGTGTTGAATTTCAGTGTTCATAATTTCTTACAGCAGTTAATAGACTTCATCTTCTACTTATCAAGAACAAGCTTTCCTTTATATTTTTGCTAAAATGAAAAAAGAATATCAGTTTGGTGTTTTAGCAAATAATGAGAATGTTTAAAAAATACAAAATTACGTCCACTATTTAAAAATCATTCATTTAGTTAGACTGAGACAAAACACTATCTCAAAATTTTCCAAGTAAAACTAAAAAAGTTCAGATGATATGATTGGTTAACATTTTCAGGACTTCCAAAAAGGATAAAGGAGTACACTCCCATTACTTACAAGGAGACTTAGGGTTAACTCCTGGAGTGCTTGACAAAATCCCAACAGCACTGGACAAAATGAAGAAGATGAAGAATCAAGTTGAGTTCAACACCTATCGCAGTATACTGTTCAGAACGTACAGCACTCAGACTGACTGTACACCACTCGTAAGTACTCTTCTCTACTTTGATGATTCATTTTGGATTTTAGTCTTTTTAGACTTGGATTTAGTCTTTTTAGACTTGGTTTTTAGTCTTTTTAGACTTGGATTTTTCTTCTGAAAAACAGTAAAGAGCAGTGCAGTTTTTTGTGTTGAGTGAAAATTAAAAAACTGCTTTTGACGTTTTTATTATTTCTGATTTGCTTTTTATGAATTGGGCTGCCAGTAAGTTTGATTTGTTTTTTTTTTAAAAGATTGAGGTAAAGGATTATGAGATTTTTTAATTACTTTATTCTTTTTAAAGTTGGATAATATTTGGAAACACAGTAGACTGTACTGTGCACACTTCATATCATTTAATTAAAAAGTGTTTACTAATTATATAAAAAAAAAGGGTTTTAGTAATGAAAAGGCTGTTTCTATTGGTATATTTGGTGATAAAATATGACTATACAGTTCTATCTGGTTTCAGTAGTATCTGGCAAACCTTTCTGCCACATTAGGCTGAATAGTCAAGTCTCCTATTCCTTTTCTCTAATCCATGCCTGTAAGGGCTATAGAGGTGTGTCTGTGTGACACTTTTAGGATGAGCTGAAATCTCTTAGATCCTATAAATCACTAACGGAGCTGTTGTTGAAGTGCCCTTCTATCATCCTCACCATAGAGAATAGTGCAATGGCCATGGAGGCACCACAAGAGATATAGTTATGGGGGACTTTCACCATGACCTGAAATATCCATTGGACCTCACCAGAGATCAAACTCAGGACTTTCAGATCTACAGTCGAATCCTTTACTGCACGACCATCTGCCCCCCCCCCCCCCCCCGTGGCCCTGGAGGTAGCACATCATTACTTGCATTAGGCAATATTAGGCTTCACAGAATTCTAACTCAAGATCATGCCAAGTCAGGTATACAACATACTGTTGCCTGGCAACCTATAAACAAAATCAGAAGGGATCAACTTGTCAATTGAAAAACAAACAAACCAAAACATTTGGAAATAAAGATCATTTGTTATCTTTTATTTGTAACACTCTTGATGACATAAAACAGCTGTCCAACGAACATAACAGTAATGGTAAATATGCTGCATACAAAATTCAATCAATTTTGATTTATAAAATAATACATGAATGGTAAATTAAGTGTAACTGAAAAAAAAGTACAGTTTTGACAATAACATCAATTTATCATAATGTTAACAATCATTAATATAAAGTCATTAACCATCATCCACCGTGAGTACAGTAATCAATTCTTTTATAAAAAGTTTTTCATAACATGTTGCCTCAATGGGGACTCCACCAAGTTTCAAAGACTTAAAAAAAAATGACAAGCAAGCTAGCCCAGAAGGCAAAGACATGGATGGATGGCTTAAACATGCTTTTTTTTCCATTGCCTTGTGTTTTTAAATTTGTGTATTAATTTATCAGTGCCTGACTATGGTATTAAATTAACAGCAGCAACAACCATAGTTATTCAACCAGACAAGACAATAATCTGAAAATAGGGAAGGAGAAGGACTGCACTCTGAAGAGCTAAGGCCCCACACTGACCTATAAGACTGAAATAAATTTTTTGATTCTATAGAGATCTTTTACAACTGTATATCTCAAGCCAGATACTGGGAAATCTTTGTGTAGTCAAAAAATCCAACTGCAGTGTATTTGATAAAAGAAAATAACAAATATATAGATATATAGCTCACTAACAGTTGTTTTTTTTTTCAGGGTCTCTGGTCATTTAACTTTTAAGTGAGCTCGAACAACATAATAGATGTACATATTGACATCAACAGAGTAGTTAAATTATAACTCAGGTTTTAAAAAAATGAAACCACAGAAAACAATTATTTGCATTTACATACACATGTATATGTTTATGAAAACAATGGTGATGATAGCTGTATAGTCTGAGATATTGAGTTTATTTTGCATTCTTTCCTGTTCTCTCTTTGCAGTCTCTACTTTACTCTCAACATATTTTCAAACATGAAGGACTACCCAGTGACAGTGTGGAAATGAAAAAACCTCTGACTGAATCTGTTCCAAAAATTAAGCCGAAAAGGATTTTCAAGAACTTCTGACTAAATTGCACTAAGACCCATCAGTTATATCTGGACTTGAAATATTGCTTTGATTTTTTTAAATTATATTTTTTTATGAAAATTTACATTATTTTTTATAAGAAAATATACAAATATACTAAGTTCAGTTTTTATAAAAATATATAAGGAAAATGTTTTTAAGAGAAATAAAAGTTGCATTGTAATGTAACATGAACACTGTCTTTTTGTTGATTCTACTTCATTACTTTAAAAGAATAATTCCTAATTAAAAAATGATTCTTGCATAACAGTGATTTGTATAAGACTAAGTTAACTCACACTAACTAAATTTCATCTTATGTTATTTATGTTTCTAATATTTCTAAACCAATAAAAATATCCAAAACTTCCAGATTTTCTAAAAAAAAAAAAAAACAAACTATTTTTTGAAAGAAACATGAGCTACAGCATAATAACAATTCATTACTGTATCTGCAAATGTATTTGAATAATTCCTTTTTGAAATGCAGCAGAAAGTTATCAAAAAACAGCAGTAAAGTTTCCTTCTTTCAAAAACAAGGCATCACAAAGATTTCTAGAGTTTTACATCAGCAATGTCAATGGAAATTAATATCACTTAGGACTATGAGCACAACACTAAAGTATTGCAAAAAATTAAACTCGGTAACAAATAAATGTTTTTTAACCTAAATGTATTATCTTTCTGGGGTCGCTTCTCCACCTATACATTCTGTGTCACTGCTAAGTGAGCTCTTCTTAGTCCTAACATTTTCAGAACTGATTATATCAGCCTTAGCTTTTTTCAAGTCTTCAGTCTGAGAATCTATGTTTTGATCATTTTTATGTAGTGAAGTATCTGCTGTTGTTTTTTCCAAAGAAGATTCTGAGACAGGTGATCTCTTCTTGATGTGATCCAAGATACTGTCTAACCCCTGATGAATGGCTACGTCAACAAGTGGGAGTTCATCCTTTGGCAATCGACTTAACACATACGTCACCACAAAGGCCTTAGTTGATGGTCTGCCTATGCCAATCCGTAAACGTACCATGTCCTAAATAAATATATGAAAAAAAACTTTCATTTAAAAATGAAAGATATAATAAAATAAAAACATTGATAGACTAGGAAGAATAGTTATTTCACTGAAGATGCACATTTTTTATTTTTGAAAAGTTCAAAGAAAAATTACTTTTGATCCAAGAGCTTCCATGCATGACAGAACCCCATTGTGCCCCCTAGAAAAAAAAGACATTTTTTACAATACATATTAAATCTAATGAACGTTAAACTAATAATATAATTAACAATAGGTAGGACAGGTATAAAATAAATTTTAATAATGACATCTCTCAAAATAAAAAAAAAAACAATTAAAATACAATGATTATGAAAAGTAACCAAAAACTAAAACTGACTAAATAATAAAGGGAAAAAAATTAAGCATGTAACCACAACTAGCAAGTAACATTACACAAACTCAACATCATTGCACCAAATGAAAAAAATGGCAGACAGGCTGTCAGAAAAGTATAAATTTATGGAACAACTGCAGTATTCACATTATCTTACAAACAGGTGAAGACTTACCCTGCGCTTCCACCTTCTTTGAGGTGAAATTTCCCAGGTACACGATCCAGCTCATCATGTATAAGATAGACCTCGGCAGGTTTTATAGACAACTGATTAGCTGAAAAAAAAATTACATAATTTTTATATTTGTTCAGAAGAAGTCGTATTTCTCTATTTTGTATTTACTAATTATTTCAAGTAAAAAATTTTACAATTTTAAAGGACTCTCACTTAACGAAAAAAAAATAGAAATGTTTAAACCAAATAAAAATAAATTTGTTTGAAAATATGGGAATAATTAATAAATATTACAATTTTAAGATAGTCAAAGAGATATATGGAATATATTATCTGCATGTGCACATAGATATTTGCATACATATTGCCAAAATATAGAGACATCAAAACAATTACTGGATCACAACTCCAAGCATTGGGTGACATTATTTAGGGGAGAGAAACAAGAGCTAATATAAAAGAAAAATATGCCGAAACATTTTTTTCTAATATGTGTACAGTGTACAATAGTGTACATGCATATCTAATGTATGATTTATTTCATATTTTCAACTTAAAAAAAAATACCTTAATTAAGAAAATATTATATTTTTGCTTTAAAAAAAAAACAAACCATGTATTCATTGTTTATATTCTGATATCAATTTTCATCCTAAATGAGATAACCTATGAGCATTAAAAAAAATCACTACCGGATATCTAGATAGTAAAAACAAACTGCATCAAAATTTTCCACAACTTTATCAATAACCCAGTGTCAAATGTAATTTTTTTCCCTTGCTAATTTCAACAGACCCATTAAATTAAATACTCTTTACCTAACAACTTGCTCCATGCCTATCAATCCAAATTAAAATCACTATCCTACCATTAAGAAAAAACAACATAATTTTTAAGGAAGAGGCAGTCGTTTTTTTTCCTGCATTTAATTTTACTTATTTTCTTTATAAATTATAATGAGAAAAAAATTATGCGCAAGTAAATTGAGAAGAAAAAACCAAAACAAAAACTGCACTAAAAAACCAAAACACAGAGGCCACACTGATTATAAAAATGTACTTACCTATTCTTGCCACACTTTTGCCATTCACATTCATGAGGGCTTTTGGTTTGAACAAGGTCAAGCGAATATGATTTAGCTTGGTTGTGCCCATGGATCCATTTTTTCCCCATTTAATGTTTAGTCTGGTGGCAAGGGCATCAACAGCCTTAAAGCCGACACTGTGTCTTGTATTATCAAAGCCATAATTTCCAAGACCTACAATCTGCATAAAAAAATTTGTTAAAAAATGTTATATAAATGAAAATTTTCAGGCATGTGACTAGCCTTTGTATGATTTTCTTGAAATGCTCTATTCTTGAAAAAAAAAAGGAAGTGTATATTCATAAATAAACTTGTTTATTCATAAATAGACAAACTAAAACTGTCCCCCACACAGAGGTTATCTATCACTAGACCAGTGGTGGGCAAATTTTTTGAATCACAAGAGAAGATGGATAGATTTTCAGAGTTAGAAAAGACATACTTACATAGTAAAAAAAAAAGTCAGAATTTATAAGCAGAAATTTTCAATATTTGCATTCAAAATCTCATAAATCTAGAACTGTTTGACATCTTGAAATAAAATTTAATATAATAGATTTATATTAAGTGGGAAATAGAAAAGATCTAGCCACTTAATGATGGGCTGCTTTTAAATTTTATTTGTACTAATTTTATTGACAATTTACCAACTAAATAGTTACATCTTTATAACCATCTAAAATACTAATGTAATATTATGAATTATGTTAGATCTTGATATTTATTACCATTTTAGAGACAAAAATGTATATCAAATAAAGAAATGTTTACGATTTACAGCACAACAAACTTTACTTAAATAACTTTAAATAAGATATTGTCAAAGTAAAGGCATGCTAAACTAAGGCTCTAACTTCTCTAAGCCCTTATAATCAAAAATAATAATAATAATTTAATATTATATAAGTTATAAATTATGATTTTCAATTATTTCTCTTAAAAGCTTGATCTAGTAAGTTAGCTGTTATGCTTTTTAAAATATCATTTATGAAAAAAAGTAGTAAACACTAAATTCTTGACTAATGGTTAAGAACTTAATCTTAATTAATAAATTAACTTTTTTTTCTTTTATACTAACCAAATAGTGATTACTTGTGAAGCCGGGCTCCCGCATCCCTGACTCTGTTATATGCTTGAAGCCAGTCATTTCAACTTTAAATATTCTTGACAATTTAGAAATAAAGGAATATACCAGAGACTGTGTAGTTGAGTAGTAATTCCTATTTTGTATGATCTTGAACTTCGATACAACTGATTGCTTCACTGGACCCATACCCATGATAATTTTAAACATAAATTAAGATTACACCCGAAGAGTGACACAACTATCCATCACCGAAACCAAAAGTCATCTTTAAATTCAAATGCTTAAACATCTGCTTTGAGAAAGCTAAATATTTTTGAAAGGCATATTTGTTCTTATTTTATAGGAATTGCATAAAAGTGTGTTTACATACTAGTGATGCAACTCCAAGTGCAACTCTGACGGCCGGTGCAAAATTTCGTTTTTCTTATTTATTTAATAAAATATTATTCAATATAGTTTTTAATAATGAGATTTACACATGACTTCTAATACAAAAAAAAGTATAGTTAATTATTTATTTTACTAGTTTACAATTTTTCTCAAAATTTGATATTGATCAATTATCATTAGCAAAGAATTAAATACTTCTAAAATACCAACACCAAATAGTCCATATTAATATTTGTTTTGACACCGTATTACACCTAAAAATATACATTCCCAGAGGTGACGTGTGGAATCTATTTTAAACTCTCTGTTTATCTACTAAAATTGGCCTCTTACAGTTATTGACTTATTGTGATTTCTTCTGGTTACCACTTCTTCTTGGAGGCAGTTATTATTTCGTTCCTTTTGGATTAAAAAAAAATTCTAAATGGAAGTGGCTTTATCATCTTACAATGACATTTAATCCGTTCATTACTATAGTATAATATCAATATTTACATAGTTTTTTTTTATAGTTGTACGTGGAGCCTTTGCGATCTATTAAATCAGAGTCAAAGATTATCAAAACAGATATTAGATTCAAAATAAAATATTCAATCATGGCTTCTCAGTCTACTGAGAAACAAAATGTAAATTATGAGCACAATCTTAAAGTATTCAAGCAGCTTAAGCTAGGAGACCGTGTACAATTCAAGAGAGGAGTATACTCTCACTGGGGTGTTTATATTGGTTTGTATTAATTGCCTCTTAATTTAATGACTTAATATTCACGTCAGAATAACGTTTAAATGTAATATGCCATATGGTCAGTAAGAAGTGGTTGAAAATAAGAAAAAAGAAGTAAATTCAATTAAAACAGTTATAAAGCTAAGTCGCCTAAGTCAAGTATATTTTATAATCTGGACCACAGAATAATACATTATAATTATATTCTGTGGTTGTGGACTGTAGGCCTAACTAAATCATTTACAAAATAGGCCTACATAACATAGTAATCCTAAAGTAAGAAAAATAAATCACTCAATAACATCATTATACTAAAGCATATTACATAAAAAAATTAGCGATAGGTGTAATAGGGAGTTGGGGTAGGAACTTTGTAATAAGAAAAACTGTGTTTTACATTAGATCCACTCATGATGTAATCCTTTTTTATTCTTGCTTTTGAACCCACCATCCCATAATGATAAGATAATGCCTTTCCACCATTGGACACAGGGCCTTGCCCTTCAGCATCCTCAAAAGGCATTATGTAATGTATGAACTGCCCCTGATAGAATATGTAAAGATGTTTAATTTAAAAAAGATGATAAAATTTTAGTGCTTTATTGTTAATCATTTACGGTATGCCATGGACATATTAAAACAATTTAATATTTCATCCCACTAGATACAACATGTTTATTTGAATAACTTTTATGTTTCTTTTATTGCTTATTAAAATCTTGTTTTTTTCTATGATGTTAAAAAGGAGATGGAAAAATCGTCCACTTAGCCGGTGAAGAAAACGATGGAATCAATGGTGACATCCAAGTCAAACATATCTTTACTATCTCCGGTAAGAGGTTCAACAAGGCCAGAGTCGCTGTTGATGATTTTTGGGATGTTGTTGGGAATGACAAGGCATTTATAAATAATGATGGAGATAAGAAATGGAGGTAAACTTAAAAGATTTAGGGGGAACATTTTTTTTTCAATTACTAATTTTTTTTTTTAAAGTATACACATTTTTGACATGTTCTTCATTTGTGCGAGTCTGTCTATGAAATTGACCTTCTTTCTAATTTTGACTAAAAGTTATTTTTTGGTTTTTCTGAAATGTAAAGTAAAGTTCCCTTAGCCCTAACGGGCCATCGGGGCAGATGAAGTGTAGAATTCATCTGTTTCTATAACCTCGGCATATGAAGGGATTATGTGGTTAGCACAACGCCCAGCCGCCTTTAATTCCCCAATTTAAGTCAGGTACTCATTTAAAGCTGGGTGGACTTGTGGGATGACTGTGCACCAAATTTTACCCGGACAAATTCCATGGGCCTCACTGAGGATCGAACCCAGGACTCTCAGGTCGACAGTCGAGTATCTACACCACTCGGCCATCCGTCCCACTTTTCTGAAATGTATTATTGGTTTTTTTATTTCAATCAGAACAAAGCACTGGCTGTGTTAAGTGATGTTTGTTACTTTGATGAATTCATTACATATAATTTTGAGGTGGCTTCATCTAAAATAAATTTTATTGATACAATGCATTCTCTAAAAATTTATGTTACTGAAAAAAAACCCTAATTAGCACTGGATTAGTCTGGTTTTTATTTTAAAAAAATGAGAATTTAAATTAGTTTTTTTCTTGGCTTCATATAGTTTTAGCTTTACTAACTGGTGCTATTACGATAACCTTTTAACATTAATAACATGTTTGAAATTCTAAGAAAAGAAAGTTACTGAAAAATCAAGCTTGCCAAATTGTTCTGCACATGTAGCCTATGTATATTTCATAATAATTAGATATTTCATGAAAGTTTGTTTCTCAAATAATTGCACCACTGAAATTTCTCTTGTGGTGAATGTGTCTATGAATTTTTTGGACAAAGGCTCAGACATAAAATTTAGGACATCGCTATAAAAAAAAACATCATGCATTTTTTTTAAATGCACGCTATTTCAAATTGATTCTGTATTTGTATTTTTTAGTGCTTTCCATCCAGAAGTAGTTGTAAAAAATGCCCTTGAAAAAATTGGCCAGGAAGGATACAACCTGATTAGTTCCAACTGTGAGCACTTTGTCAACTGGTGTCGTTATGGTTATAATAAAAGTGACCAGGTGATTAAAAAAAAAATAGTGGTTTGTAATGGTCAGTGATGGCCGAGCTTTACTTACAACAATAATTATACTGTATTTACATAAGTCCTTTATTGTATAATTAACATAGTTTTAATCCGATATAAATGATAGTAAAAAAGTAAAGTTCCCTTCTTAGCCCTAACGGGCCATCGGGGCAGATGAAGTGTAGAATTCAACTGTTTCTATAACCTCGGCATATGAAGGGATTGTGTGGTTAGCACAACGCCCAGCCACCTTTACTTCCCCAACTTAAGTCAGGTACCCATTTAAAGCTGGGTGGACTTGTGGGACGACTTTGCACCTGGAAAAATTCCATGGGCCTCACTGAGGATCGAACCCAGGACTCTCAGGTTGACAGTCGAGTATCTACACCACTCGGCCATCCGTCCCACTGAAATAAATGATAACCAATACACAAAACATGGGGTAAAAACTCTCATGAAACTCTGCACTCACATAACTACAATTCTTTCATCAACCTTGGCTAAACGCGTTCTCCCCCCCCCCCACCCCCTTTTCACCTATAATCCCCTTCCATGCTTCATCCTCTGATCTCCTCAACCAATCACAGCCATCCCCCACTGGTCACAATGGTCATCCTCCATTCACAACTTGCCATGAATTTTATAGGTTACCCTTCTTCCAGCTACAACACAAAGATTCATTTTACCTCCCTTGATCTCTGCATTATAATTTTTTTTCACTTAAAGTGTCATTATATTAAGAATATTTTTTTTGTGTGCTTAATCACATGCCTTTCCGGTGGTCTTCATTCTCTATAGTTATGTTAGCAGTTTTGCTTTTAATTTTTTTTTGACAGCTGATAACCAAAACAGTTAAACATTGCTTGTAGCTGAGTTAAAAATATTTTTAGTCTCTTCTTGCAGAACACCCTTATGTTGACCATCTAAAAGGGCTGGGATTTGTTGTTGAATTCAGAGCCCAAACTGTTCAAAACTTAATTTTTATGTTGTATATAGGTAGCTTATAATATTTGAGATTTAGAATTTAAAACACATGTTCCTATATTGGCTACATAACAGTCAAGCTTTTCTTCCCCTTTAAAATTTATTCCTTTTTCAAAGTCTTTTTTTGTGTGCGTGTGTGTGTGCATTTCAGGTTGCAGAAAAATTAACTAGTATAATTTTTAAAAAATGGTTTATTCTTTCTACAGGTGGACAGTGTTTTTACCGGCGCAGCAGCCAGCCTAGCCACAGGGATAGCCGTAGCGGTAGTTTATGCCCTTACAAGGAGTTTCAAGGGAAAAAACAAAGAAGAGGATTACCAGACATTGTAGGTCAGAAATAAGGAGAATATTGGAGAATAAAGGCTCTAGCAGGGATCTCGACATTTTATTTATATATTTTAAATTACAGATTTAAGAGATCAAGGGTGATAATTTTTTTTATATTTTTGTTTCACTCGGGGTTTAGCTCCCTTGTTTGTCAATTTTCCCCCAGCCATAATGTGCAATTCTCATAACTGTGCTTAACATAACAAAAATCAAAAGTATATTATATTCGTTGCCGTTTTGTAATCAATCTTTTGCATTTACCTTTTTATTTTAAACATCTTCAAATGATATTAGTAAAAAAAAATAAAATAAAAAAAATTGCCAACTTTGACAATTTTTTATTCATCTTAGTAGGCCTTTGTTTTGTCATACGTTAAATGAAATAAAAAAATAAATAATTTGAACTATTTTGCCTTACTGTTCATAAGACTGTCTTAATACTCATATTGGATTAAAAAAAATAATTTGAACTATTTTGCCTTATTGTTCATAAGACTGTCTTAATACTCATATTGGATTAAAAAAAATAATAAAGAAGTGACTTCAAAAAAAAAAATAGGCAATGTTTTAAAATGTTCTCTATAACAACTTGTTATGTTTTAAAATGTTCTGTATAACAACTTGTTATGTTTTAAAATGTTCTATATAACAACTTGTTATGTTTTTTTTTTAAACCCTAGAAATTAATCCAGGTCTAATATTTTTTTTTTTTTCAAAATTTAAAATTGTCCCAACCTCTTTATTCACTTTCACAATGTTTTTCCTTTTTATCTTGTAAGCCTTTCATTTTGATCCAATGATGTAAACAATGAAAACGAAAGTGTTAGAGCGTTAACTTTGTTTTTCTTGTTTATCTTAGTCCTATCCATCTCAATATTATTTTCACTTGATCACAATTTAAAATAGTTTTTACGTAATGTTTTATATTTTTTTGGGTTGAAGTTTTTTGTTTAACAAACTGAGTTTTTTTTTCTTTCTGGATTAAAATTTGTCTACTGAAGCATTGGCTTTCAAGTGTAATTTTTGAATTTCCTTCTAGTTGTGACATTTTTAAATATATATAAGTGTATATATATACATAATACAAGTATATATAAATATATATTGCCATGATGAGAAAAATGTGATTCTTAGTTTGATACTGTTGTGATATCAAAAGTGTTTTCTTGAATAGTATAAGTTCAACATCCTTTTTTTTTGTAATGGTGCTCATTACTAAACAAAATTAGAACTCAATATATTTTATTATGACCAATGTTTTTTTTCTATCATTTTCTGAAGACTGTGTGTGGTCAAAGTTATTTGCTGTGCACCTTTAGAAGGGATTCAAAATGTTTGGGCACAGCATATTGATAAATAAAACTACTAAATGCTACATTATAACACTGATGTAATAAGTGTGCATATACGTAGGATGTGAAAACCTACTAGTGCACAGTCTAGTGGGACCACTGATATTTTATTTCTTCATACCATATTTGACACATATTATATACTCGTCATAAATGAATTGCCACTATTAAATTCATAATATTATCAATAAAATTTGTTCACTGAAAATATGCTTTCAATGATGTTTTGAATAGATGATAACTCATATACATGTATTTATACAGTTATAGATGTCAATTCATTTTACTTAATATTGTGAACTTAATTCCACTGTCCAAAAGACTTGTTGCATTAAGTCCATCCTTGTCTCATTGCTCTAAACTTCTCAGAATTAGCCCTTAGCACAAACCAAATTTTGAAAGGTATTGTGTATCTGTTTTATTGAAAAGACCTGCTTGTTCTTAGAATGTAGAAGCATGATTTATTAGAGCTTTAAAAAGTTATGAGCCTTTTACCCATACCTGTATACAATTCATTCTTTTTAATTGCTTTAAATTAATAGCAACATTTTGTTTTTGCATTAAACATAGTCTTTTGCCAGGTTTGTAACCGGGAGACCAAAAAAAAACTGAAAAGGACAATTAAAAAAAATTTTTGCTAAAGATAATCACATTTTGAATGAAATTTATTGCTTTATCATTGTGTTACTTCTTATTCTTCCCTTGAATCTCGGAATAGATTTACTATCCATTTAGTCAACACATGGGAAGAAAATGTAATGTTTACATGCTAAATATGTGTGCTCATCATATACACAGCTCAATGCTATTAAACAGTTTTGATATAATAACTTATTGTATAATAGCCGATAAGTCTATGGGATAGATTGTACAGCACTTTGACATGTACCTTTATAATATGAGACTACATGGCGTTTTACAAGATTTTATTTCTGTACATGTTATTGTAACAATCCTCGGAAAAATTCCTGATGATATATCTTTATATTTAAATCATTTTAAAGCATTTTTATAGAAAATTGCATGAGCTTTTGGTTGGTAACATTTTACTTCACAAACTGAATCAAAAGCCATAAGTGTATTTATAAATTTACTTTATTCAACATTTAATGTCAACCTCAAATTAATAATTGCAAATTGTAAATTATAAATCAAATAAAATCCTTTTATTTTTTATATAATCTACATTGATAATGAATTCAGTCTTCAGGAATAATATAACCTAACAATTAAATAGGAGTAGTTTTAAAGTAAAATTCTACTCAGTAAACATTTTCAAATCTTACTTTCTCTCAAGTACTTGTCTAATGGGTGATAGTGTCATTTGCTTTAAGATGAATTTGTTTATTTTACTTCTTGCCAGCTCAATTCCCTGTAATATGTTGTTCCTTCAAATGGCTGTCCCAGTTTCAGTCCCAGCCTTCCTATTACATCCATATTAAATTCATTCTTTTGAAACCTGCAAAGAATGCAAATAGTTTTGAGGGGTAGAAATTTTAATGAAAGGAAAAAATATACAACTAAGTATTGAAAATACATGTAAGAAGGGGATTTTTACCTATGTTCACTAGATTCAGATAATACTGTCCCATCCTTTCAATATAGCTAGTAGCTATCATCTCGCTCATAGCTAGTAGCTATCATCTCACTCATAGCTAGTAGCTATCATCTCACTCAAGCAGAGACAACAAATAGATGGCTAGCTAACAAGCAAACTTAACCTATACTGTACATTTTTCTCCAGCCTTCAGTGCACTCCAACACTCTCCAACTTTCAGTGCACTTCAATACTCTCCAATATTCAGTGCACTTCAACACTCTCCAGCCATCAGTGCACTTCAACACTCTCCAACCTTCAGTGCACTTAAACACTCTCCAACATTCAGTGCACTTCAACACTCTCCAACATTCAGTGCACTCCAACACTCTCTAGCCATCAGTGCACTCCAACACTCTCCAACTTTCAGTGCACTTCAATACTCTCCAATCTTCAGTGCACTTCAACACTCTCCAACATTCAATGCACTTCAACACTCTTCAACCTTCAGTGCACTTCAACACTCTCCTACATTCAGTACAATTCAACACTCTCCAACCTTCAGTGCACTCCAACACTCTCCAACCATCAGTGCACTTCAACACTCTCCAACCTTCAGTGCACTTCAACACTCTCCAACCACCAGTGCATTTCAACACTCTACAATATTCAGTGCACTCCAACACTCTCCAATATTCAGTGCACTCCAACACTCTCCAGCCATCAGTGCACTTCAACACTCTCCAACCTTCAGTCCACTTCAACACTCTCCAACATTCAGTGCACTTCAACACTCTCCAACATTCAGTGCACTTCAACACTCTCCAACATTCAGTGCACTCCAACACTCTCTAGCCATCAGTGCACTCCAACACTCTCCAACTTTCAGTGCACTTCAATACTCTCCAATCTTCAGTGCACTTCAACACTCTCCAACATTCAATGCACTTTAACACTCTCCAACCTTCAGTGCACTTCAACACTCTCCAACATTCAGTGCACTTCAATACTCTCCAACATTCAGTGCACTCCAACACTCTCTAGCCATCAGTGCACTCCAACACTCTCCAACTTTCAGTGCACTTCAATACTCTCCAATCTTCAGTGCACTTCAACACTCTCCAACATTCAATGCACTTCAACACTCTTTAACCTTCAGTGCACTTCAACACTCTCCTACATTCAGTGCAATTCAACACTCTCCAACCTTCAGTGCACTCCAACACTCTCCAACCATCAGTGCACTTCAACACTCTCCAACCTTCAGTGCACTCCAACACTCTCCAACCATCAGTGCACTTCAACACTCTCCAACCTTCAGTGCACTTCAACACTCTCCAACCACCAGTGCATTTCAACACTCTCCAATATTCAGTGCACTCCAACACTCTCCAATATTCAGTGCACTCCAACACTCTCCAGCCATCAGTGCACTTCAACACTCTCCAACCTTCAGTCCACTTCAACACTCTCCAACATTCAGTGCACTTCAACACTCTCCAACATTCAGTGCACTCCAACACTCTCTAGCCATCAGTGCACTCCAACACTCTCCAACTTTCAGTGCACTTCAATACTCTCCAATCTTCAGTGCACTTCAACACTCTCCAACATTCAATGCACTTTAACACTCTCCAACCTTCACTGCACTTCAACACTCTCCAACATTCAGTGCACTTCAACACTCTCCAACATTCAGTGCACTCCAACACTCTCTAGCCATCAGTGCACTCCAACACTCTCCAACTTTCAGTGCACTTCAATACTCTCCAATCTTCAGTGCACTTCAACACTCTCCAACATTCAATGCACTTCAACACTCTTCAACCTTCAGTGCACTTCAACACTCTCCTACATTCAGTGCAATTCAACACTCTCCAACCTTCAGTGCACTCCAACACTCTCCAACCATCAGTGCACTTCAACACTCTCCAACCTTCAGTGCACTTCAACACTCTCCAACCACCAGTGCATTTCAACACTCTCCAATATTCAGTGCACTCCAACACTCTCCAATATTCAGTGCACTACAACACTCTCCAGCCATCAGTGCACTTCAACACTCTCCAACCTTCAGTCCACTTCAACACTCTCCAACATTCAGTGCACTTCAACACTCTCCAACATTCAGTGCACTCCAACACTCTCTAGCCATCAGTGCACTCCAACACTCTCCAACTTTCAGTGCACTTCAATACTCTCCAATCTTCAGTGCACTTCAACACTCTCCAACATTCAATGCACTTTAACGCTCTCCAACCTTCAGTGCACTTCAACACTCTCCAACATTCAGTGCACTTCAACACTCTCCAACATTCAGTGCACTCCAACACTCTCTAGCCATCAGTGCACTCCAACACTCTCCAACTTTCAGTGCACTTCAATACTCTCCAATCTTCAGTGCACTTCAACACTCTCCAACATTCAATGCACTTCAACACTCTTCAACCTTCAGTGCACTTCAACACTCTCCTACATTCAGTGCAATTCAACACTCTCCAACCTTCAGTGCACTTCAACACTCTCCAACCTTCAGTGCACTTCAACACTCTCCAACCTTCAGTGCACTCCAACATTCAGTGCACTTCAACACTCTCCAACCTTCAGTGCACTTCAACACTCTCCAACCTTCAGTGCACTTCAACACTCTCCAACCTTCAGTGCACTCCAACACTCTCCAACCATCAGTGCACTTCAACTCTCTTCAACCTTCAGTGCACTTCAACATTCTCCAACCATCAGTGCACTTCAACACTCTTCAACCTTCAGTGCACTTCAACACTCTCCAACCATCAGTGCACTTCAACACTCTCCAACCTTAAGTGCACTTCAATTGTTTTGAAAATGACTGAATAGGCCTGCAGATTATTAACGCGAAGCAGACTTATAAACAACCTTTCAAATGTCATACAACTCAAAAATCATCCAAATTTTAAACACACACATAACTCACACGGGCAGAGCCGCTCTTGCGTTTTTGGGGGGACCTGGGCATAGGTACATTTTTGGGCGACCTAGGCAAAAAACCGCCTACAAAATCAGGCCTCAAAAAACGTTAGAAAAATGCCCCTCACCCCTTCCCTATTTTAAAAAAAACTTTTACAACTATTAAACGTTAAACTATTATAACCCGGGGGGAAGGGGGTTTCCTTACAAACGGTCACATTGACCTTCCTTGATTATGGCAAAACAACTAATTTCGTTAGCAGTGGGGTTGGGTTGGGTTGGGCTTATGAAGACGACTGGTGTGCTTATCCATAAGAACTTCTCGCCCGGGGCAAAATACCCCCCCTCCCTCCATTCATTCGAAAACCATATAATATTATATGTAAAATATACCATTTGGCGCCCCTTTGTGAGTAGCGCCCGGGGCATGATGCCCCCCCCCCCCGCTTCCCCCCTCACTACGCCACAGTACACATGGACACTTGACCAGAAGCACAATGTTTGTCAATTTATGATTTATAAATTACTGCTTAAAAAGCCTGCACACCCTCGCACAGGGGAAAGTGGTGGTTGTGGGGGAAGAAGGGTAAACAGTCAAAGGTATAAATGATGTGAATGATTTATTTAAAAAAAACATAAAAAAATACTGTGTATCTGTGTTGGCACTGTCTGTATCTGTGTCGGTACTGTCTGTATCTGTGTCGATACTGTCTGTATCTGTGTCGATACTGTCTGTATCTGTGTTGATACTGTCTGTATCTGTATTGATACTGTCTGTATCTGTGTTGGCACTGTCTGTATCTGTGTTGATACTGTCTGTATCTGTGTTTATGCTGTCTGTATCTGTGTTTATGTTGTCTGTATCTGTGTTGGTACTGTCTGTATCTGTGTTGGTAATGTCTGTATATGTGTTTATGCTGTCTGTATCTGTGTTTATGCTGTTTGTATCTGTGTTTAAACTCTCTGTATCTGTGTTGATACTGTATCTACAAGGAAGTTTCTTTGGGGCAACATTCAAATACACATTCAAGCTTACCTTGCATACTCCTCCTCTTTTCATGTATTAAAATTCACTAGAATTATGTAAAGCCGTTATAGAAGGGAAAAGGGAAGAGAGTGGGAGGCAGGGTGAGAGATATTTACAGAGAGAGAGGGAGCAGGAAGGGAGAGTGAGAGTAAGTGAGGGAGGGAGCAAAGGTGTAGCGAGGGTGGGCAAGGGGGGCATCATGCCCCGAGCGCTACTCACAAAGGGGTGCCAAATTGTATATTTACATATAACATTATATGTTTTTTTTTTAATGGGGGCGCTAAAAAGGTATTGTGTCCCGGGCGCGAGATAAGACGAGTTTTCAACCATTCTCCATAAATTTGCATAAATTAAAATTTTTCAGCATTTAATAGTGAGAGAAAAAAATATCAACAATTGATGACTCAAATCAATAATATGATGACTCAAAACAAAATGTTATAATCCGTAACAAGTGCATTAAAAAAAAAAAAACATGTACTTACTCTAGCAGATCCATGGAGCAGCAAATGAAGTCAATCTATCCAGTTACAAAAATCCACTTACAGCCTGTAAAATATCAGTCTCTTACAGCCTGTAAAATATCAGTCTCTTACAGCCTGTAAAATATCAGTTTTTCAAACAAAAAATACTCAGCAATAATTTCATTTCTGAATATCATCATCCTCCCAATTCATGTACATAAATTAAAAAAAAACAAACTTTGTCAGTGTAATTAAAATGGATGCAAAGGAAAAGATTAGATTTAAATATGTTAAAATTTTTTATAACTGGCTTGAAGAATGTCTAGCAAGAACTGGGAAGTCGATTTATATACATCTGCTGAGAGTTTTAATTATAGTCGAGAGAGAACATACTTGCTAATAGATATAACAAAAATAACTTACTGGATATGTTTAAACTTTAATGACTTCTTAATATCAGCAAAAGAAAGTAATTGAGGCAGAAGTTTATCAGTATTGCTAATACTTGCCATAGTCATGGCATAGAACTGGAGAATACAAATAAACAACAGAAAAATAAATACAAAAAATTAAGAGATAAATATGATTTCAATAGCTGCAGTCAATGTTCTATTTGTGATTGAATCGCTAGTACAATGATCATTAGCCGCAGTAAATGTTCTATTTGTGATTGAATCGCTAGTACAATGCCTACTCACTTTTACTTGTCATTAATTTTGGTCAAGCTAACAACGGAAACAAGCACTTCCACAACAAACTTTCAACTTAAAGCATTGTTTGCAAACATTTGGGTTAGAGACTAGAATAACTGCGACAGGAAAAAATCTTTCAAAATAATTCATCAGTTATCTCTCTTTGACCACTGTTATTCGTTACAACCATAGATATATAAGGTTACAACCACATTTATTTTTTGTAGCGTGTGCACTTTCCATGATTACATGCATTGTTTGCAAACATTTGGGTTGGAGACTAGGATAACTTCGACAGGAAAAAATCCTTCAAAATAATTCAACGCTTATCTCTCTTTGACCATATTTTTGTAAAGTTTTTTTTTTGGGTTAATTAATTTTTTTTAATTATATAGCACTGGGCAACAGCCAAAAAATCGTCAGGGGTTTTTCAACTCATTTAGACTAATTTTGTTGTTCTGAGTCCGAAAATCACATTGATTTTGCTCGGTCAGGTCAACTTCTTGAGATACAGCCATATACCTACCTGACGAGCTATACGTATTCTAATATCAGGGGTTTTGAGTTCATTCATTTCTCTAAATTAGCTGCATAAAAAATTAGCAGCAAAATAATCACAATTATAAAAACAGAGATAATTATATTTTATTTATAAATCATCAATATGGATTTTCACTTGATTATTTAATGCATCAGCACTTAATTGGGCACAACCTCCAGTACCCCGACCTTCCATCTGCCCGTCGTCCAGCTGCTCACTGCGAAGAAATTCCTGTACCAGCGTTCAGAGATCTTCCTGACAGCGATGATGAGACCACCACCTTAGACGAGGGAGGAGATACAGAAGAGGAGTATGAATCACAAGATGGTCCGCAGCCGTTCTCACAATGTGAGCTTAATGATCTGGTTCAGGATCTCAGCTTGTCGAATAATTCCTCCGAGCTGTTGGCCTCCAGACTCAAAGAAAAAATCTATTTGGCAAGGACGCGCATATCACTTTCTTCAGTAGAAGGCATGAGGACTACATGGGCTACTTCTGCCAGGAGGAAGACCTTGTGTAATGCCGAGATGTCGCCGGTCTTCTTGATAAACTCGGCGGTCCTATATACGATCCGAGAGATTGGCGACTCTTCATTGACAGCTGCAAGCGCTCTTTGAAGTATGTACTTCTCCATAACTGGAGCCAGTTCGCCTCAATCCCTCTTGCGCACTTTACAACTCTTGAAAGAGAAAGCAGTGAAGTATGTGCTCGACAAAATCCAATATGAGCAGCACCAATAGATCATCTGCGTCGACTTGAAGATGGTGAACTTTCTACTTGGTCAGCAGTCCGGGTTCACGAAGTACCCATGCTTTATATGTATGTGGGACAGTCGCGACAGAGACCAGCACTATTTAAAGAAAGAGTGGCCGGCGCGAGAGTAGTTAGTATCTGGGGCGAGAAACATCATAAACGAACCACCGCTACACACGAAGCTTGGGTTAATGAAACAGTTTACGCGCGCTCTGGATAAGGATGGGAAGTGCTTCAACTACATGTGCTGAGCATTTCCTCAACTGACCATTGAGAAGCTGAAGGCCGGCATTTTCGACGGCACACAGGTACGGCAGCTCATAAAGGACACAGAGTTCCAAAACTCAATTAACACGCTTGAGTGCGCCGCTTGGAAATCGTTTGTGCAGGTGGTGAACAACTTCCTGGGGAACATGAAGGCAGCGAACCACGCCAGACTCATCAGCAGCATGATAGAAGACTTCCAAAAAACTCGGGTGTTTGATGAGTATAAAGATGCACTTCCTATTCTCACACATGGAGAAGTTTCTTGAAAACCTTGGGGCGATGAGCGATGAGCAGGGAGAAATGTTCCATCAGGACATCCGCCAAATGGAGGAAAGGTACCAGGGGAGATGGGACGCAGTCATGCTGGCGGACTACTGCTGGTCAATGAAGAGAGACAACCCAGCAGCTGCTCACACACGGAAATCGAAGAAACGCCGATTTATGCCTTTAACTCTGAACTTTTGTTTCACTTAACGCTCATTGTTATACAAATATTCTGATAATTATGCTTATCAAATTTGGTGGATAAATAAAAACTGAATGAATTTGAACACGTTGACTTTTATTTCTTGAGTAAAACGGAAAAAATCGTCAGGGGTTTATCAGCTGATGATCCGCAAAAAATGTGTTGTTTTTTTTTAACAAAAAAAGATTTTTTTTAAATTACTGTAGCAAAAAACCTGACCTGATTGAGCAAAACCAAGGTCATTTTCTTACTCAGAGCATCAAATTTAGTCTAATTCAACTGGAAAACACTGGACAATTTTAAAAAAAATATTTTTTTGTTGCCCAGTGTAGTCAATTATATAGTCAACATTAAAAAAAATACACAAGCCGTAAAGAAATTTTAACGGGAAAAGACAGACTGACATGTATACAGACGCTAACATTTATACATTAAAAGAAGATAATTTTATAACATCTGGGCAAAGTTAGAGTGACAATCATAAACGTAAACTAAACAAATCTTGCTGCTATGTTTTATCGACGATTGAAAACTTGTGTTATAAATCTCACATATGGAAACCAAGCCTGCTGTCATTTGAAACAAAACAAAAAAGAAAAGCGGGACCTTTCAGAAGTCGGAGCCCAGAGCCCTGTGTGCCCACCCTAAAATCCGTCTCTGACGACACACATATCATCCATCAAAAGACACAATCCATGAGATCCACCCGAATGATGATGCCATAAACCAAAGTTTTCTTTACATTTTTAGCAAAAATAATTCGCTTTGACCAGTAGGCATGACTCTTGTTTACTGTGCGGCAAGCTGTTCCCCCTTATTGAAACCGCTGGCTTGGGTCTTTCCTCTGACTGAAGCTGGATCGCGGCCTTCTAGCTAGGTCAAGGTGACCATGAACCGTTAGTCTTAGCTTTGTTTACATATTTTTAAAATATAGCTGGCAGTATCTTCATTGACTTTTTTTTTTACACAAGTCATACACCAGAGGGCGCAACACTTGTTTACTGTGAGGGCTAGGCTTGGAATTTCCCTTAACTGAAACTTCTGGACTAAGTCTCGTTTACATATTATTATTAAGTATAGTAAGCTAGTAATATCTTTTTGAGTTTTTCGCCCCATTTATAGTACACGCATCAACAGACACAACTTTTTTTAAAGCGATTCTCTATAATTAAACCGTTGTACTATGATTTGTTTACATACTTATAATGTTTTGTAAGTTGGCAGCATGTTGTTTTTTCTACATTAACAACAAACTAGGACAGTGGGCATTACCAGAAGCAGATTAATGTCTGTTGACGCCCGGGAGCAGAGACGTTTTGTTTGGGTTCTTCTAAGAGACACAGGAAAATGATGGCGCAAAGGTAAAGTTGGTGCTTTGAGGGGGGAAGGGGAATTTGAAGACGGCGCTTATGGTAGGCGCCCGATGCACCCTTCGTTCAATCCGCCTCTGGATATAAGACATGTTTATTTACTCAAAAAACCTGATTGAAACAGTTGGCCATTACTGTCTTTAGATATGTACTACAAATAGTGTACTGCTATTAGTTTTGTTGTTGTTGTGCGATCATTGTTTCATCAATTGTTGGTTAGGGCCGCACTAAGCCCTTCTGCCGCCCGGGCTCAAAATTGTCTCCATAACAAAATTGTGCTGTTGCCGTCCCTCAGGTGCTACCATGGGCGTATTGCACCCCTTTGCACCCTCATATATTCCTTGCACCATAATACTCCGCGACTCTGGTTTCCTGTCCCCAGGGCGTTTTGCACCCCTTGATTCCATCAAGCGGGCGATTGTATACCTTTAATATTCAGTAACTCAAAAACCGTTTATAGTCACTGTAACTAAGCCCTACCCGCCCCCACTTGCGTGTTATGTTTGTTCGATTACATTTTGTTTGACATTGACATTTTTACACATGAGGCAATGTATTTTGTAATGTATTATGCAATATGTATTATGTCATCATAGTTAAAATTGCAAAGAGAAAAAAAAAAAAACTTATGCTAGAAATAAAAGGTCAAATTCCTTCGGAACTCTTACTCACCTATAGCCGACTCTGTGTATACGAGCTTTCTTTAAATATATATTATTATTATTTCAGTGTCTCTAGTTCATACAATAAACTTTTGACTATTTCATTCAATATCTATCATTATTTTTAACAGAAGCTTGTAAACATATGAATCAACATTACACTCACAGGATAATTACCAAGTCAGTATATAGCAGATTTCAGTTCCCGACACAACCCAGTAGGTCATGGGATCCCAGACATGAGTTTGGGTTGCACCCGTTTTGGGACGGCCTGCTACACCTACATCAGGGGCGTCTCCAGGGGGTGGTACCTTTACACTTGTCAGGGAACTCGTGACTTTTGAAGACCCTGTCACTTTATTTATTTTGCTGAAAAATTTGGGGAAATGGGGAGCATTATTGTGATAGATATTAGATGAGGTGGGTGGGGCATAATTTCTGGCAGCGGCCCTGCTTGTAATAGCACTAATTAGTAATTAAGGAAAGTAATTTATGCCTAATTGTATTCAATACTGTACTTATTCAATTCTTTACCAAGCAGTGGCGTAGTGAGGGGGGGGCAGCAACGGGGGCATCATGCCACGGGCGCTACTCACAAAGGGGCGCCAAATGGTACATTTTACATAAATATATTATATGGTTTTTGTATGGGGGCGCTAAAAAGGTATTTTGCCCCGGGCGCGAGTTAAGCTCGCCACGCCACTGGGAGGGAGGGAGTGAGGGAGGGAGAGGGTGAGAGAGAGAGAGAGAGAGAGAGAGAGAGAGAGAGAGAGAGAGAGAGAGAGAGAGATATGCGAACACAAAGTAGTGAAATTGAATCAGATACTGACTTTAGTAGTTGACAGTTGACTCGCTTCACTCTCTCTCCCCCCTCCCCCCACCTCTTAATAAATCCGGCTAAATAAAATGTAGGCTGTTAATTGCTCTCCGCAACAGCTTTTTTTCTTAAATATGTCAGTGAAATATTATAACTTTCTTTGAGTAAATCAGTTTTTTATTTTTGGAGACAGAAGATTGTTCTTGACTAGTTTTCGTTTACAATGTGTTGGATGAGTTTGATTAAAGAATAAATTGTTGACGATGTGTTGGATGAGTTTGATTAAAGAATACATGGTTTACAATGTGTTGGATGAGTTTGATTAAAGAATACATGGTTTACAATGTGTTGGATGAGTTTGATTAAAGAATACATGGTTGACAATGTGTTGGATGAGTTTGATTAAAGAATAAATTGTTGACAATGTGTTGGATGAGTTTGATTAAAGAATAAATTGTTGACAATGTGTTGGATGAGTTTGATTAAAGAATAAATTGTTGACAATGTGTTGGATGAGTTTGATTAAAGAATAAATTGCTGACGATGTGTTGGATGAGTTTGATTAAAGAATACATGGTAAACAATGTGTTGGATGAGTTTGATTAAAGAATAAATTGTTGACAATGTGTTGGATGAGTTTGATTAAAGAATAAATTGTTGACAATGTGTTGGATGAGTTTGATTAAAGAATACATGGTTGACAATGTGTTGGATGAGTTTAATTAAAGAATACATGGTTGACAATGTGTTGGATGAGTTTGATTGAAGAATAAATTGTTGACAATGTGTTGGATGAGTTTGATTAAAGAATACATGGTTGACAATGTGTTGGATGAGTTTGATTAAAGAATAAATTGTTGACAATGTGTTGGATGAGTTTGATTAAAGAATAAATTGTTGACAATGTGTTGGATGTGCTTGATTAAAGAATAAATTGTTGACAATGTGTTGGATGTGCTTGATTAAAGAATAAATTGTTGACAATGTGGATCAGGCCCGTAGCGTGGGGGTGGGAGCCTACGGGTAGATACCAAGTTGCAGCCAATTTTTTTAAGTTTCGGCTGGCTGACATGCCATTTCCGGCTGATAGCCGGCGTAGCCGAATTTGACCATAAATTGAGTAAAGTGACATTTGAGGCTGATTTTCGGCTGATTTTTGGCAGATTACGAAATATTTGGCTAAAATTCGGCTGACGCCTAGACAATATTGAATTGATAAAACTTCAACAATAAAACAATTTTACAATACTTGGGAAAAAGTTTTATTATTTAAAACAACAGAAATAAACAGTTGTATCATCATCATCTTTTCAAGTCAAGTATAGACTGAATCATCATCAATGTTGAATTCCAACGCGTTGGACATGATGCCTTCACTGACTTATCATTGTATTGTGTCTATGACTGTCATTGATGGCATTAGTGTTGCTCTCAGAGGCATCCATTGTTGATGCACTAAGCTGATCATCTACAAGAAGCAATATACACTGAAGACATGCCATCTTTCAGGTCTTTATCATTTCTTATCCTCAGTGAATGCTGCATCGTCTTCTATAATTGCGGGTTTTGAAAATTTCTTCATTTTATTATTGATGCTGTCGGTAGTATTATAGGTGCAATACGTGTGCTGTAAAAGTGCTGCATAAAAGTCAACCTTCAAAAGTTTTGTAAAGTCTTTAACTATAATTGCAGCACCAACATGGCAGCTAGTATTTTTTGATCAACAGAAAAGCTTTTCAAGACAGAGCTGATATGGTCAGCAAGGTCATGTGCAACAAGATTAAGTAATGCGACAGTTAATATAACGGCGAACGAAATACGGCGGCTAATGAGGCGCGCCGCATATTTTTCGGCGGATTTACGGGGGACGAAAATTCGGCGGCGTAGCCGGCGCGCGGCGCCGGCTGAGGGGGTCTAGCCTGGGCCCCGGCGTTTTTTCTGACCCCCTCTGCTTGTTTGCTCTACTTGATTAAATTTTTGTTTCCTGCCCCCCCCCCCTTACTATTGGCCTGGCCACTGTATGTGTACAAGTGTGTGTGGTGTGTGTGTTTGTGTGTGTGTGTGTGTTTGTGTGTGTGTAGATACACCTTGTTATTTTACAATGATTTGCATGTATCTAACATAGTTGTTGTGACAAGGACAGCGACACCGTGGAATAATATTGATATATACACATCTATGCATATACCACGTGAAAACATGGCCGACATAACACACTGCTGTGTAAACTGTCGCCAGCAGTTTCTGTAACAAGTAGGAAATGCCTAGTTATTTGCCCCTTTTGAAATAAAATAAATTAAAAGATTAGACCAAAACTAGTCACATGTAAGTAAGTTGTATCTCATGATGTTTAATACAAGTGATATCGGGAACTCGAGCCTTGGTTCTCATCGGAGATCGAACCAGGTACCACCAGGTTACAGTCGAGCGCTTTACCACACTACCATCCGTCACCTAAGAGATTAAGTAGATGTATTGTCTGATAAACTTAACTTCTAACGCTATAAAACATGAAAAAAAAAAGAAATTATAATAACATGATACTTTTTTCCATCTTTTACGTCGTTTGTAAACAATTGAACTGTGTTCCGTATTTGTAACATAATTAACTAGAGCATTTTTTCTCCTTGTAAGTGATTCAGAATTGATTTCAGATACCTGCGTGTTTTTATTGTTTTTGTTTGGATCAATACACTTCTTAAGTAATGTCTCATAAATTTTAATTTGGAAAAAAGTTTGTTATCACCTATTATCCTTCACGACAGGACTTGATTAAAAATGAAACAGTCACAGATATAATGTCATTCGAATACATCTAGTTATTTTCGCAGAAATAATTCATGTCTTGATAGAATACACTTGCATACGTCACGCGTTATCTTCTTTCACAGAAAATTAGCCTAAAGCAGTTCAAATGTATGAGTACGGACACGTATGTCCGTTAGTGATTATGTTATCTAATCAAATAAATCAGTTAATAAAAAAAATAATATTTCGTGCATAGTGAAGGCAAATACTATGAGTCTGGTTTGTTCAACTAGGTCAAGAAGAAGTATTATTATCGGACTTTCCAGATTTCGGCGAAACATACTTGTATCTTACAGAAAACTTTCTAAATTGATTGAAAAAGCTCATCTGCAAAGTGCCTCAAGTGTTGCTTAAAAAATACTGAATAACATAGCCAAGTGATCAATACATATAGGCCTACTTGGAACAAGATTACTGTAAGTACTTTGATATCTCATCATATAGTAAATTAAATATTATTCATCTGTCAATTTTTGTAGTCATCCAGTCAGCCCAATCTGTCTGTCTGTCTGTCTGTCTCTCTGTCTGTCTGTCTGTCTGTCTGTCTGTCACTCTTTCTATTTATCATCTATATCCATCGTCTGTCTATATATTTTCTTTTTTACTATCTGCCTATCATTTACTATCGACTTATCTTTTTCATCTATGCATCTTTCCATCTGTATATTTATCAATCTAAGTTTATATAATCAGGAGTGTCATGTCGGCAGGGTGTCATCTCGGCTGGGTGTCATGTCGGCAGGGTGTCATCTCGGCTGGGTGTCATGTCGGCTGGGTGTCATGTCGGCAGGGTGTCATGTCGGCTGGGTGTCATGTCGGCAGGGTGTCATGTCGGTTGGGTGTCCTGTCGGCTGGGTGTCATGTCGGCAGGGCCGACCTTACGAATTGCAGGGCCCAATTTAACGGATGCTTGCGAGGCCCCTCTTCTGAAGTTTTTTTTCCAATAATAACAACTACTATTAATGCTAAATGTAAATTGCGGGGCACCTGACATGCGCGGGGCCTGATTCGGATCAATCTGTCAAATTTGCCTAAAGCCGGACCTGCATGTTGGAGTTGAATGCAAGGAGGGGATAGTTTGGCGGACTTCCCACCAAAAATTTAGGTTGGTATTTTGGCTGTTTTTTGAAATGAAAATTAAAAATAACGCTTACAATTTAAAAATAAAAGAACTCTCAAATACTTCTTGTCATTTCCTTTTCTGGCTGGTTTATAGGCGTGTTTACCAGTTAAATCCTCACATGACGCGATGAGAACATCCAGAAAGACTGGCAACATACGTCAAGCGTGGTCAATATAATATTAAATATTATTACATATTTTCTGAAATATTTAATTTACGCCCTTAAAGTACAAATGAAGTAAATAGTGCCGAAATGACTTTGACAACAAATCATTATTTCAATAATCCACTAATAAACAGTTTCGGACAATTTTAAACAAAGTAAACAGAAGTACTGGTCTCCCTTTGCCTGACGCCCCGTATATATATATAGAAACATGTTTTAGCTGATTAAAACGCAAGATTAAAAAAAAAAAACGCTACATGATTCTGATGACTGACATACGCAGAAGTCGAGCACGTAGTGTACATGATAAGCACGGTTTTTTTTTTCACTTTACCGGTAAACCTATACAAATCTCTCTCATTCCCATTAGTGGTATACTTTAGTGAATATATTTCACAGGACAATGTCCGTTTCAGTAAACTATGTTTTAATACCTAAGATAATACCTAAGATAAAAAAAAAAAAGGTACATTAAGGATAAGAGCTCATAAGGGCTTGTTAGGTGAACTCGATTTACACGCAAAGGGTACAGGGTTCATTCTTTGGGTCAAGCCAACTATATACGCCCCTGACTTGGAGAGAAGAGATGGGCGCCACCAGGTCTATAAGCCTCAAAGAGAGGAGGAGGGCTTTTGTAAGCACATCTGTTGATGTGTCCTTTCGTTCCTCCTTCCCCCCCCCTCCCCCCAACGAAATAAATAAAAATAAGGGAGAGGAGTCTGTTGTATACTGAAACGAGGGAGAGCCACTTATGTGCTTTTTTCGCAGACCCGACAAATGTCAGGGGTGTGTCTGATGGGCACTAATAGACCCCCCCCCTCCTTCCCATTTCCATGTTAAAAATTATTCAGGTCTCTACTCCATCCTAACTATTATCATAATTATATTATTTGATATATTTATTCATTATACATTAACCATATCCACTCTGTTCGAAGAACATGTTTGAAATGTATTAAATCTGTATACATTGATTAACTTTATGTATAAAGCAATGTTCCCTTAGCCCTTAAGGGGTCATTGGGGGCAAGATGAAGTGTATAATTAATCAGTTTCTGCAACCTCGGCATATGAAGGGATGGTGTGGCTGGCACAACGCCCCGCCGCCTTTAGCCCTTTACTTACCCAACCTAAGTCAGGTACTGAGGAACTTTCAAACACTTTTACTTAAGAACATGTACGAATTCTATTTCATTTGTAAGGACGGATTGGTTTATACATAGCAGACGTCAACCTCTCCCGCCCTTACACACATTATGGCTTATAACAAATAATCAGACCTCCCTCCAATACGTGTTGCATGGGCTTAATCTGTAAACGACCTATTGATCCCTATTAATATCAAATTATGCGCGATTAAAAAAGAAAAAAAATATTACACGTTTACTAATTACAAAAACATTTAATCATTCTCACAAAAGCGGACGGAAAATTTAATTCGGAGAAAATAGAGATTTAACAATTATTCCTATTGTTGAAGTTCTACATATTTATTTGTAATTCATTCATCATTGAAATGTATTGTTTACATTTTTTTCCCAGTAGAGCTATTTCTGTGCTCCACACCACCCTAGTCCCACCCCCTAAATCGCTCGAGCACCCCCCTCCCCCCTCCCATCTAAGCCCAAGACTTTCGTCGCCTCCCCCCCCCCCATCCCGCCCTCTGAATCGTTCCAGCGCATATCCATTTCATAACCACTGATTTACTTGTATCCTAAATAGGGATAAGCGAATCAAGCCCAACTCTTCAAATATTAATTCCTATCAAATCTAACGAAGAGAAGGCGCCAACTCGTACTTTATCCCAGGGCCCCTTAGCATCTCTGTAAGTCTTTTCACGGGGCCCCAAAAGAATAAAAAACGTTTCAGCTATTAGTCTAAAATATTAGAGCTAGACTGTGCCACGCTCGGTCCAGTACATAATTGTGTAGTTTTTAGTTACATTATATCAGTTAACTTTAAAGACATATTGAAAAAGCACAATTCTTTCGATTGCCATTCACCTCAAGTAAAGTTTAAAGGTCGTGACCCCTGGTTTACTGTTAAAAAAAAAAACTCATGGAATGTTTTGTGTCCATTAGCTAGTGTTGCAGGACGAGTGTGGTATATACGATGGCACATTACAGTCACAACCAGAGCGTCTATCGGAGACTTAAAGTAGGAGATCGTGTAAGTTTCAACAGAAGACTTATCAAACACTGGGGAATTTATATAGGTAAGTGGCTTAATGTAGACATTTGATGCTACTTTTATGAATCACCGCATCTATCAAACGTAAGGCTCGCTACAATATTAATAATGTTAATAGTTTTAAACCGGAAATCATATGTGAGTCACTACGGCCATTCGGGTCGGCAACCCGCCCCGGACCAGATGAGCAGTGGCGTAGTGAGCTTAACTCGCGCACAGGGCACCAGGGCTGTTTTAAGGTCATCGTAGGCTCTAGGCACTTTCAAGGTCGTAGATCCTCCCCAACCTTTTCAAGAATTCACCCGCACTTCTTTGCGATTTGAAATCTAAATAAACTTTCCGCATTGCAAATTATTATATGCAGACTGTATGCAGTGATGACGTAGTAATTCCGTTGTTACGTCATGCGCCTAACATTCTTTGTTTATCGTTAATCGTGTGCTTCTTTTTTCTTACAAATTTTAAAAAGTAACGAAAGTACTTTTAGATAACCATGTCTGATGGATACAAAAGGAAACACGAGAGTGGATTTGAGAAGCGGAAGAAAGAAGAAGGAAAAAGCATTAAAAAAAATGCGGGGTTCGTTGCTGCAATTAATGAGCAGTGACACTGATTGCATTACTGGTAAAACTAGTAATACTAGTGATAATGACATTTCCTTTATTTCTTTGGCCAAAATGTACACAAACAATCCAGCAATACCAAAAAAATAATGTTGGAGGACTGTACTGAAAGAAGTGAAACAACCGAAACAAAGGAAAAGCATCTGCAAATTCAGTTACGGGTCATGCTTAAGCTGCTGTGTTTGATTTGCCTCCAGACTCAGACTGTATATTAGGGTCAGTAGGAGATGCCGGTTTGAAGCATGAGCTGCATGACAAAGATCCAGCTCATTGGGATATAACTGCACATCTAAGAAGTTATTAAGGTGAACATCTTCCTTCGCCAAATTTGAAGTCAGATTTTACATTAAAGGGTAGACAATTTGGTGACAAGATCATATATGCACGCAAAAAATGTTTTGCTAGAACGTTAACATATGGTTTCTCTATTCTCCTTAAACTGGTAAATTGCTTTGTTATGTGTGCAAGCTGTTTGACTACAACACCGGTTTTGCAAATTTATTTATCGATGGTTTTAATGACTGGAAAAAACGCCATCACAAGAATTGCATCACATGAGAAGTCGAAGGATCACATTGCTGCTTTGTCAATGATATTAGAATGTCAACAGACATCTAGAATTGACGAAAAACTACAAAAGGAGAAGCAAAAATTTTGCAAATACTTGACTGATGTTCTCAACAGAATACATGTAGTGACTGTAATAAGATTTCTTGCTGAAAGAGGGTTAACTTTTCGCGGTGACAGCCATTTACATAACTGTTACAACAATGGAAATTACCTTGGTTGCACTGACCTTTTAGCTGACTTTAATCCCTTTCTAAAGGAACACATTGAGAAACTCCGGAAAGGGGAATGTATCATATCTTTCTGCCAGTATATGTGATGAATTTATTGAGTTAATAGGATCCAAAGTATTGACGCAGATACTGTCTGAAATTAAGAATGCTAAATATTATGGAATCAGTACCGATTCCGCTCCTGACATCAGTCATGTAGATCTGCTGACAGTTGTTGTTCGCTATGTTCTCGAAAGTGAAACAGTTGTAGAGCGATTATTTCAGTTCATTCCAATTGAACAACACGATGGTAAATAACTTTTCGATCTGTTGGTGAGTACTCTCAGACTTCATGGTATAGATATCGGCAATTGCAGATCGAAGTCCTATGACAATGCGAGTAATATGAGTGGGATTTATTCGGGAGTACAAGCTAGATTTAGAGAGATTAATAAATTAGTGGAGTGGGTGTCATGCTCTGCCCACAGCTAAAATTTGGTAGACTCATCTGTTGTGGAGAGCTGTTCAGCTGCAGTCAACTATTTGGCTATTGTTCAGTCAGTCTACACGTTTTTTTTCGATTGCACCGCAGCGATGGTTAAAATTGAAGGTGCCTGAAAGAAAATAAACTTTTATGTTGCAAGGACTATCAGCACGAAGTGACGCTACTAGAGCTTTTTATTCCAATGGTAAGGAATTAAGACAAGCATTGTCTGATGTTGCTGCAAGCGAACGTCAACCACCAGAATCTGTGCGTGAAGTCAAATCACTCATAAAGAAGTTGGACCATTTCGAGACAGCGTTAATGTGTGTGATTTGGAAAGACTTGCTCCAAAAATTGATATTGTCAACAAAGCTCTACAGGAGCATGGAATTGAGTTAACGACCATCATCAACTTGTATGACAGTCTTGTTCTTAACTTTCATGATACACGCGATAAATTTGAAATGTTGAAATGTAAGAAGCAAAACAGCTCTCACAAACGGACTATAAAAGAATGTACACAACGTAAACGACAGCGACACCGATTTCATGATGCAGTTGTGGATGATAATGATCCGATTTTTAGGTATGAGTCCTAGTAAAAAAATTCCATATTTAGTCTTTTTATGTTATCATAGATAGACTTATCACTGAGATGGGAAAACGGCGAGCAGCCTACACAACACTAAATGAAAGGCTCAACTTTCTTCTGGACAAATCTCTGTCAACTGGTCAAACAGTTTTGAAAGCCAAGTTACTGAAATGTACTCATCAGATCTGGAAGAGGCATTTAATAATGAATTTCTATTGTTCTCACGGATGTTTGCTGACAAGAAAACTGTGGCTGAAATACCCAGCACACACACAGAATAGGTTGATGACATATAATATTGCTTTACGGATCCATCTTTCAATTTTTGCAACAGGGGAACGTTTCTATTCTAAACTCAAATAGATAAGGGACAAGCACGACTATCCTCAATGAAATTACTTACAATTGAAAGTGATTTGAAGAGGGGAAAATGACATTTGAGAACGTCATTTGTGACTTTGCTAAGACAAAGAGCCGAAAAGTTAACATACTGTAATTAACAAATCTACAGCACTGCAGTTTGACTTGCGCAGGTGCTCATCTCACATGGTTATATATAGTAACTTTAATACAAACATTTTCACATTTTACTGGCATTCTGCACTTGTTTTCACTTTATGTTCTGGCTTTCGTCGGCCCTTGAAAATTCCGTAGGCTCTAGGCACAGTGTCTACTGTTTCTAGTTGATAAAGTGCCCCTGTGGGGCACAATACCTTTTAGTGCCCCCCCCAATATAAAAACAAGCAATTTAAGCCTGTTCCATACTGGACACAGGACGTGTATGTATCAGTACGTATGCTATATTTCAGTAAATATTTGTCAATTTTGGAAATGTTTATAAATTCAATTGTGTAATGCATATATCTGAAAAAAGATATTAAAAAGACATTTCTTTATATTTGAAAAAAAAATATTTTCTCTTAAATCTAACTATAAGTGGTTTGTGGTCACTGAAATAGGACTCATAATTGAAACATTCTAAATTGTAGCTATTTAATCGTCCCGGGCTCTTTGAAATCTTGATTGCAGTCCCAACAAATGATGACTTTTGGTTGAGTGAGCTGTGCTGCAAAGTTGTCATTGATTATGGGTTTTATAAAAAGTAAGGGAAGTAAGTCATGTTGAATAACTGTTACAAAAATAAATAATGATTTCGCCCCTTTGTTTAGCTTATAATCTATATATAATATATAAGCCCCTTAGGAGCCCTGAAGCCCGGCCCTGAGAGGTCCTATCGCGAAATGAACTTTTGATGTACACATGGCAGGCCAAGACCTACAAAAATGATATATACATCATGGGTCTAGGACTTATGGTTGCTGAGATATAGGACGCTCTTTTATTAATATAGCTTATATAGTAAAAATCGGTACTTTACAAGCCCCCTTTTACGGCCCTCAGAGGTCAGATCGCGAAATGAAGAAAAGTCATTTCTTGGTAGGCCAAGACCTACAAAATGATATATACATCATGGGTCTAGGACTTATGGTTGTTGAGATCTAGTGTGATGACAGTCAGACAGACAGACAGACAGACAAAACGGGGACAATAGAGCATTTTTTTTCGAAAATGCTCTAAAGAACATTCAATATTATAAGTAAAATAAACAATTTGGCGCCCCTTTGTGAGTAGAGCACGGGGCATGAAGCCTCCCCCCCCCACTTACTACGCCACTGCAGATGAGTGGGTTGTAAAAGGAGACTAGTTGGTTAACTACCTATAAACAAATAAACAAACTCTCGGCTTCTTAAATGATACTTAACCCGCCCCCCGCCCAGCCCCGTAGCGTGAAAATTCTACAGCAGGGGCCAGGCAATAGCAAGGGGGAGGGGGGCAGGAAATAAATGGTTCTAAGTAGAGCAAACAAGCAGACGGGGCCATACCAAACGCAGGGGGAGTCCGGCCCCCTCCCCCCGGCCTCCCGCACGCTACTGGCCTGCCCCCACCCCCTTCTCACACCCTCCCCGCTGCCACTAGTGCTAAGTAAGCCCATCAACTACAATGATTTTTTTTGTTTTGTAATTCTCAGTAATATGCTAATCACTCTATACAGTAAATCATACAAAAGAAATGTGTATCCATTTTAAAAGGTTCCGGTCAAATAGTGCACCTGGTTGGAGAAGAAGACGACGGTATCAGTGATTACTGCAACAGTACTCACATCGCGGGACAACTGTACAATAAAGCTTCTGTTCGTAAGGCCGATTTCTGGGAGGTAGCCGGAAATGACGAGGCCAACATTGACAACAGCCGGGACAGCACATGGCGGTTTGTAGCTATTGGACATTTTTGACGTCTTATATAGCAAAGGAATTAGCACTTGTTAGCTATTCTCAACATTAATACAATAACGAATAACGAATAACTTTTCAAATGTCTTTAATAACATTCATAAGTTAAAAAAAGTGTAGAATTCATCTGTTTCGGTAACCTCGGCATATAAAGGGATGGTGTGTTTAGCATAACTCCCAGCAGGGACGAGACATGATTGTTGCCGATCATAGTCATATTTATAGAAAATGCTATATAATGGTACTGCGTTTATTGAATATATTTAGCATAATCATTCATAATGTCTACAAGTTTAAAAAAATATATTTCATTTTATATATATATATATATATATATATATATATATATATATATACCATATACCTTAAATGTTGATAGTCTAATGATTTATACAAATATATACATCTATGACCGTTCGTGCTTTGCATATAGCATAAAAAAAACATCAATAAATTTTTCTCCAAGAGTTATGACCGGCAACACACACGCCTCGTCCCTGATTCCCAGCCTCCATTACTTCCCCTACTTAAGTCAAGTACTCTTTTAAAGCTGGGTGGACTGAATTTTTCTTTTTTACTAAGAAATAGATATCTGGAACACACTTAATAGATGTAACTATAATGCGTTTATTTGTACTATTGTGTATTTTATAGTGCTCTGGATCCGAGTGAAATAGCGAGGAGAGCAGAAGAAAGAATCGGTAAAGTTGGATATAATGTTATTCGTTTCAACTGTGAGCACTTCACTAACTGGTGCAGATATGGAAAAACTGAAAGTGATCAGGTATATTGCCATTTATACAAACAGTAGTTTCATTAGCCTTAAAACGCCCATCAAGGCAGATGAAGTGTAGAATTCATCACTTTCTAGATATTTATAAAAGCTGTGTGGAATTGAAGGATTTTCAATGAAGTTTATCGCACAATAATGCTATAATTAATTTCAGAGACATTAATCAATTCTTTACTAATATTTTATCAATTTTTGATAAAGTTTTATGGCACATTGCCTCTTTGGTATTTCATCACAATCATGAGAAGAGGTAGTGGAGAAGTGGCAGTTGAGAAGAGGTAGATGAGAAGAGGTGATGAGAAGAGGTAGTTGCTGAGAGAGAAAGAGAGTTGTGTTGAGAAGGGTATTGAGAGAGAGAGAGAGAGAGTTGTATAGTTGAAAGCGATGTAGTTGACAGAAGAATACAGCGAGTGAAAGAGACGTTAGAAGAATCACAGCATCTAGCAGACGTAGAATGTTTGGTTAGTCAGATTAGTCAGAGTCAGTGGCGCAGACCAAATCATCAATACATATTTTACTATATAAAGTTACTAAAAATACTGTCAAACTGTCTTTTTTCAATATGTGAGCTCCCCCCCCCCAGCACTTTTTGCTTGTTGCGCCACTGGTAAGAGTGATTGGTTAGTGTATGATCTTATTGAAATATGTACATTAAAAGTAATTTCTTCATGTATGGACTTATTCAAATTTCGTATACATTAAAAGTGTTTTCATGTATGTGTCAACAACGCACCGTATTCGGCTGGTTCTTCCGAAGTTGTATCTAAGGAATAAGTAATATAAGTGAAAAAAGACAGGCAGTAACATAACTGGTAGGCTTACCCAAATTAAGTCTTTTTTTTTAACCAGAGAGTTGCCTCGCAGACCGTTTGTAAAAACACACACGTAGCGTAACTTGAGAACCGTTGGTTTAGTTTTAATTTGAATCTAAGATAATTGAAAGATAACTGACGAATGATTTCATGCGTCTTATTTTAACAGGTTGATAACCTCATCGCTGGATTATTCGTGGGTGCCGTATCTGTTGGCGTCATATCCGCCAAGGCCAAATTGGGAGGGTCCAGCAAGACAGAGAAACACAAAAAATAAATTTAGAAGAGACCAAAAAAAAAAAAACAACAACGAATAATTAATAATTAATGGTCTTGAGACATTATCATTTTATTTTCTTCATTAATAAATATTGAATATTTTCAATGATATTTTTATTAGCTATTTATTGAATGATCTAAGGTAAATCACAAAAAACACAGGCGTGGGTTTAGAAACACTGCATTTAATCCTTTTATTTTTTACAATCAACAACTACAATGGCCACCATTCTACACTTCCGGCTTCATCATGACGACACTGCTGCTCTTACGTCACTGCTTTCAATACGTGATTTATACGGGGCGCTGGTCTACGGGAATTCCCTATTTGTAGCGTACCACTGAGGGGAGGGAGAGATTCATAAAACTATTAATTAATTATATTTTTTTGCATAAACAAAATATATTGAAATGATAAGATCAGTTATCAGAAATTGGCAAATTATGCCACCACATTGGGCACCGACTGCCTTTGTAGTAAAAAGCTTCAGGGGTTTTGGATGAAACTAATGCGTATGGCCCATAATTATTTCTAAGATGTCTCTACCCAGGTGCGCAAAAAGTAAAGTTCCCTTAGCCCTATCGGGCCATCGGGACTGACGAAGTGTAGAATTCATCTGCTTCTATAACCTCGGCATATAAAGGGATTGTGTGGTTAGCACAACGCCCAGCCGCCTTTACTTCCCCAACTGAAGTCAAGTACCCATTTAAATCTGGGTGGACTTGTGGGACGACTTTGCACCACATTTCGCCTGGAAAAATTCCATGGGAATCACGAGGATCGAACCCAGAACTCTCAGGTCGACAGTCGAGTATCTACGCCACTCGGCCATCCGTGCGCAATAAGCTCTTATAATTGTTGATACACTAATTGAAGGTAATACATTTTGTACTCGCGAGAGTTGAACGCGTTATTGATCGCATAGAAAAAAAAAACTGAAGGTTCAATACTTGTATCAATTATAAAATACTAGTAGAAAAGCCTGCTGAAGCTGGCTGAATGAAATCCGACAGAAGGGATAACAAAGAAATATACGAAATACTGCAATAGAAAAGAACATTTGGCCTTTATTGCCATGAACAGAATACAATATGAACAGAAATAACAAAGACATATAATAAAAAATCCGTGTTGTGTTTAGAATGACGGATGCTAAAATTTCCAGTTTGGGAATTCCCCGAAGAGTTAACAAATACAGTTATTAGTCGTCTCCTTATACTGTAATTGATGCGAAAAGTTTGGAATTCCCAGAGCGAGGGTAGTTTTCATTTTGTGCGGTGTATGCGTTGCAATAAAAGCCAAATGTTATTTTCTATACAACGCAAGCCGCACGATATGAAAACTACCCGAGGGAATACACGCATAGGTTAGACGATAATGTATTTAAAGATATTTTCTAAAATGCTACATTTATTTATTGCAGAATAAGTGCACTTTATACTTTTGTTAGACAATCTTCTTAAAGTTGATCTGTGTTATATTCACCTTTTATCTATATACGATGATGTAACATGGGATGGTATGCGACGGTAGTCCATTCAACACGTCACATATGTTGGGACAACAGCCCACAAATATTAAGTGCTGTTGCAGGCGACATGTTCAATGACACATGTTACCTATATGATCAGACAACCCTTTTTTTTAAATGATCCCATGTTTTTACCTTTGCCCTCACACCAAAGTGCTGGAGGTTTTAAAAAAAAAATGGCCATCGACAACATCCTTTGTGATGGCTTTCTGTCGCTAGTTAAAAAGTTTAAATTTTCTTGAGAATTTCAACTAAAAAAAAAATAGCCAAATATGCATCAGTCTATCACGCCTATCTTACTGTTCGGTATTTTGTGTGCTCAAATACATTCCAATTTTAACATTATTCTTACATTACGTATAACGCGAAATTTTTTTAAGCCGTTGGAAAAAATTAAACATGACGTAAAAAGTTCCCTTAGCCCTAATGGGCCATCGGGGCAGATGAAGTCTAGAATTCATCTGTTTCTATAACCTCGCTATATGAAGGGATTGGGTGGTGAGCACAACGCCCAGCCGCCTTTACTTCCCCAACTTAAGCCATGTACCCATTTAAAGCTGGGTGGACTTTGTACAGAATTTCACCTGGAAAATATCCATGGGCTTCACCGATGATCGAACCCAGGACTCTCAGGTCGACAGTCGAGTATCTACACCACTCGGCCATCCGTCCCACCAAACATGTCGTAAACCTATCTCATTTGATACGAGAAATCTGCAAGCTTTTTAGAGCATTTTCGAAAAAAAAATGCTCTATTGTCCCCGTTTTGTCTGTCTGTCCGTCCGTCCGTCATCACCCTAGATCTCAACAACCATATGTCCTAGACCCATGATGTATATATCATTTTGTAGGTCTTGGCCTGCCAAGAAATGACTTTTTTCCATTTCGCGATGTGACCTCTCAGGGCCGTAAAAGGGGCCTTAGTACCGTTTTTTACTATATAAGCTATATTAATAAAGGAGCGCTATATCTCAGCAACTATAAGTCCTAGACCCATGATGTATATATCATTTTGTAGGTCTTGGCCTGCCATGTGTACATCAAAAGTTCATTTTGCGATAGGACCTCTGAGGGTCGGACTTCAGGGCTCCTAAGGGGCTTATATATTATATATACACCTTGTACGTTCAATAGCCCGTTCATTTGGTGCGAAACACTGCAGCACGTAGTTTCACCAAGATTTATTAAGAAACTCATCAAATGAAATAGTAAGCTTGTGTTCTGAGTTTAATTGAAAGTATCAGAGCTATGCAACAATTGACGGAGTTTTCGGACAATTAAATGACTATAATTTCGAATGTTTTCAATTATGAGTCCTATTTCAGTGACCACAAACCACTTGTAGTTAGATTTAAGAGAAAATAATTTTTTTTCAAATATAAAGAAACGTCTTTATAATTTTTTTTACAGATATATGCATTACACAATTGAATTTATAAACATTTCCAAAATTTACAAATATTTACTGAAAGCTAACAAACGTACTGATACATAACATGAAAATGCGCTAAAACGTCCTGTGTCCAGAATGGAACAGGCTTAATTGCTTGTTTTTCCTTCTTCAGAACATCGTGCTTTGAGCAACAATGTTCAAGTAACTTAACGTCAAATAGAAATAATGGCTTAAAATCCAAAATCCAAAAACAAATTATTTTTATTCAAGAGGAATAAATGCAGCCCATTTCTTGGTGTTATTAGCAGTTTTTATCTAAGTCGTTCAAGCTAAGCATTCGCTTAAAGGACCCCACTTGAAAAAAGGATTACTTAAAGTAGTGACTCCCATCACAATGGCAAGAGACCCCAAATTGTTATAGAGGCCCCTCCCTAGGGCCCCCGAAAAATTATAGTAGTCTTTTCTAAGGGCCCCTAAAAAGTTTTCGAAGTCCCTCCCCAGGACCCCGAAAAATGGTAGAAGTCTTTTCCTAAGCCCCCAAACATTTATAGAAGTCATTCTCTAGGGCCGCAAATAATTAGAGAAGTTGCTTCCTAGGGCCCCAAGACAATGGTAGAAGTTTCTTCCTAGGGCCCCAAGACAATGGTTGTAGTTTCTTCCTATGGCCCCAAGACAATGGTAGTAGTTTCTTCCTATGACCCCAAGACAATGGTAGAAGTTTCTTCTTAGGGCCCCAAGACAATGGTAGAAGTTGCTTCCTAGGGCCCCAAGACAATGGTAGAAGTTGCTTCCTAGGGCCCCAATATAATGGTAGAAGTTTCTTCCTAGGGCCCCAATACAATGGTAGTAGTTTCTTCCGAGGGCCCCAAGACAGTGGTAGAAGTTTATTCCTAGGGCCCCAATAAAAATTATAGTAGTATTTTCCTACGCCCCCTAACATTTATAGAAGTCATTCCTAGGGCCCCAAATAATTAGAGAAGTTGCTTCCTAGGGCCCCAAGACAATGGTATAAGTTTCTTCCTAGGGCCCCAAGACAATGGTAGTAGTTTCTTCCTATGACCCAAGACAATGGTAGAAGTTTCTTCTTAGGACCCCAAGACAATGGTAGAAGTTGCTTCCTAGGGCCCCAAGACAATGGTAGAAGTTGCTTCCTAGGGCTCCAATATAATGGTAGAAGTTGCTTCCTAGGGCCCCAAGACAATGGTAGAAGTGTCTTCCTAGGGCCCCAAGACAATGGTAGAAGTGTCTTCCTAGGGCCCCAAGACAATGGTATAAGTTTCTTTTTAGGGCCCCAAGACAATGGTAGAAGTTGCTTCCTAGGGCCCCAATATAATGGTAGAAGTTTCTTCCTAGGGCCCCAAGACAATGGTAGTAGTTTCTTCCTAAGGCCCCGAGACAATGGTAGTAGTTTCTTCCTAGGGCCCCGAGACAACGGTAGTAGTTTCTTCCTAGGGCCCCAACATAATGATAGAAACCTCTTAATAGGGCCCCCAAAGTACTTAAGAACGGCTTAACAATCGAATAATATGCAAATGTTTATTTTTCTAGGTCAATGTTATTTAAAACATCAATATTTGGTTTTCCCGATATTGTAACATCGTACTTTCCCAAAAAACGTTGTGTATGTTGGTTTCCTTTTTGTAAGTAGTGTTGTATTTCATCAATTGTTCGAACAATTAAGACAAATGTTTTAGTTATCTTTTCAATACCAGATTGAATTCTCTAGCGTAGATTTGCTGTTACATAATATCTATTTTATCGAGCTGTTAGGTAATCTTATCAAGTCTTATCAAATCTCTTGTCCACTCACAGATAATTCCGTGTGCTCTAATCTATCTTTTTGTGAATTTATCAGTAAAATTTATTTTCAATAATAACTTTTCAAAGTACAGCGTATTAAAACTGTTTATATTTTGTATATTTATTCCAATAATTTCATAATATTGATTACGTTGTTAAACTAACCATTGAAACAGATTACTAAACAGCATATTCTAACTGTAACTTTAGTTATGTGTTTGATACGAATGTGTTTAACTGGATTAACCTGCGTTTACTTTAAATAGCGCTATATGTGTCTCTCTTTATTTTCATGATTCATGTAATAGTCGTTATTGAAGTATCATCAAATCTTTTATGTTTATTTCCGATTTGAAAATAAAAAGGTAGATGTGTTTTACTTCGGTGTGTTAATGTGTAGTTTTTCCATTGATTGCCCATACCTACAACGCATCACAGTGACAGATGGCTGGTGCAAGCATAAATCACCAACACAATAAACATGTGTACGACAGACTGAAAGTTGGAGACCGTGTTGAGTTTAAAAGGGGCTTCTACTCCCACTGGGGAATTTATATAGGTCAGTGCTGTCAGAATTATAGGTCAGCTGGTAACATTAGGAAAAAAAAGCATTACTTATAGGTCAAATCATTACATATTCACACACATTTTCTTTTCCTAACCATGTTTGTGTTTGATACCTCGATCACTGAATAACTTATATAACGTCATCTTTATTGAGCGCTCTTCTTTCTCGAGGCACTTCATGGCGATTTAGTAAACTAGTTGTTTTTTTTTGTTAAGTAATTTTTTAACGAAGTTCTTCAAAGTAAAAGATATTTTTTTCACTAAGATTCTCTACACGCGCGTATGCAGCGAAATATCAGTTTCGTTTAAGACAACCAACATTCAAGAAGGTCGCGAGTTCACTTCCTGACTCATTGACAAGATTGATACGTGCCCAAGTATCGCATTATAAAAATAAAAGCCAAAAATCTCATTTTGTCAAAACATAATTTAGAAAATATTTAATATCAGAAATTTAAATTCTAACGTATTCCAGATTTCAATTTTTTTTACAATTAATTATTTTTCATAGTGATAAGGAAAAAAAAAGTTAATGACAAATAATAATAATACCATTTCTGTATACACCACACTAAAGGTTATGGAAAAATCGCCCACTTGGCTGGCGAGGATGATGATGGTATCGATGCCAACATGGACAGTATACACTTGTTCAGTATCGGAGGCACGTCATTCAACAAAGCTCAGATTCGTATTGACGATTTCTGGACTGTAGTCGGTGGTGACAAGGCTTACATCAATAACAGTCGAGATAAGACATGGAAGTACGTATGTGTGTAGGGTCTGTTGTACGCGGGGCCACGTTATATTGACATGCAAACGAAACACCACTTAGTCCCCCCCTCCCCACCTATTGACGTCAAATAGGATAGGCAACCATAACACTTGTCAGGGCCATCTCTTAAAAAAAGAGAGATTTGTTTTTTAATTTTCGAAATTGAGAAGTTATGGGCCCACGATGAAAGAGTTTGTCACGGGGGGTCCGATAATTTTCGCCCCCCCCCCCCACCCCGCTTTCTAGTAAAATAGTGTCGATCAAAATCAGATACTTTATGGTATGGCTCCAACACTTTATGGCATGGCACAAACAAACACTTTATGGTATGACTAAAACACTTTATGGTATGGCTCCAACACTTTATGGTATGGTTCCAACACCTTATGGTATGGCTTCAACACCATATGGTATGGATCCAAAACTATATGGTATGGCCCCACCACTTTATGGTATGGCTCCAACACTTTATGGTATGGCTCAAACACTTTATGGTATGGCTCAAACATATATGTTTGCATAGAGCCCCAAACTATCTCAAAGGCTCTGCCTAGGGCCCACATAAACCAACGAACGTCTCTAGTAGTGATAGAACATAAACTTGCTCTTTATCTTTGTTTTTCGAAATCATAGACTACTATCCATAGCTCGACTTTGTTGTATATTGGCTAGGAATGAAAGCATGTGTTACTGTATATTGGCTAGGAATGAAAGCATGTGTTACTGTATATTGGATAGGAATGAAAAAGCATGTATTGTTGTATATGCCTAGGAATGAAAGCATGTATTGTTGTATATTGGCTAGGAATAAAAGCATGTATTGTTGTATATTGGCCAGGATTGAAAGCTCGTATTGAGAAACAAATTTGGTGACTATCCAAGGCTTTCATTTCCAAACCCCCTCCACCCCCCTTCCCTTCATGTTTGAGCTTTTTACTCAAATAAAGGATAATAATTTATTGTGGTTTATTTTTAAGTAAAAATATGACATAAAAGATACTTACTTTAAATCATTTCCAACTAGGTGCAGATACGGGTACATTTTGTGGTTTCTTTTATAAAAAATTTCCTGAAAACTGTGTACGATAAACAATATGAATGGTTTAGTTAAAAATGTAAAAGTTTTAAATATGAACCTACCTTACTCAATTAGTTTACTTTGAAGACAGTGTAAAAACATCTTTATGTCTGAAGAATTTTTATTGCGAGGAAACCGTTGTTAACATTCAGCCAAATAAACATCTTGATGGCACGTTCGTATTGTTAATTTATGTTAATTTATGCTTGCAGAGCTCTAGATCCAGACACAATAGTGAGAAATGCCACTGAGAGGATTGGACATGTTGGGTACAATCTGATTTATTCTAACTGTGAGCACTTCACCAACTGGTGCCGGTACGGAATGAGTAAAAGTAATCAGGTCAGTGGGTACTTATCATCAGATCAAAGGCTACTTATACAATCTAAAAATAAATGTTGGATTTCTACATAATAATAATTTGTTTGATTCACCTTTGGGTGTTTTCCATGGTTTAAAAAAACAAATTCTTCGAGCGATCTTGTTAAAAATAAATTACACGCCTTGTTTATTTAAATTAGGGGACGGGTGGTCATGTGGTGTAGAGTGTTCGGCTTTCGACCGGAGAGTCCTGGGTTCAAATCTTATTGAGACCTTCGGGATCTTTTCAGGTCCTTGTGTAAGTCCCTAAGTTCGCTCTAAATGGTCACCTGACTTAAATCGAGGACGTAAAGTCTTTAGGACCTTGTGCTAACCACACAATCCCTTTACATGCCGAGGTTATATATATGTGTGTGTGTATGTGTTTAACTAAACAATGATACTCTATATTCAGCAGCAGTGGTTGTATTCTTGCTACCAGCCATGTGATATCGCTTTGTACTATTTATAGGCCATGGCTACTGAAACAGATAAATATTAAATTCCATCTGCCTCGATGGACCTTTAAGGGCTAAGAGCACATTCCATTTTCTATTAAAATTACGTCATCATAATTATTTGGTTTAGTATTATAATGCACGTGGTTTTGTCTTTTTAAAAGCCCAATTTTTTTTTATATTAAATTATCGAAGTGATGTAAACATAATTGGGAAACTGTTTCTTCCTCAGGTTGAAAGCGTCATCACAGGCATCGCTGTTGCAGCTACTGGTATTCTAGCTGCTGGTCTGACCTATGCATTAGCTAAATGGGGAAGAAGGAGGAAACCGACGAAACGAATAAACAACCACAATAGAGATTGATGGTCGCTTTTCTACTCTGTGATTAAACAATACAATGACGTACTGTGGTCCTATGACACTACGAACATTTGACATGGGCCCTACTGGGAATTGAATCAAATTAATTAGCATAAAAAAAACAACTTTATAAAAAAATGTTCATAAGTTAAAAGTGTTATCAACTGTGAATATATGGTGAATGTAAACATAATTTAACCTCATTTTAAAGACTATTCAATTATGTGTTCACATTTTACTAATTATTTACACTTTACAAGCAGCCGAAATATATTGGAAACCGCCCAAACTGCTGGCAGGGAAAACCGCCAATCTGTTAACACTTTTGGAGACTTACTTACCATTGCTCGTTGACCCATTTAAATAAATGTTAACATTGACAACTTTTCTTGAATGGCAATAGCAAACTGACTGGAAAAAAAGTTGATAATAAAATATATAATTATATAGACATCACGTGATGCTGGTCTTCAGTTATAGGCCATACGGGTACGTATATATATATATAGACAAATCAAAATTGTATAAATAAATCATTCTTTCTGTTGTTACAAGAGCAATTATTGTTAGAAGATATAAATTAAAATGTATGTTATCAAAAATGTTTTTGTTTATAGTCCTTTATTTTTCAAAATGTTCATCTTTCTATAAATAGATGTGAACTGATATATCATGGCGGACCTAAACGAATACTTTTTTGCTATGTACTTTCATTTTTTTATATACTATTTGGCAACTTATTAATTAGAACTATTTTATAGGCGGCTGCAAATCAAACAATTCATCACAGATTCTATACTGTCATGGGTATATTTCTTTGTAGATCAGTTGTATGTATATAATTTATATTTTACTTCTGCTTCTGGTAGGTGTATATTAAATTCAGTCTCTTCGGAGTATATGATTTAATTGACTTGAGTGTGTATACAATTTATGTTGTATGTCCACATATATATATATATATATATATATATGTATATATATATATATATATATATATATATATATATATATATATATATTTATATATAAGACGAATTACATGTAAAAAGCACTGAATTTATATGACGTCAGCTTTATTGAGCGCTCTTCTTTCCCGAGGCACATCATGGCGATTTAATAACGTAGTGTTTTTTTTAATGAATTTATTTAACGAAGTTCTTGAAAATAAGAGTTATTTTTCTCTCGAAGATTCTCTACACTCGCGGTTCTCAACCGTGGTACATGAAAGATCCTGCAGGGATACGCAACGAAATATTTTTTTTTGTTTAAATCAATCAAGAGTTTCAAGTAGGTCGCGAGTTCACTGCCTGACCTATTAACAAACCACGTGACTAAGTTTCGCATTATAACTTACGTGGGTGGGGTACCATCGGACATAGTCTTTGGGGTACAAAAGCTAAAAAGGTCGAAAACCACTGTACTAAACCTTTAATGGGACAGTTTTTTCAGTGCAATTTTTTTTATCCCAACCCTAGCCGATATTGCAATGACCGTGGATGCATCTTAAATATCTGGCTCGCTAACAATACCGCAAAGCAATTACACAAGGTTGAATCGTAAAGCTTGCATTATAAAACTGTATGAATAAAAAAATCTCATTTTGTCAAATCATAATTTAGAAAATATTTAATACTAGTTGCAAAACTTTGCATAGAGTTATATCCCCTTAGGCTTGATTGGTAGGTTAGTTTAATTTTAGTTTCTGGCATATCCGATTTTTCTCATGATTGTATTTTAAACTGCAATACTTTGTATCAATTCTTTACTTTCGATTTAACGCAGAACCCAAATCGCAATTATTTATATAGATCAGAAATTTAAAAACACAGTTCTAACATATTCCAGATTTCAATTTTTGTTACAATTTATAATTTTTCATAGTGATAAGAAAAATACAGTTAAAGGCAAATAATAATAATAATTCCATTTCTGTATACACCACACTAAAGGTTTTGGAAAAATCGCCCACTTGGCTGGCGAGGATGATGATGGTATCGATGCCAACATGGACAGTATACACTTGTTCAGTATCGGAGGCACGTCATTCAACAAAGCTCAGATTCGTATTGACGATTTCTGGACTGTAGTCGGTGGTGACAAGGCTTACATCAACAACAGTCGAGATGAGACATGGAAGTACGTATGTGTGTAGGGTCTGTTGTACTCTGGGGCCGCCTTATATGGACATGCTAACGAAACACCACTTTGTCTCCTCCCCGCCCTCTCCCCACCTATGGACGTCAAATAGGAAAGGCAACCATAACACTTGTCAGGGGCAACTCATAAAAAAAGAGAGATTTGTTTTTTAATTTTCGAAATTGAGAAGTTATTGGCCCACGATGTAAGAGTTTGTCACGGAGGAGGGGGGTCCGATAATTTTCACTCCCCCCACCCCGCTTTCTAGTAAAATAGTGTCGATCAAAATCAGATACTTTATGGTATGGCTCCAACACTTTATGACATGGCACAAACAAACAATTTATGGTATGACTAAAACACTTTATGGTATGGCTTCAACACCTTATGGTATGGCTCCAACACCTTATGGTATGGCTCCAACACCTTATGGTATGGCTCCAACACTTTATGGTATGGCCCCACCACTTTATGGTATGGCTCCAACACTTTATAATATGGCTCCAACACTTTATGGTATGGCTCAAACATATATGTTTGCATAGAGCCCCAAACTATCTCAAAGGCTCTGCCTAGGGCCCACATAAACCAACGAACGTCTCTAGTAGTGATAGAACATAAACTTGCTCTTTATCTTTGTTTTTCGAAACCATAGACTACTATCCATAGCTCGACTTTGTTGTATATTGGATAGGAATGAAAGCATGTATTGTTGTATATTGGCTAGGAATGAAAGCATGTGTTACTGTATATTGGCTAGGAATGAAAGCATTTTTTGTTGTATATTGCCTAGGAATGAAAAGCATGTATTGTTGTATATTGGCTAGGCAGAAAAGCATGTATTTTTGTATATTGGCTAGAAATGAAAAAGCATGTATTGTTGTATATTGGCTAGGAATGAAAAAGCATATATTGTTGTATATTGGCTAGGAATGAAAAACCATGTATTATTGTATATTGCCTAGGAATGAAAAAGCATATATTGTTGTATATTGGCTAGGAATGAAAGCATGTGTTACTGTATATTGGATAGGAATGAAAAAGCATGTATTGTTGTATATGCCTAGGAATGAAAGCATGTATTGTTGTATATTGGCTAGGAATAAAAGCATGTATTGTTGTATATTGGCCAGGATTGAAAGCTCGTATTGAGAAACAAATTTGGTGACTATCCAAGGCTTTCATTTCCAAACCCCCTCCACCCCCCTTCCCTTCATGTTTGAGCTTTTTACTCAAATAAAGGATAATAATTTATTGTGGTTTATTTTTAAGTAAAAATATGACATAAAAGATACTTACTTTAAATCATTTCCAACTAGGTGCAGATACGGGTACATTTGTGGTTTCTTTTATAAAAAAAATCCTGAAAACTGTGTTTCTCCAACGGGGAAAAATAAGTACGATAAACAATATGAATGGTTTAGTTAAAAATGTAAAAGTTTTAAATATGAACCTACCTGACACAATTAGTTTACTTTGAAGACAGTGTAAAAACATCTTTCTGCCTGAAGAATTTTTATTGCGAGGAAACCGTTGTTAACATTCAGCCAAATAAACATCTTGATGGCACGTTCGTATTGTTAATTTATGTTACTTTATGTTTACAGAGTTCTAGATCCAGACACAATAGTGAGAAATGCCACTGAGAGGATTGGACATGTTGGGTACAATCTGATTTATTCTAACTGTGAGCACTTCACCAACTGGTGCCGGTACGGAATGAGTAAAAGTGATCAGGTCAGTGGGTAGTTATCATCAGATCAAAGGCTACTTATACAATCTAAAAATAAATGTTGGATTTCTACATAATAATAATTTGTTTGATTCACCTTTGGGTGTTTTCCATGGTTTAAAAAAACAAATTCTTCGAGCGATCTTGTTAAAAATAAATTACACGCCTTGTTTATTTAAATTAGGGAACGGGTGGTCATGTGGTGTAGAGTGTTCGGCTTTCGACCGGAGAGTCCTGGGTTCAAATCTTATTGAGACCTTTGGGATCTTTTCAGGTCCTTGTGTAAGTCCCTAAGTTCGCTCTAAATGGTCACCTGACTTAAATCGAGGACGTAAAGTCTTTAGGACCTTGTGCTAACCACACAATCCCTTTACATGCCGAGGTTATATATATGTGTGTGTGTATGTGTTTGACTAAACAATAATACTCTATATTCAGCAGCAGTGGTTGTATTCTTGCTACCAGCCATGTGATATCGCTTTGTACTATTTATAGGCCATGGCTACTGAAACAGATAAATACTAAATTCCATCTGCCTCGATGGACCTTTAAGGGCTAAGAGCACACTCCATTTTCTATTAAAATTACGTCATCATAATTATTTGGTTTTGTATTATAATGCACGTGGTTTTGTCTTTTTAAAAGCCCAATTTTTTTTTATATTAAATTATCGAAGTGATGTAAACATAATTGGGAAACTGTTTCTTCCTCAGGTTGAAAGCGTCATCACAGGCATCGCTGTTGCAGCTACTGGTATTCTAGCTGCTGGTCTGACCTATGCATTAGCTAAATGGGGGAAGAAGGAAGAAACCGACGAAACGAATAAACAACCACAATAGAGATTGATGGTCGCTTTTCTCCTCTGTGATTAAACAATACAATGACCTAGGACAATTTGAAAATTTGACATGGGCCCTATTGGGAATTGAATCAAATTAATTAGCATAAAAAAACAACTTTATTTATAAAAAAGTTTCATAAGTTAAAATTGTTATCAACTGTGAATATATGGTGAATGTAAACATAATTTAACCTCATTTTAAAGCCTATTTAATTATGTGTTCACATTTTACTAATTATTTACACTTTACAAACTGCGGAAATGAGGGAATGTTGTACATAAAATAACGTTATAATGCCAACACATTTAATGATACGAGTATGTCTGTACTGAATAGTGTAGGTACTGTAGGATGAAGGTTATACTGCTTTTTTGGGGAAATCACTATTAAGTAAATTATAAATGTGTATGGCGCTTTACAAACAAATATTAACTGTTTCAAAATATGTACGCATTACAAAAAATAATAAATATCTATATGTACTGAATAGTGTAGGTACTGTAGGATGAAAATTAGACGAAAAGAATCTTATGCTGTGTTATGTAAGTCTAAACAAAAATATAAAGCAGAGACTGCCGTGACTTGAATGAAAAAAAAATGTTACATCAAATAACATTGTCAGTATCAAAGATTGTGTCAGTATCTTTCTCACTTTCTTTGCGGCGTATGATACGACGCGGGACGATTTGTATCTAGATAATTCAAATACAAAAAACGTTTTAGGCAATATATACATTATTGACCTAGATAGATCGAAGTAAACCATAAAAAAGATCTTTGAAATATCTCAAAATATTTCCCATTAGCACAGCAAATCCTTCTCTTAAATCAGAAATAAGATTATTATTTACAATTTAGTTATTGATATTTATTTTGCAATAATAACAATGAAAACGTATCAAATTCTGCAGTTTTCTGTATATACAAAGACAGCGATAATTTTGCACCAACTGAAACACAGGTAAATAAAAAAGGGGCCAAGGTTAAACAAGGTGAACTACAGGTAAATAGAAAAAAATCGTAGCAATTATGGGGAAACTTTTTCTTTTTATATTTTTATTGTTTCTTTTCCTGTAAACGCAGATAAGACGATGATTTATGGTATAGTTGTTTGCCCGTTTTGTTACACTTTTGTTATTTCAAAGTACCTGGTTGTTAAACAATAAACTCAGAAACTTCTATCGCCAGTCATTCTGTTCTGGGTAAGTTGTCATTGTCAGTTGATTTTTTTTTTTTTTTAAATGTATGCTATGTAAAAATAATCTCCCTGTATTCAATATTAAAACAATTTTTTCTAATCAATTTAAGAACATATTTAATGCATTGATTTTGTGGTTGTCCATTTATTACAAACTTTGAGCACATTTTAGACCCGAATGCTCCTAGCCAATTATAGAAAATGTCAAACCTTTGGGCACGCACTATAATGTCAAAGGTTAGCCTCCCCCCACCCTTCCAACGCGCACCTATTTCTTTTCCAAGCGTATATAGCGAAACAAAAAAATATTTTTGTAAACATTTCCCTCCCCTTTCCCCAGCATAACGTTATTTAACGAACCTCAGGACCATCACTGGCTTTTAATCATGGCTGGGGTGTCGGTGATGTCGTCGATAATTTTTCTGGTTAAATAAGGTGTTGGGACTATGTCCGGTGTTGAGTTAAGGTGTTGGAACTATGTCCGGTGTTGAGTTAAGGTGTTAGAGCTTTGTCCGATGACAGTTAAGGTGTTGGAGCTATGTCCGGTGTTGAGTTAAGGTGCTGGAGCTTTATCCGATGACAGTTAAGGTGTTGGAGCTATGTCCGGTGTTGAGTTAAGGTGTTGAAGCTTTGTCCGATGACAGTTAAGGTGTTGGGACTATGTCCGGTGTTGAGTTAAGGTGTTGGAGCTTTGTCCGATGACAGTTAAGGTGTTGGAGCTATGTCCGGTGTTGAGTTAAGGTGCTGGAGCTTTGTCCGATGACATAAGGTGTTGGAGCTATGTCCGGTGTTGAGTTAAGGTGCTGGAGCTTTGTCCGATGACATAAGGTGTTGGAGCTATGTTCGGTGTTGAGTTAAGGTGCTGGAGCTTTGTCCGATGACATAAGGAGTTGGAGCTATGTCCGGTGTTGAGTTAAGGTGATGGAGCTATGTTCGATGACAGTTAAAGTGTTGGAGCTATGTTTGATGACAGTTAATGTATTGGAGCGATGTCCGGTGTTGAGTTAAGGTGTTGGAGCTTCGTCCGATGACAGTTAAGATGTTGGAGCTATGTCCAGTGTCGCGTTAAGGTGTTGGAGCTTTGTCCGATGACAGTTAGATGTTGGAGCTATATCCGGTGTTGAATTAATTTGTTGGAGCTTTGTCCGACGTCAGTTAAGGTGTTGTTACTTTGTCTGATGTCTGTTAAGGTGTCGTTACTTTGTACGATGTCAGTTAAGGTGTTGTTACTTTGTCCGATGTCAGTGAAGGTGTTGCTAATTTGCCCGATGTGAGTTAAGGTGTTGTTACTTTGCCCGATAGCAGTTGAGGTGTTGTTACTTTGCCCGATAGCAGTTGATGTGTTTTTACTTTGCCCGATGTGAGTGAAGGTGTTGTTACTTTCCCCGATGTGAGTAAAGGTGTTGTTACTTTTCCCGATAGCAGTTGAGGTGGTGTTACTTTGCCCGATAGCAGTTGAGGTGTTGTTACTTTGCCCGATAGCAGTTGAGGTGGTGTTGCTTTGCGCGATAGCAGTTGAAGTGTTGTTACTTTGCCCGATAGCAGTTGAGGTGTTGTTACTTTGCCCGATAGCAGTTGAGGTGTTGTTACTTTGCCCGATAGCAGTTGAGGTGTTGTTACTTTGCCCGATGTGAGTGAAGGTGTTGTTACTTTGCTCGATGTCAGTTGAGGTGTTGTTACTTTGCCCGATGTGAGTTTAGGTGTTGTTACTTTGCTCGATGTCAGTTGAGAGGTTGTTACTTTGTCCGATGTCAGTTAAGGTGTTGCTACTTTGCCCGATGTGAGTTAAGGTGTTGTTACTTTGCCCGATGTCAGTTGAGGTGTTGCTACTTTGTTATATTTTTGTTTTATATTTTATAAACAATGCCATCTTATCCATGTGGCTGTTCCATTGGATCGAAACATCCCCATTAAACATGGAGAGAAACTGCCCAACCATGAAATCAAAACGTCAGACAATTCTTAAGCAATCATTATTTTTTAATGTTTATGAAGTTGTTTTTTTTTTTAAAGCAAATTGTTTGTAAATCAGTATATTTTTCGAAAATATAAATTTTCAAAGCAAGAGTCTATACATAGGACCCCAACAATTATAGAAGTCTCCTAAAAGGACCCCCAAACAATTATAGAAGTCTCCTCATAGGACCCCAAACAATTATAGAAGTCTCTGTCTAGGACCCCAAACAATTATAGATTTCTCTACCTAGGACCCCAAACAATTAGAGAAGTCTGTGTCTAGGACCCCAAACAATTATATATTTCTCTACCTAGGACCCCAAACAATTATAGAGGTCTCCTAAAAGGACCCCAAACAATTATAGAAGTTTCCTCATGGGACCCCAAACAATTATAGAAGTCTCCTCATAGGACCCCAACAATTATAGAAGTCTCTAACTAGGACCCCAAACAATTATAGAAGTCTCCTCATAGGACCCCAACAATTATAGAAGTCTCTAACTAGGACCCCAAACAATTATAGAAGTTTCCTCATGGGACCCCAAACAATTATAGTAGTCTCTACCTAGGACCCCAAACAATTATAGAGGTCTCTACCTACGCCCTCCATCCTCTCCAATACTTAAAAACGGCTTTGATTCTTATTAATACTGTAAAAAAAGATTTAAAAAATTACATGCAGTGCAATCGAAACTTATGGAAATGTTTATTTTTCTAGGTCAATGTTTATTTAAAAATGTAATATTTGATTTTCCCGGTATCGTAACATTGTATATTCCAAGAAAATTTGTGTGCATGTCAGTTTCATTTTTAAGTTTCATTTTTGCTTCTACTGAGACAATATTTTAGTTTTCTTTTCAAAGGTTTGCTGTCACCTAATGATCTATTTTACTGAGCTGTTTGGTAATTTCATCAAGTCTAGTCCTCTCACAGATAATTCCGTGTGAAGTTTATCCATAAACTTCTTTTTAATAACAACTTTTCAAAGAACAACGTAGTAAAAACTGTTAATATTTGTATACTAGCTGTACCCTGCAAAGCCTTTGCATAAAATGACTTCTGTAAAGCTAGTGCCGAACCTAGGGATTTGGGGGCCCGGGGGCTTGGCCTCTTTTGGGGCCCCTGCATTTTGACGTTTGATACCATAACAAGAGATTATGTACTTAATATTTAATGTAAAAAATATGGGGCCCGTTGGAACTTTCGATTGTGGACCCCCACCCTAGGTACGCATCTGTGTTAAGCTTTGATACATATTTTCAACATAATTTTTTTTAAGTTATGAAATAATTAAAAAATTAATTAGTTGTTGTTTCTTTTTCTTATAACATAATAATAGATAAACTATTTCAATAAAAATTTTTCAAAGAGATCTAATTAGTTACTTTTCATTTAAACTAAAAGGATACATTCTGAAAAAAAAAAAACAATAGAAAAAAATGTCCCTGAGAGGAATCGAACCTGGATAGTCCGCGGTAAAAACAGATAACATCAAGCTGCTTATCCATTCAGCCACCTCTTCATACAATAGTGGTTAATTCTAATGTACTATTAAAAAAATTGCTCGATTATTTTTTTCCACTTCCACTTGACCTAGTTTTACGCCTATACATGTATAATCTTATTTTGTAATTTAAAAATATCAAAGCCCTATTTATTTAAAAAAAAAATGAAATATTATAAAAGCTGAGAACTTAATTAGTATAGAAAAATGTAGAATTTATTTTTTTATATTATATCGACTTTTAAAAAAAGACTTTTATTTACGAAATTAGATACGAAAATGCGCTCGCTAGTATTATCGTCCGAGATTTTCATTTATTGAGTTTATTACTATTGTTTACGTTTGACTATGTTCAAATGCTATCTGTTGTAATGAAAACTACAATAATTTGAATGATATTATATGTTAATTATTAATTTTTAATATTTGGGAATTTTTACATTTTATACTAAAAACCACAGAAACGATTTAAAATCTTGTATGTTTATTTCCGATCAAAAAAAGGTTAACGTGTTTTACTTCGGTAGTTTTTCCATTGATTGCCCATACGTACAACACATCGCAGTGACAGATGGCTGGTGCAAGCATAAATCACCAACACAATAAACATGTGTACGACAAACTGAAAGTTGGAGACCGTGTTGAGTTTAAAAGGGGCTACTACTCCCACTGGGGAATTGTTGTACATTGGCTAGGAATGAAAGCATGTTTTGTTGTATATAGGCTAGGAATGAAAGAAGGTATTGTTTCATAGATGGCTGAGCCCCCCTACCCCCCCCACGTGCTTATATAAAAACAAACTAGGCGACTATTCAGGGCCTTCATTTCCAAGGGTGCCCCACATTCCATGTCTGAAAATTTTATTTTGTCATAACCCCAATAAAAACTTATAGTTTACTGTTGTTTCATTCTGTTTAAGTTTTGTTCAAGCATTTGAAGATCCCTATTTAAACCATGTATAACTAGTTGCAGATACGGGTACTCTTTGTGGTATCGCCAAGATCAGCGATTTTTAACCGTTTTTAAACGACTGTATCCCAAAGGTTTGCGAAGTTTTTTTACGGGTATTCTCATTCGTAAGTTTGCGAATAAATATACTTATTTTTATAATGGAATATGCGTCTTTTCTCATACTCTTATATCGCCACGTAGCCCTTATGGTACGGGTACTTTGGTTGAGAGCCGCGATCCCATATAATTTTACTACACAAGGAACTTTTCTTATCTATATTACAAATTTTACATCATGTGTTCCGGTTTCCGTCTGTCATCGCTACTTCCGTCTGTCATCGCGACTTCCGTCTGTCATCGCGACTTCCGTTTGTCATCGCTACTTCCGTCTGTCATCCAACATGGCGGCATAAACAATTCATCCAAGATGGCGGCATAGACAATTCAAAGATGGCAGAAACATTTACTGTTTTCTTCTTAACATGCATAATGCGGCTACCAACTGGCCAGCCGTGTAAGAATAGTCTCCTACATGGCTGCCAGAATTGACATTGGACCAGCCATATGTTTAGTGCCGAGATGACAAAACAGCGCACACTAACATACGGCAGGTAAGATCGTGAATGCCAAATGGCAATCACAATGTGATACTGTTTTCGACCGCCTCAATCATTACCAAAGGGCAAAAAGCGATCTTAGGAGAAGTAACATAAAATCATGCCAAATATTCTATGATACTCTCCGAAACAAGTGTTAAACAAAAAGTGGTTCCAAAGGCCTATCTATATCTCACAGTAACGTAATAAATCTATGGTGTTCAATTTGTTATTAAATGAGAAGCGATCGTAAAAGAAATATTTACAGAAATCGTTCAATTAATATTCTGTGTTATGTTCCACAATTTAAATTTTAAACCAAAATTATGGATACCTAAATATAATGTAATATTTATATTGTTTAAATTGTTATTATTTCTAAAATATGTCTATTTCTAATGTACAATTATTTCCCTTTATGACTAACCTAAAAAAAAATACGTCACTTTTTTTTCATTTGTTCACTATTACGTCACATGAATGAATTGAATAAGGGTTGAGATTGAGTAGCGCCGCACACAACGTTTACAATGCAAACTAACCCATTTATGATGGGGGCTTCACACAGAGGGTGTATGGAGGGGCCCAGTTTGAGGAGGGCCCCCAAAATATTTTTTAAACTAAATATTAAGTACATTATCTCATGTCAAAATGTAGTGGCTCCCGAAGATGCCTAAAATCCCTTGGTTCGGCATTGGCTTCACAGCACTATAATGTTGAAAGCTTTGATATGTCTTTCTTTTTTAAGAGGCCTAATGTTTTCTGCGTCTGCGGCCTCAACTGCATTGATGGAATACTATGTTTTTAATTGAAGGTCAGCTAAAGCTACACAACGATTCTTTCTTCTCGGGACCAAGCTTGAGAAGCGTCAAAAAATTATCTCATGCCAAAATGCAGGGGCAGCCCCCAAAGAGGCCAAGCCACCGGGCCCGTAAATCCCTAGGTTCTGCACTGCCGGGTCGGCAATTTTTCTTAGTTAATTGTACTATGCTACAATGTAAAACAGTAAATAAACCACCTGTTAAACATGTAGCGTTTTGTTTAACACAAGCACTCACTCACGTCTCTCTTTTTTTTTAAATACGCCATGTTGAACGCCATAAAACATTAAATGAATAACTGTTTGGAAAGGAGTCCATTAAAATATTATGAAGGAATATGATTTTAAGAGTTGTTGTTTATGTTTACCCATAGTGAGGATTATTTTTTTTGGGAGGAACTATTTAACATATGAATTTTAGTTGATGTATTATTAGGTGTCCCTATTCTCAAATGTATTTTGGCTACAATAACCAGTTCATGTCCTTGGGGCCACTGCAAGTATATAGACCAGAGATGAGCGGACAGCGGACGCGTCCGCTTGCGGACGCAGATCCGCAGACTTTTCCGAATCAGCGGACTGACAGCGGATGCTTCGTATGGTTAAGTTGCGGACTGACGCGGATCTTCTTTAGCGTTACCATAAAAAATTTCAAGTCATTTAAACAGATAAATTTCAGCAATGCGGACGCGCGGACTGACTTCGGACCAATGTTGTAAGATTCTGCGGACGCGGATCATTGATAGAAATCCGCGGACGGACGCGGACGCTAAATTTCAAGATACGCACACCTCTGATATAGACTGATTGTTAACGCGCTAAAATATATATCACCATTTTCAACTCCAACTGTGTGCCTACTCGCCGGTCCGGGTACCGGGCCTTTGATAACTAGTGTACTTTACAAATTCTTCGAACAATTATTTTTCCTTATGGAAATATTAAGTACCATGGAAAAGCTATATGGAAATTGTGCTTCATTAAAATAAGAAATGTATTAACGCAATTAACCTCTTTGCTTTGGCTTACTATGGAGACATTCTAAAAAATGATGTTTCTTACTGCCAAAAGAATATTTTTTTAGACAAGTGCAGATAACATTTAGGCAAATAAACATCTTAATGACACGTTGTAATTTTAATTTTTGTTTTCAGAGCTCTAGATCCAGACACAATAGTGAGCAACGCCACTGAGAGGATTGGACATGTTGGGTACAATCTGATTTATTCTAACTGTGAGCACTTCATCAACTGGTGCGGGTACGGAATGAGTAAAAGTGATCAGGTCAGTGGCTACTTATCATCAGGTCAGTGGCTACTTATCATCAGGTCAGTGGGTACTTATCATCAGGTCAATTGCTACTTATCATCAGGTCAGTGGATACTTATCATCAGGTCAGTGGATACTTATCATCAGGTCAGTGGATACTTATCATCAGGTCAGTGGGTACTTATCATCAGGTCAGTGGATACTTATCATCAGGTCAGTGGGTACTTATCATCAGGTCAATTGCTACTTATCATTAGGTCAGTGGATACTTATCATCAGGTCAGTGGATACTTATCATCAGGTCAGTGGGTACTTATCATCAGGTCAGTGGATACTTATCATCAGGTCAGTGGATGCTTATCATCAGGTCAGTGGATACTTATCATCAGGTCAGTGGATACTTATCATCAGGTCAGTGGATACTTATCATCAGGTCAGTGGATACTTATCATCAGGTCAGTGGATGCTTATCATCAGGTCAGTGGATACTTATCATCAGGTCAGTGGATACTTATCATCAGGTCAGTGGATACTTATCATCAGGTCAGTGGATACTTATACACTTCATCTGTCCTTAGAGGCTTACGGAAGCTTTCAAATTCAATTAGTATTATTTTAATGTGTAAGTAAAGTAAATTTATATGTGGCAAATGTAGGAATATATACTTTTTGGACAGCCTAATTATACTTAATATCCATCATCAGCGTTAGTATTTTTGTAACAAGCCAGGTTTTATCGCTTTGTACTAATTATATCCTGCGGTTACAGAAAGAGCCGAATACTAAATTTCATCTGCCACGATGGACCTTAAGGACTAAGAGCACTTTCCATTTACTATTAATATTACGTCATCATAATTATTTCGTTTTTTTATAATTCACGTGGTTTTTGTTTTAAAAAGGTCCAAGTTTTTTCAAATTTTATTATCGAAGTGTTGTTAATAAAATCGGGAAACTTTTTTCTTCCTCAGGTTTAAAGGCTTCGCTGCTGTTGCTACTTGAATTCTAGCTGTTGGTCTGACCTAAACATTATCTAAATGGGGGAAGAAGGAAGAAACCTACGAAACAAAAAAAAAAACCAAAACAAAACAACCACTGCACTTTCTAAAGCAGGACCTACTCTGCATATTTGATATAGTTACCCTATTTCATTTTACTAGCTACGAACTGTCACATTTAAAAAGTAATATTTATATCATTCAAATAAAAAAAAAAAAACATGTTTAGGAAATAGACATTAGTGACCCAGATAGATCAAGGTAAATTATCAAAAAGATATTATTGTTTCTTTGAAATATTTGAAAATAATTTCCATTAGCACAGCATTGTTTTTTCTTAATCAGATTAAAGAGTATTATTTGCAATTTAGCTATTGATATATTTTTTTTGCAATCACAATAATTAGAACGTATCAAATTCTGTAGCTTTGTGTACAGATAAAAAAAAATAAATAAACGCTAAACAAAGTACAGCAATGGTAAATAAGTAGAAAACGTAGCAATTGTGGGAAACTTTTTCTTATTTTTTGATTTTTATTTTCCTGGGAACGTAGGTAAAACAAGGAATAATATTTCTGAGGAAATTGATGGACCGTGGTCTTACGCTTTTGTTATTTTAAAGTTCCTTGTAGTGTACCACTAATCTCAGAAACTTCTATCGCCAGTCATTCTGTTCTGGGTAAGTTGTCATTGTCGCTTAATTTCCTATTTTTTTTTAAATGTATATTATGTAAAAAAAATTTACCTGCATTCAATATTAAAACTAATTTTTCAATCAATTTAAGAACATCAGGGGTGTCGTTTCGACATCGGTACTTTGTCCGGTGTCGGTACTTTGTCCGGTGTCGGTACTTTGTCCGGTGTCGGTTAAGGTGTTTGTTCTTTGTTCATTGTTGGTGTCGGCAAAAAAAAACAGATTTGTGACTGAATTCAGGTAAGAACGCTCCCGTTTTGCGTTCACTATGTCATTCAATCAATCATCCTATTCCATTTCATACATATCCCTTCTCTCTATCTGTACTCATGTTAGAAAGGGAAGACAAACATATTGAAGTCTTTTAATAAAGTCACCGAATGAGCTGTTTAAAATATTCCTATAATCAAAGTTAACTCACCACTACCCCCCCCCACCCCCTGAATCAACATTAACTTCTTCCCGCCCGACTGGAACATTCCCATTCTATATTGATCAAGTGACTTTATATTTCATGAAAGTCCGGTCTTTTTGAATTTTCATACTTAAAAAACTCGTACATCCTCAGCGTGAATCAGTTCGGTTAGGTGCCGGGGGAAAACTGGATGGATGATAATTAAGTCACTTTATGGACAGCTTTCCTCTCCAGCACACTCCAGCAACTTGTCAGTTCCAATTTTAGTTCCTTTAAAACTGTTAAACGGTTTGACACGAATAACCATTGGTAACTCTTAGGACTTCAGCAATATTACATTACAGTGGTTCTTAAAGCTGGTTCCCTGATATGTAGTGGATCGCTATTATATATCTCTACCTAACCGAGATTATGTACATTTAACTTTATTCTTTCTTTGTTGAATCCTTTCTATTTGAAAATAAAAAAAATATTAGTGGATCTCGAATCGCAAACGTTTGAGAAGCTCTGCTTTAAGAGAATGAACTAATCATCTAGATCAGCGGTCCTTACCCCAGGGCCGCGGACCGGTACCGTTCCGAGGATTAACAGGTTCTGGGCCGCCCAAGAAATATAACATTATCTGCTGTAGTGAATTTCTCTCGGGATTGTGCGACTTACGATGGACGAGAGGTTAACCGGGAGATGAGAGGTTGTGAGCGGAGGAAACATTGTAAATTCAAATAATCTAAGTAATCAACGTTCCCGCCACCAAACTGACCGCCAGGAAATTATCAAAGGTCGATCGGTCCGCGGCGCGAAAAAAGGTTGGGGACCACTGAACTAGATGGTTTTTAACTCAATTATCCTTATTAAAATCTAGTAACATCCTTGCAAAATATCATGTTTATCTCTGAGACACTTAGTGACAGCACAATATGCTACTTATTAACAAATAAAAAAAATAATAGTTGATATTTAGCCAAAGGGAGAAATTTAACTCTTCCCTGTTTACACATAACCAGCTTTATTTCATTTTTGTGATTTTGGAGAGTAATTATTACATTAATAATGATTAATATTAGGGAGCGACCGATATGCCTTTTTACCGATAGTCCGATACCTATATTTTTCTCCAGCATTTTTACCGATACAGATACCGATACCGATATTTTTTTAAACCAACAACAATGCCAAACACGTGTTTTTCTCGTGCTACAGCTAATGACGTATGTCAACCCATGCTCACCCTTTCCCTGTTATATTTTGTAACACTTTGCCCACACGTAAGTCTTGTTCCCAGTGGCGTACCAAGGGGGGGGGGGCGGTGAGTGCGGTCCGCACCGGGCGGCCCTATTTATTACTTTTTAGGGGGGGGGGCGGCAAAAATGTATAGATTAAATTGAAATACCTAAATGAGAGGGCGGCAAAATCGTCTTCCGCTCTGGGCGGCCGATACCCACGGTACGCCGCTGCTTGTTCCCCCCCCCAACTTCCCATCCCAAAAAAAAAAATACACACAGATGTTCACTAATTGTATCATTCAAGGTCATACATTAGGATTAAAAATGCCAATCCTATTTTTTCAAGGTCATATCGCTGATGCAGTTTTTGTGGACGTGACAATTTCTGTGTACGGGTTTTTTTTTTCCTTTTTTTTTAAATCTTGTCTGATCTGGTTATAGAATTGGGTTATTTACGGATTTTTTTTTTCTGCAACTCTGTTGTGAAAAAAAAAACAATGTATCGGCAGTCAAAAAAACGGCCGGTCCGATAGTTAACACATAGTGTCAATATCGGTTCGACTGTCGGTCGCTCCCTACAAAAATATGTCGATCCGATATTAACCGATAGTGCCAATATCGGTCCCATACCGATCCGATTATCGGTCGCTTCCTAATTAATATATTGATTACCTTTTTTAAATGTCTATTCTTCCTGGTAATAGCAGTTTTTTTTATAACTCGTGATGTTTAGCTTCAAACAATTTACATTGAAACTAAAGTTTTATCAACTTAAGACAACTTACACGATATGGCATTTCGATGACACTATTGTGATTACATCTGTCATTATAATCGTTATGGGCTCCAAACACTGGTAACGGAAGGCTACAGTCCATGTTCACCGTAGTGCCTTCATGGCTAATAAAGTTAAAGCAATGCTGGGGATGGACGAGCAGAAGACAATTAGACCTACCATTAGTTATAGGAACAACTGATTCCATTAAATAATATTTTATACTAGCCGTACCCTGCAAAACCTTTGCATAGAGTTATATCCCCTTAGACTTGATCGGTAGGCTAGGTTTTTTTTTTTGGTTTCGGGCAGATCCGATTTTTTCATGATTATGTTTTAAACTGGTATACTGTTGCATTCATTCTTTACTTTCGATTTAACACAGAGCCGAAATCACTTTTATTTATATTATGTATTTTGTTGTTAAGTGTAGAGGTTGCCGCCAGCCAAACATGTTTGAGTATATCATGTTTAATATTTCGTTTACCGTACTTGAAATAACGTGCGCTCATTTTTTAACGTTTATTTCTTCAAATTATTTCTAATGGGTCTAGAAGCACATATGCATCATTAAAATTTAAAAAAAGAAACTTTATTCCAAAAATGATATTGATAGTTTCTATATTTTTTTCTAAACCAAAGGATGGATAATTAGACCAACTTTAACATATGTCTGTTGGCTATCAATTTGTGTGCTATAATAATTGTCTCAAGCATGCCATTAATAAAATAAACTGATTATAATCTCAAGCATTGCAGTTATATTTTAATTAAAGACTAAAAAAGTTCTTTGTTTTATGTCACAGATTGATTTCACTGCTTTAAATTCATTGAGTGATGGCAACTTTACAAACTAAGAAACCAGAAAAAGGTGACCGAATCGAGATCAAAAGAGGACTCTTTTCACACTGGGCACTTTACATAGGTAACAGAATATTTGTCGTACACACTTTTCAAAATGATGCTGCCCACTTATATATTTATTTATTTATTCTGAATATATACACTTTAAGAACAACTTTTTAAGAGTTTTACATTAAAATATATAGCTTAAAAAAATTTCCCTTGACCGGGTCATCGAGGCAGATGAAGTTTAGAATTCATGTTTTTATAATATCGGTTAAAAAGGGATTGTGTGGTTAGCTCAATACTCAGCCGTCTTAACTCCCTTAAAGCTGGGTCGACTTCAAAAACTTTAATCAGGACCTTAAAGTCAGTATAACTATTGTAATATAATTTTCAAAATTAATTTTTCTCAAAACATTTTTATTGATATCATTAATTTCTATTCATCTATTTAATCGGTATACATACTGGTATTATCATTTTTTAAATCAACAATTTGTATGGCCTATTCGTTTTGAAAATTTTTTTTTTATACTTTAAATTGTGGCTTAGTAGTCCTTTTATAATACTAATTGAAGCTTTGTTTGTGATATACTATATATATATATATATATATATATATATATAGGCCCAGTGGCGCAACCAGGTGAGGGCGAGGGGGGGGCTTGAGCTTCCCCAGAGGCCAAATATTAATACATAATTTACGTTATAAAGTTACAAAAAGACTGTCAAACTGTCTTTTTTCAATATGTGAGCCCCTCCAGCGTATTTGGCTGGTTGCGCCACTGTATAGGCCTATAGTTTTCTTTGTCAGCAAATGCATTTTTGAAACTGTTGTAGAGTTAAATGATCTGCGGTATAAAATGACTTGATCTGAGAGCTCTGGCTCGATATCCGGTGAAAACTACAAATTAATTAGGTAATGGTGGATATTTCTTTCACGTTTCTCGTTCTGCCTGTATGGCCATTTCACTCTCGGATATTGTGGGGAATGAAAGAATGACGACATTTAAAATGAACATCTCTTCCTTAGAGTGATATTATATGATTTTTAAAATGAACATTTCTTCCTTAGAGTGACATTATAGGATTTTTATAGGATTTTTAAAATGAACATCTCGTCATTACTGTGACAAAATATTTGAAAATTAAAAAAAAAATATTATTTCTTTTAGGTGACGATGAAGTTATACACCTAAGAGGTGTAGGCAATGCGGGAAATAATAGTACATCTAAAAACCTATTCAGTGTATCTGGCGCACAGTTCGATAAAGCTGAGGTGGCTATCGATAAGATTTGGAATGTGATCCTGAACGATGAAGCTTACGTGAACAACAGCCGGGACTCAACGTGGACGTAAGTTTATAGCTGGAGAGGGGGGAGGGGAGATTTTAAAAGTTAACCTACCTTATGTTTCTCAACTATTCCGCCTAATTTGATATAAGTGGATACATGAAATTACTAAAGGTCTTTGAGACAAAGCTTAATGAGTTAATTTTTTTTCATAAACATGTTTTCTGACCTCTCGATACAAGAGATAACTGTACTTCTGTTTTTTTTTTAAAGCGTACCCGGACCGGCTAGTAGGCACGCAGTTTGAATTGAAAATAGTGATATATATATATATATATATATATATATATATATATATATATATATATATATTTAACTTTGAATCTAACATCCAACTACAGTCTACATAATTTGCACATGCAACTTTGAATCTAACATCCAACTACACTCTACATAATTTGCACATGAAACACCTTATCATTAATAAATCTTAATTCATTCATAATATTTTAATGGACTTCTTTCCAAACAGTTCTTTATGTTTTATGATGTTCAACATGGCGAATGTAAAAAAAAAACAAAGAGAGACGTGAGTGAGTGCATTTCAGTGAAGCGAAACGCTACATGTTGAGCAGATGGTTTACTTACTGTTATACACATTGTAGTATAGTACACCATATCGTACTGAGAATTAACTAAGAAAATATTGCCGAATTCGGCAGTGCCAAACCTATGGATTTTCGGGCCCGGGGAGGGGGGCTTGTCTCTTTGGGGGCCACTGCATTTTGACATTCATAAATATCTTTGGGGCCCTCTCAAGCAGGGTCCCGAGGAGATAGAATCGCTGTATAGCTTTTATCTGACCTTCAATTTAATAAAAAATTCCATTCATCCAGTTGAGGCCTCAGACGCAGAAAATATCAGGCCTCTTAAAAAAGAAAAAAAATATCAAAGCTTTAAACATTATAGTAGTGGTACTGTGGTCAATGAGGACTATCCGAGACCGTAGTATTCACAGTTGGCGGTGGTGACAGATGTGGTCGGCACACAGCACCCTTCTACTCTGTTCAACTCAAGCATACCTTCGCAGCCTGTCATTTCGGATTGGGGGGTTTCAGGCACATTACACACCCCCCCCCCCGATCGGCAGGAAAAACCCTTTACCTATGCCCTTTACCCTTAAACCATTCCAGCCAATAAGCAGTATACACGCCCTGCTGGTCTGGCAGGTCTAAAAACCCTCTTTCTGTCTTCCTGACAGATGTTAGCGGGCACAATCACCCAGCCGCTCTATAGGGATGGCAGACATGCATCAGCGCCATTCACAATGCTGGTGTGGTAGGCACACTACACCTTATGATGCTGGCAATGGCGGCGTTAAAAAATTGATTGGTTTCATTCACATTTGTGTGCTAAAAAAATAAGTCATTTACTCTATTTTATACCCCCTTAGGCTTGATCGGTAGCCAATGTTATTTGTGGTTTTTGATACGATTTTTTCATGATTGTATTTTAAACTGGAATACTATTGTATTAATGCTTTACTTTTGATTTAACGCAGAATCCAAATAAAAATTATGTATATAGATTGTTAACGAGCAAACCAATAATATTTCTTCGTGACTTTCAGTTACTTATGTTTTGTTTGTTTATTTGTATTTTTTTTTTTAGTATCTACTTATACCATTATCAGCTAAAAAGTATCATGGGTGTACATTAGTTGTCAAGGTCAGCCTATGTTTTGTCTAGAATTGAAAATGTACAAATCTTTTCACCCACTTGGGCCAGAACTGGATGATGTATCCTTTAAAGGGCCACGTATAGGCGGAGCCACATATAAACGGAGCAACATATACTTGACGTCACATATAGATGGGGGTCACATATTGACGGGGCAACATAAAGACAGGGCAACACAAAGATGAGGCCACATTAGACGTAGTCACATTTGGATGGGACGACATATAGATGGGATCACATTTAAAAGAGGCCACATATAGGAAGGGCCACTTTAGACGGAGTCCCATATGGACGGGGCTACATTTAGACGGCCATTTTTATATAAGGCCACTAATAGAAGGGGTCGAATATAGTCAAATTCACTTTTAGACGGATTAACATATAAACATGCCCTATTTAGAAGAGGCCCTATTTAGACGGAGCCACATGTAGACGGAGTCACATATAGATGGACCACATATAGACGGGACCACATATAGACGGGACCACATATATATGGGATTACGTTTAAATGGAGCCACGCTGATACGAGGCTACATGTAGTCGGGGCCACATATAGAAGGGGCCACATATAAACGGACTACATGGACAGGAACCAAAAATAGATTAAGTCAAGCTCCTGTAACCCGTTTGTAAAGTTTTATCTGACTTGATTTCTAATTGTATTATTGGGCTTGATTTATGTTATTGCAATATCTAACTTGCTTTAATGTAATTGCTGACTTTACATCTGAAAGTATGTACATTATATGTAAAAATGTTTCCAATGAAGTGTAGAATTCATCTGTTTCTATAACCTCGGCATATAAAGAGATTGCGTGGTTAGCACAACGCCCAGCCGCCTTTACTTCGCCAACTCAAAGTCAGGTTTACCCATTTAAAGCTGGGTGGACTTAAGGACTTTCACCAGGACCTGATAAAATCACAAGGTTCTCACTGAGACTCGAACCCGGGACCCACCCTCCACTCGACAGTCAAGCGCTCTCCATCACTCGACCACCCGTCTCCATTATATGTAGGACACATAGAAATCAAACATTTTATGTAATCTCTTTTATTCATCTCTTTCTTTTCCTCATATTTTTCTATCTTTCGCTCTCTATCTTTCTCTCTCTCTCTCTCTTTCTCTCTCTCTCTCTCTCCTTTCTCTCTCTCTCTCTCTCTCTATATATATATATATATATATATATATATATATATATATATATATATATCACTCTCTCTCAGTAATGTAGATACAATGGTATTTATTATATTTTTTTTAAGAATATTACAAACACCATATGTGTAAATTATGTATTCAAAATAGCTCCTTTTCGGCAAGGTATTATTTTTTTGGGGGAAAATACTTGTTAAGGCTAACGCATCTTAAAATGTAATTAATGTCTATTACTTTTAATCTCATGTAGACCACGTGGTGAAGCTGACATCATCAATGAAGCGTTGAAACTTCTCGGCCCTATAAAGTACAACATCATATTTGCAAATTGTGAGTGCTTTGTCAACGGGTGCAGATATGGAAAGTGGTTCAGTGATCAGGTTAATCTAAAACATTCCATTTCATAACCATTTTTTTTAAACTTTAAACTCTTTCAATAAACAGTGAACACCTCTGGTTCACTGGTTCTAAAACTTTTACATTTCGCGTCTCACCTTGACGTCAGCTTTGATTTTCTAAGTCATTTACAAATGACTTTTTCCCGCATGCCACATTCCGAAAAAAAAAAAAACTAAGATTAAAGAGAGATAATAAAAGCTTCATTCTTTGTGTACGTAGCAAATTATCAATGTTACTTTACATGTTTACACAATTTTTTATATTGAGTAAAAAAAAAAACTGTAAAATTATAGATTCTCGATTTGTCAGTTAGATTTTTTTTATAACTTTGTTTTTTTTTTAAATCTGGGATCGTATGTAAAAGTGTTATGATAATTATGTATGTTTATATATATATATATATGTATGCATTTCTATATATTGGAAGATTTGTAATCTACACTCGGTGGTGGACGTGACGTAGAGTGTAATGATTTTTTATTATCTCTTTTCTTTTTAACATAGGCTGCTGAAACTGTAGCCAAACTTGTCTATAGACTATACAGATATTGGGATGAATCACGGAAAAATTAGAAAGTACAGTAAAATCGGTTCATGTGAATTGTGTACATGTGTTAATAAAAATAATTCAAACAGTTTATGACACATTTAACATTTAAACACTTCTAAGCATAATTGTAGTAAAATGATTCTCTCTTATTAATATAAGACTTAAAAAAAATAAACCATTGCTTTTAAACTTTATTGAGGAACAGACATGAAACAGCTAAAGAATATTATTTTATAAAACATGGATTGGATAATGATTAAAATTTATATCGAAAGCAAACACAATTTGTTACTTTTTTTTTATAAGCTTTTAATTAATTTCACTTTCTGTTTGAGGGTGTTAGTTTTCTCAAAAATTGTAACTCACTTTTTTGGACTTTTTATAATTTAGTGAGAAGGTTCAAGTTGGGAACAATTGTAGATTCTACATGAAAATCAAAGATTATAATTATAAGAAATTTATAAATTAACGCCTCGAAGAATAACAACTAAATAACTCTTACCTGATGCACGTGCTGGGGATAAATTCACCTTGAGGTTATCACATTGAAATAAATACAACGCGTAGCACCAGTGTGGAAAAATGCAAAGAAATTAAGCTTTGTTTAAAAACTCTCATATACATTAAGTTGCGAGGTTCTTCTATTAACTTGTAGTACATGTTGCAACAACAGTGAACAACATTAATATACTAAGTCGACTCCAGTTGAAGTAACAATAATAATAATATTTAATTCTTTAAAATAACTGCATGAACATGAACATGACATATAATGGTGAACTCTGGAGGAATACAATAACTACTGTCTAGATACAAACTACAACAGACATCCACATACTACGATTCCCAAAGCTAGACTGATTTCACAACTGCTAAAATAAAACACGTGCTCCCCGCTATTGGTTGTGTAAGGATGAGATGAAATCTCTTAGATTTTAGAAACCATCGGGAACTTAAGCCCAGACCTGAAAAATTTCGTTGGTCCTCACCGGGAATCGAACCAGGTACCTTCAGTTCGACAGTCGAGCGCTTTACTGCATTGATCATCCGTCCCCTATCTCTCCTCTCTCTCCTCTCTCTCCTCTCTCTCCTCTCTCTCCCCCTCTCTCTCCTCTTTGTCTCCCTCTCTCTCCTTCTGTCCTCTCTCATATCTCTCTCATCTCTCCCCCCCTCTTTCCTTTTTCTCTCTCTCCTCTCTCTCATCTCCCCTTCTCTCTCCCCCTCTCTTTCCCCCTCTCTCTTCTCTCTCCTCTCTCACCTCTCTCACCTCTCTCTCCTCTCTCTCTCTTTTCTCTCCCCCCCTCTCTCTCTCCTCTCTCTCTAAAACACTTGATCTCCATTGTTGGTTGTAGTATACGTCATTTCTACAACAATGACGTATACACTATAACTCAGAATAAACTACAGCGTGGGAGGGCGGAATGGCGCAATAGATACTGAATCGCTCTCATCAAACTTCGACTTTAATATTTCTCCACACAGTTGCTAAAGTAATTAAACAATAATAAAAGCGTGGATGATTACAATATGGATAACTAAATTTATTTTTTATTAGATCATAAGTAGTAAATAGCAATCAATAAATAAACCAATCTTTTTATCATGATTGGAAATAGCAATTTTATTTCTTAATAAAAAAATATGTACGGTAGAATAAATTATTTTCTTTACCTTTTTAGTGCGTTTAAAAAAAAAAAAGCTTTTTTCTTAATTTATGGTGTTTTATGTTTTTCAGAACTTTGAATCTGATTTTCTATAAATTAATAAAAGTATTTGTAACAATAGCTTTAGGTATAACCCTATAACTTTAGAACCACTGTTCAGTTGGTTAGTCAACATATTGAAAGTGCATGAAGCCAGGAACACATCCATATATTTTGATAACTAGAATTCCAGCGTTAGATCTATGTTTTGGGGAGAGTAAGTCTGTCAATGCAGGTCGGTGACCCCCAGATGTAGGTGACGATAGATGTAATTACGGGGAACAAAGAAATACTGGCTCAGATTGAGTATTGGGCCGCACCAATCGCTAGGCTGGGAAAAAGGATCCTAATGACGTAGATGAGTTGGAGAAGGTGTGGAAAGTCAATCAGAAGTGTTGGGGGTTTGGAGTCATGTGACGACCCATCACCACATATTGTAACTGAGTTGTAACTCAGTTTTTGGTAGACACGGAGAGACAGACCGAAAAACAGACAGTGTAGAGTAGTACGAAAGGCTGACAGACTAATAGACGTTGAAATATATCTGTTTCAATCTTTCGGGACGACAGTATATTTGTAGTAATAGTTAGACGACAATTCAGTAGAGAAACAATAGAGGCACAAGTTATTCAGTTGAAGTTATATAGTACACATTGTCAAGTTTATTTTGTCCAAGTATTTCTATTCAATTCCTTCGGGAAAAATAGTATACTGAGTTATATTGTGTACGAAGCATTTGTGAATACTGCTGCACATGAGTTCATCCTACATATGTTTTCTTATTGTTTGATAAAATGCCATTGAATGGTGGAACTTTGCCTCATTGATTGGTGTGTTGTATGTGAGTGCAACGAGATTGAAGACTACCACAACTAAGCCAGAGATAACATCGGCAGCTACACAGAGCCATAATAATTACAACCCTAACGTTCAACTCCGTAACGTTACAGTTATAGACGCAGAAGTAAAGAACACACAGGTGCTACATTTGGTGGAACCACAACAATATAGAACCATAACGTTGACAATTTCCAACGTTACATTGGTATCTCTAACGTTATACATAATTTATAACGTTACAGCATTATACATTAAATGTTATACTAAACTTTATTCAAGGACCAGTAATTAATCATGTATCACTAGTTACATAATGTGTTTAAAACAAATCTACATATTACTGTCACGTTTAATATTATAGGCTAGATCTGGTTGAATTTCATAAAGTACACCAAAATGAAAATGTCGTTTTAGAAGATATTTAATCGACTTGAATATTTAAGCATACTATCTGTATGGATGGATGTATGTTTCTCTTTTATAAAATTTTGTCACATCAAAACTTTTCACTGCTTCTGAGCACAATGTTATAAAGTAAATATACAGAATATAAACATAAAATGAGAAATGCTTTTTTCTATTGGTTTAATACATAAAAGATATTGAAAATAATTCGGACTTCAGTTTTCGGTAACCATTAGGAAGACATGTAATAGAGCTGGCCCATACTTAAGTGTGCAAATACCGCAAATTGGAGAGTCGAATGGTTGACGCCCACCTTGACAAGTTTAAGGAAAAATATGGCGTGGGGCATTTTTTGAGAAGCAAAAAGAAATACTGCAATTTAAACGTCAGTACAGTGCAAGGAGCATAGGAAACTCTTTTATCAGGAAATATTGCAGTTCGAACGTCAATACAGTGCAAGGAGCATAGGAAACTCTTTTATCAGGAAATATTGCAATTTGAACGTCAATACAGTGCAAGGAGCATAGGAAACTCTTTTATCAGGAAATATTGCAATTTGAACGTCAATACAGTGCAAGGAGCATAGGAAACTCTTTTATCAGGAAATATTGCAGTTTGAACGTCAATACAGTGCAAGGAGCATAGGAAACTCTTTTATCAGGAAATATTGCAGTTTGAACGTCAATACAGTGCAAGGAGCATAGGAAACTCTTTTATCAGGAAATATTGCAGTTTGAACGTCAATACAGTGCAAGGAGCATAGGAAACTCTTTTATCAGGAAATATTGCAGTTTGAACGTCAATACAGTGCAAGGAGCATAGGAAACTCTTTTATCAGGAAATATTGCAGTTTGATTAAAGAACACATTGTTGACAATATGGATGCTGTGTTTTAGCTGTGTATGTGTGCACGTGTGTAGATGCACCTTTTTATCTTACATTGATTTGCATGTAGCTAATAAAGTTGTTGTGTCAAGCACTGACAAGTAAAGCGGCACTCGGGAATAATATTGATATATACACTAGGGTGATAACTATTTTCATTTTTTTTTGTAACGAAACTGAAACCCCTTACATTCGAGGAACAATTATATGTTGATGACAGTAGCAACATTAATTTTTTTTAATATTGAAAAAAGTTCCCCCACCTTTTAATTTTTGTTTTCTCATATCGCGCAGTTTGACGCTCGGTTTCGATTTCACACTGAATTATTATATATGACTTTCTAGACTGCTTTTAAGCACATTTCAGTCGTCTGTTTCCATTTGTTTATAAGCAAGGCATTTACTATACTCATCTTCCCTCATCTTCTAAACAGAATAGGGATCCAAGAATTCTATCTGTTGAAAAGCTAATCAATCTCACATGGATGCCCACAAACCGTCAAATTCTTGGAAACTTCACTTTTCTGTTTAATAGCCAGAAACGGCGACTGCATCGAATCAAAATTATGATTACTGATATAGAATTTCTCTGGAGGGAAATTCAAGTCTTTCCACTATTATCCAGCACACTAATCAGAATGAAACTCAATGATCTAATTGATTTATATGACAAAAACAAAAAGAAACCATCTGATAACACTTTCTCAGTTATTTGATGTCACCAACGTTAATGGAGAATGGAAAAGCACAGAGGATAAAGAGCTCTACCAGAGGCAAGTTAACAGTGGAGGAAAGATTGGTTATTCAATTGTCAAACAAGCCCCTTTGGAATCATTCCACCCAAGAAAATGAATCCGACTATCAAAAACTCAATCTCAAGCCAGCTTTTCTCAATTACAACCTACAAAAACACATACACCTGTCTCACAACCTGCACAAACACATACAACTGTCTCAAAACCTACATAAACATACACAACTGTCTCAAAACCTACACAAACAAACACAACTGTCTCATAAACTACACAAACACACACGACTGTCTCAAAACCTACACAAAAACATACAACTATCTCAAAATCTTCGGATTCTGAAACCTCTGCTTCTTCACCCGAGTCGCCAACTATTTCTTAAACGTCATCTTCTGAATGCAAACCGAAATACCAAAGAGCAAGCACTAGAACGGCGGGTTTACTAGTACTGAAAAACATTTCCACACATAAATCACATGACGTTCTTGCAACCATTGCTGAACAAGGTCATGATGTGCCGGTTCCAAGTCAGGCGGGTGTCTGGAAACGAGTAATCTCTGAAGGACGGAAAGTGAAAACTAAAATTGTTCAAAAACTTCAAAGCAAAGACCCCTATTGTCTCCAGTTTGATGGTAATAGAGTGCAAGGGGAAGAGAATCAAGTAGGTTTGCTGAAAAAGATGACAAAAGAAATCAAACTCGGTATTCTCAAATGTGAGAGTGGTTCTGCCGCGGCCATTCACAATGAACTACATCAGCTAATAGACCTTTCTCATAAAGTAGTCCCTTTACTGAATTGTTTGTTTAGAAGGGCTAGTTACACTTCCGGTACCAATTAATGTACTTGAATTTGCGAATAATAAATTTCTGTTGCCGCAATTCTTTTAATTTTAATCATGAAAATCAAATAATCAAAATATAATATATTTTTCAGTGTGATTATTTATTATTATCTTAAATGTTAAAACTATAACAATGTTTTTCTGATTTTTAATACTATACGATATAATTTTTATAATTAAAGACCGCTGCTAACACTAGTGTATGCTCTCGACATTTTAATCTTAATATTTTAATGGGCTGTCTGTAAACAGTTAAACATGTGTTTAATGCAAACAACTTCAACTCAGTAAAAAAGTACAATTGTATACCAATGTATAAAGTTGACATTTTGAATATGACTAATTGTAGTCCGACTTCCTTGACCAAAAGGCTATGTTTTTTGTTAATTTGTCATTTTTCAAACATTTGTATCTGGCTGTACATATATAAATTCCCTTCTCGCACAAAAAAAATAACCAGATATTTTCATTTTAAAAAATATTAAATAAGTAACATATTTTATTATAATATCATATGTTTTTCCTTTTACCTGTAAATTATGAGGTTCGTGATTTTTTCTCTGGCTTCTATAGCATCTCGCTGATAGTTTGACTACATTTCCTAGTGTAGAGCTAAGGTCTGTAACTGTATATTGTTTATTTAAGAAAAATAACACATTGACCATCACCTCAGCATAATGAACAGTGGCGCAATCGGGGGGGGGGGGGGCTTGAGCCCCCCAGACCAAATCATCAATACATATTTTACTATATAAAGTTACTAAAAAGACTGTTAAACTGTCTTTTTTCAATATGTGAGCCCCCCCCCCCAGCACTTTTCGCTGGTTGCACCACTGAATATGAGGTAGTAGTTTCAAACCTTTTACTACTGAGTTATAATTACTATCTATCGCACAATATATGCTAACCAAAAATATACTGTTTTAACAATCATGGTTAAATAATATAATGTACATGAGCATGGGCGTATCTATCCCTAAACAGGTAACCAGCCACGTAGCGTGAAAATTCTACAGCAAGACCAGACATTTTACAGCAGGGGGCAAGGCAATAACAGGGGTGGGGGCAGGTGATACATTTTACTAAGTAGAGCAAATAAGCAGGGGGCCCGGCCTCCCTGCCCCCCCCCGCACGCTACGGGCCTGCTGGTAACCCTAATCGTCAATTATAAAAACTTTAAATAACAATTTTAGTGTAAAATGTAACTTTTCATGTCATGGACATACTTCTCAGAGAAGTATTTGTAACCCTTCGTAACTTCTCTCTCTGATATCGGGATATTTTGTGACTTTAAAAACTTGTCAACATCACAAAAAATAAATTTTGGTACTAAATTTAAAGTCATTTTATCATATTAGACAAAAAAAAGTAGGAAAAATAATCAAGCTAAGTATTAATCAAGTATAAACAAAGCGACCGGAAGCCCATTATAACCCTTTCACAAAGACAGCTGACGCGCAGGAATACAAGTGAGAAAGGTCTATAGATTAATATAATGCTTTAGAAAATATTTGTATGTTAATTTGCAACACGACCGCAGAAATACTAACCATTTGCACTGGATTGTAAAGCTCATATAGGATGATGTCTTGAGCAATGGCTTTCAGAAGCCACAATATATTGACGGTCAGCACCATGTACTCGACCTTCTTTTGAAACATGTCATGAATTTTCTTATTCAAGAGCCAACGATCAAACAAGAACTCAACTATTCCTTCATGGGCAAATTAACACAAAACTATGTCACTCTTCAAGCTGATTACCGCTTCTTGCGACAAAAGATGTTAGCACAGGTGAGAACCCATGTTGGCCTCACATCAACTGGAATAAATTACCAAATTTACACCAGGCAAGATGGAACTCACGTGCAATATTTACTGTTATAGCATTATTTCTGATGCCAGAGTGGTGCAGTATTCTCGCTTCTGCCTGCAACTTCATCTGCTACGAATGGGCAAATGCTTGGTTCGATTCGCAACACTACAGTAAAGCGTCCTTCAATGAACTGTTTACCTCACTCATCAAGATAAAATGCAAGAAGGCAATTAAGAGTTTAAAGACCCATTGGTCAGTCAAGACGTCATTAATTGATATTCCCAGATCTAACCAAATTGCTGGACGTGCTGTGAAACTGATTGCGGAACTTCATGCGAAATCGAGAAAAATTGAATTTTTGAATCTGAAGTTCATAGGACAAAATAAGTTTTGAACACTTCTTGTACATTCTGAACATATTACTAACTTTTCTATATCTTATTTGTTGATAAAAGTGGTTGATTAGTTATTATTAATACTCTTTTGAATTAAGCTAAAAAAAACATGTCCTTTTTTGAAAAAAAAATATTTTTTTCCCTTTTTTCTTCCAAAAAATGGGAAGGTGGGGGAACTTTTTTCAAAAAAATTTAAAATGCAATTGATATTCTTAAATTACACATAAAAGTTCCTCGATTGCAAGTGGTTTCATAAACAATTTTTTTTTGTTATCACCCTAATATACACATCTATGGATATACCACGTGAAAACATGGCCGACACGGCACACTGCTGTGTAAAACAATGACGTCACAGCATTCCCTGACACGGAAATTTTAGTCCCGCTACTACTCATTTATACTCCATAGAGCCGCGCGCAAGGACTGATGCTGAAAGACCAAAAATGATGAAAAGGGTGGACGCCCTAAATGAACCCCCTTCCCCCCCCCCCCCCCCCCGAAATAAAGTGGTTTAGGTTTTTCTCTGAAAATAATGTTCATTTTTTTTATAATTGAAGGCGTAACATAGAAATTACCAACTGACCTAGTGACCTATTTAACGTACGCTTGGTGAAGTAGATAATAAAACATTCCGCATGACGTAGGCTAAATTGAATTAGAAAAAAGAGCTTAGAAGTTAACAATCTAGATGAAATGAATGACTTACTTCACATTAAAGTGGAAAATTTGAAATAAACGGAACTGAATCGATGGTGTTAAAAATTACTAAGAGATTAAGTGTGTGTGTGTGTGAAGTCCCTGTAAGGATGAGATGAAATCTCTTAGACCCTATAAACCACTAATATGACCTTCTTTCATCCACCACCATAGCCTATAGTGCAATGGTCATGGAGGCACCACGGGAAACTGACTTGGTCCTCACCGGAGATCGAACCAGGTACCTTCAGGTCAACAGTCGAGCGCTTTACCACACGACCATCCGTCACCTAAGTAGATGTAATTATCGCCGGATGAACTTAACTTCTAAAGCTATAAAACATGAAAAAAAAAAGAAATTATAATAACATGATACTTGATACCATCTTTTAAGTCGTTTATCAACAATTGAACTGTGTTCCGTATTTGTAACTTATAACTAGAACATTTTTTTTCTCCTTGTAAGTGATTCAGAATTGATACCAGATACCTGCGTGTTTTTATTGTTTTTGTTTGGATTATTAAACTTCTTAAGTAATGTCTCATAAATTTTAATTTGGAAAAAACAAAAGTTTGTGACCACCTATCAACCTTGACGACCGGACTTGTTTAAAAATGAAACAGTCAACAGATATAATGTCATTAGAATGCATAAAGATCTAGTTATTTTCGCACTAATAATTCATCTCTTGATAGAATACACTTACCTACGTCATGTCTTGATAGAATACAATTTCCTACGTCATGTCTTGATAGAATACAATTTCCTACGTCATGTCTTGATATAATCCACTTATCAATGTCAAGTCTTGATATAATCCACTTATCAACGTCATGTCTTGATTATCTTCATTCACAGAAAATAGGAGTAAAGAACTTTAAATTCTATGAACGTATTTCCGTTAGTGTTTATCTTATCTAACCAAAAAAAAAAAAATCAATTGATAAGAAGACAAAACTTCGTGCAGAGTGAAGGCAAATATTATGTGTCTGGTTAGTTCAACTAGGTCATGGGGTGGGTGTACCAGAGAAGTATTATTATCGGATTTTCCAGATTTCTTCGAAACACACTGGTAATGTATCTCAAGGAAAACTTTCGAAATTGATTGAAAAAGCTCATCTGCAAACTGACTCAAGTGATGCTTTGAAAAAAAAAAAGAACTGGATAATTCAGTCAAGTGATCAATACACACATTTGGAACAAGATTACTGTAAGTAATCCTCATATAATAAATGAAATATTATTAATCGGTCAATTTATTTTAGTCATCTTTCCAGCCCGGTCTGTCTATATGTCTTTCTATTTATCATCTATGTCCATCCAGTGCCGCCGCGAGGGGGAGGTGGGGGGGCAAATGCCCAGGGGTCCGGCGAGTTTCAGGGGCCCGGACTGAGCTGGCCAATCAACTTTTGAAAAATATTATTATCAGCACGGGGGAGGGGGCCGTGGCAGCCCTGCCCAGGGGCCCGAAATTTCTGTCGGTGGGCCTGTATCCATCGTCTGTCTATATAAAGTGGCGTAGCGTGGGATGGGCAAGGGGAATCATGCCCCGGGCGCTACTCACAAAGGGGCGACAACTGGCATATTTCACGAATAATATTATATGGTTTTCGAATGGGTGTGGGGGGGGGGGGGATATTTAAAGGGTATTGTGCCCCGGGCGAGAGTTAAGCTCACTACGGCACTGTCTATATATTTTCTTTTTTTTTATTATCTGTCTATCATCTACAATCGACATATCTTTCATCTTTGCATCATTCCATCTGTATATTTATCAGTCTAAGTTTATATAATCAGCGGTGTCATGTCGGCAGCAGAGCAAGGAATGGGTCAATGGGTCATGGGTCAATGGGTCAAATGTGTCGCAAAATTGGATGGGTCACTGGGTCATGGGTCAATGTTCCCTGACCCATGACCCATCCTTAATCTCCGCCCGACCCTAAAAAAAAACCCCGTCGTCGCGCGATTTTTTAAAATTTAAAATGGTTTCTATGGCGACGGCCGCCATATTGAAAATAACAACATTCAATGGGTCATGGGTCATGATGGTTCTGAGTCAAGAACTTGATGGGTCATATGGGTCATGGGTCAAGCTCATAGGACAATATCTGTTTCAGTAAACTATGTTTTAAATACCTAGAGTTAAAAAAAAATGGTAATTAAGGGTAACAGCCCATAAGGGCTTGTAAAGTGAACTTGACTCACATGGGTACATGATTCATTCCCTGGTCAAGCCAACAATATTCGCCTCTGACTGGTCAAGCCAACAATATTCGCCTCTGACTGGTCAAGCCAACAATATTCGCCTCTGACTTGGAGAAGAGATGGGCGACACCAGGTCTATAAGCCTCACAGAGAGGAGGAGGGCTTTTGTAAGCACATCTGTTAATGTGTCCTTTCGCCCCCCCCCCCCCAATAAATAAATAAAAATAAGGTCTCTGCTCCTTCCTAACTATTGTCATAATTATATTATTTGTTATATGTGTTAATTATACATTAGCCATATCCACTCTGTTCAAAGAAAATGTTTGTATACATCAATTACTTTGTGTTTAAAGTAATGTTCACTTAACCCCCCTTAAGGCGGTCATGGGGGGGGGGGCAGACGAAGTGTAGAATTCATCAGTTTCTGCAACCTCGGCTTATGAAGGGATGGTGTGACTGGCACAACGCCCCCGCCGCCTTTAGTCCTTAAGTCAGGTACCGAGGAACTTTGAAACACTTCTACTTAAGAAAATGTACGAATTCTATTGCATTTGTATGGATTGATTGGTTTATACATAGCAGACGTCAACCTCTCCCGCCCCTACACACATTATGGCTTGTAATAAAATAATCAGACCTCCCTCTAATACGTGTTGCATGGGCTTAGTCTGTAACCTCCCTCCAATACGTGTTGCATGGTCGTAATCTGTAACCTTCACCCAAAATGTGTTGCATGGGCGTAATCTCTAACCTCCCTCCAATACGTGTTGCGTGGTCTCAATCTGTAACCTCCCTCCAATAAGTGTTGCGTGGTCTCAATCTGTAACCTCCCTCCAATACGTGTTGCGTGGGCGTAAGCTGTAACCTCCCTCCAATACGTGTTGCTTGGGCTTAGTCTGTAACCTCCCTCCAATACGTGTTGCATGGGCGTAATCTGTAACCTCCCTCCAATACGTGTTGCATGGGCGTAAGCTGTAACCTCCCTCCAATACGTGTTGCATGGGCGTAATCTGTAACCTCCCTCCAATACGTGTTGCATGGGCGTAAGCTGTAACCTCCCTCAATACGTGTTGCATGGGCGTAATCTGTAACCTCCTCCAATACGTGTTGCATGGGCGTAAGCTGTAACCTCCCTCCAATACGTGTTGCATGGGCGTAATCTGTAACCTCCCTCCAATACGTGTTGCATGGGCGTAAGCTGTAACCTCCCTCCAATACGTGTTGCATGGGCGTAAGCTGTAACCTCCCTCCAATACGTGTTGCATGGGCGTAATCTGTTAACGACCTACTGATCCATATTTATATAAGATTATGCAGGATAAAAAAAAATAGGACACGTCCACTAATTACAAAAACATTTAATCATTCTCACAAAAAGCGAACCGATAATTTAATTCGGAGAAAATAGACATTTAACAACTATTCATATTGTTAAAGTTCTACCTGTTTATAATTCATTCATCATTGAAATGTATTGTTTACATTTCTTTCCAATAGAGATATTTCTCTTCTCCACGCACCCCCTCCTTCCCCCCCCCATAAATCACTCGAGCACTCCCCTACTCCCCCTCCCATTTAAGCCCAAGACTTTCGTCGCTTGTCTCCCCCCCCGGGCCTCCCCACACCCCTCAATCCCGCCCCCTGAATCATTCCAGCGCATATCAATTTGATAATCACTGATTTACTTGAATGCTAAATACCGATAAGCGAATCAAGCCCCATTCTTCAAGTATCAATTCCTATCAAATCTAATGCAGAGAAAGCGCCAAATCATACTTTACATCAGGGCCCCTTAGCCTCTTTGGAAATCTTTTCACGGGGCCCCAAAATAATTAAAAAGTCTCAGCTATTAGTCTAAAATGTTAGAGCTAGACTGTGCCCCGCGCTCGGTCCAGTCCAGAATTGTGTAGTTGTTGTTGTCGTTACGTCTTATCAGTTAACGTTAAGGACATCTTGAAAAAACTTAATTCTTTCGATTGCCATTCACCTCAAGTGAAGTTTAAAGGTCGTGACCCCTAGTTTACTGTTTAAAAAAAAAACTCATGGGATGTTTTGTGTCCAATAGCTAGTGTTGCAGGACGAGTGTGGTATATACGATGGCACATTACAGTCACAACCAGAGCGTCTATCGGAGACTGTATAGAATGATTAGCGAGGTACTGAGAATTACAAAACAAAAAAAGTAGGAGATCGTGTAAGTTTCAATCGAGGACTTTACAAACACTGGGGAATTTATATAGGTAAGTGACTTACTGTAAACATTTGATACTACTTTTATGAACCACTCACTACATCAATCAAACGTAAGGCTCCCTACAATACTAATAACATTAATAACTAACTGTACCCTGCAAAACCTTTGCATAGAGTTATATCCCCTTAGGCTTGATCGGTAGGCTAGGCTATTTTTGGTTTCGGACAGGTCCGATTTTTTCATGCTTGTACTTTAAACTGGAAATACTGTTGTATTAATTCTTTACTTTCGATGTAACGCAGAACCAAAATCGCTATTATATTGTTAGATTCCAATCCGGAAATCATATGTGAGTCACTACGATTAATACGCGGCCATTCGGGTTGGCAACCCGCCCCGGGTCAAGATGAACAATGGCGTAGCGAGCTTAACTCGCGCCCGGGGTACAATACCTTTTTTAGCGCCCCCCACCCCCATTTGAAAACCATATAAAACCATATAATATTATATGCAAAATATACCATATGGCGCCCCTTTGTGAGTAGCGCCCGGGGCATGATGCCCCCCTCCCATTTGCCCCTCCCCCCTCACTACTCCACTGCAGATGAGTGGGCTGTGATTGAAGACTATTTGGTCAACTATCTAAAAAAATAAACAAACTGTTGGCTTCGCAAAAGATACATAGCCCCCTCCCCCTCCTTCTCCCACCCTCCCAGTGAAAAGCCCGCTGCCTCTAGTGCTAATTAAGCCAATCAACTACAATGATTTTTTTGTTTTGTAATTCTCAGTACCTCGCTAATCATTCTATACAGTAAATCATACATAAGAAATGTGTATCCATTTAAACAAAAAAAAAAAGGTTTCGGTCGAATAGTGCACTTAGCTGGAGAAGAAGACGACGGTATCGATGCTAATGTCAACAGTACTCACTTGTTCAGTATCGCGGGCAAACTGTACAGAAAAGCTTCTGTTTGTATCACCGATTTCTGGGAGGTAGCCGGAAATGACGAGGCCAACATCGACAACAGCCGCGACTGCACATGGAGGTTTGTAGCTACTGGACAATTTTTGCGTCTGGTAATAGCCAAGGCATAAACACTTTTTAGCTCTTCACAACATTAATAAAATAATAAATACTTTTTCAAATGTCTTTAAATATCATCCTTAAGTTACCACATAAAAAAGTGTCGAATTAATCTGTTTCGGTAACTTCGGCCTATAAAGTGATTGTGTGTTTAGCATAACTCCCAGCAGGGACGAGGCGTGAGTGTTGCCGGTCATAGTCATATTTATAGAAAATGCCAAATAATGGTAATATAATGGACAATGGTATTATGGTTAGCATGATAATTCATAATAAAATGTCTACAAGTTTAAATATCTTTATGACTTTCATTTATATATTATATATACCGTATATGTTGCTAGTCTAATGATTTATACAAATATATAAATCTATGATCGTTTGTGCTTTGTATATAGCATTAAAAACATCAATACATTTTTCTCTAAGAGTTATGACCGGCAACTCTCACGGCTCGTCCCTGACTCCCGGCCTCCATTACTTCCCCTACTTAAGTCAAGTACACTTTTAAAGCTGGGTGGACTGAATTTTTTTTTTTTACTAAGAAATAGATATCTGGAACACACTTAATAGATGTAACTATAATGCTTTTAGTTTTTTACTATTGTGTATTTCAAAGTGCTCTGGATCCAATTGACATAGTGAGGAAAGCAACAGAAAGAATCGGTCAAGTTGGCTATAATGTTATTTTTTTCAACTGTGAGCACTTCACTAACTGGTGCAGATATGGTAAAACCAAAAGTGACCAGGTATGTGGCCATTTAGACAAACAGTAGTTTCCCTTAGCCCTAAAAGGCCCATCAAGGAAGATGAAGTGTAGAATGAATCTGTTTCTATAGCCGCGGTATATAAAGATATTTATAAAAGCTGTGTGGAATTGAAGGACTTTCAATGAAGTTTGTCGCACAATAATGCTATAATTTATTTCAGAGACATTAATCAATTCATCAAAGAGACATTAATCAATTCCTTACAGAGACATTAATCTATTCCTTACAGAGACATTAATCAATTCATTACCAATACATTATTAATTCATTAAAGAGACATTAATCAATTCATTACAGAGACATCAATCAATTCATTACAGAGACATTAATCAATTCATTACAGAGACATCAATCAATTCATTACAGAGACATTAATCAATTCATTACCATTACATTATCAATTCATTAAAGAGACATTAATCAATTCATTACCGTTACATTATCAATTAATTAAAGAGACATTAATCAATTCATTACAGAGACATCAATCAATTCATTACAGAGACATAAATCAATTCATTACAGAGACATTAATCAATTCATTACCATTACATTATCAATTTATTACAGAGACATCAATCAATTCATTACAGAGACATCAATCAATTCATTAAAGAGACATTAATCAATTCATTACAGAGACATCAATCAATTCATTACAGATACATCAATCAATTCATTACAGAGCCATTAATCAATTCATTACCATTACATTATCAATTCATTAAAGAGACATTAATCAATTCATTACCATTACATTATCAATTCATTAAAGAGACATTAATCAATTCATTACCATTACATTATCAATTCATTAAAGAGACATTAATCAATTCATTACCATTACATTATCAATTCATTACAGAGACATCAATCAATTCATTACTGATACATCAATAAATTCATTACAGAGACACTAATCAATTCATTACAGATACATCAATCAATTCATTACAGATACATCAATCAATTCATTACAGGGACATTAATCAATTCATTACCATTACATTATCAATTCATTAAAGAGACATTAATCAATTCATTACAGAGACATCAATCAATTCATTACAGAGACATCAATCAATTACTTACATAGACATTAATCAATTCATTACAGGGATGGAGATCGAACCAGGGGCCCTAAAATTGACAGTCGAACGCTTTACATGTACTTTACATGCGATGGTTGTCTATATTTTCCACTAAAGTGACTTCAACTCTCGCAGCTCCGTTTTGGCTCCCTGCAGAGTTTCAGACATTAAAATTACAAGCCAATTTTTTATTTTTTTTATTTTTAATAAAGTTTTATGACACATTGCCACTTTGGTATGTTATCACAATTAAACGTGGCGCTAGTTTTAAAGAGACGCCATTTTTAGCTTTAAAATAACACAACCTACACAAAATCATAAAAAAAAAACAACAAAGCTACTGGTGATGTTAAAGAAAAAAATACTACAATATGAACAAAATTTTTTTTGTGAACCATACATACCACATACCACACTTCCGAGTGGAAAATCGAACAGGTATGCACCCACCTTGCAACTTGGCTGTGGAATCCCTTTAGTTTAAAGGCTAGAATGTTTAACTTTTTGAGCCACCATTAGGACAGTTGTTTTATCCTACTAGTGACCATTGGTTTGACATTCGTGTGATTTACACCGCTGGACTACCCGTACCCCCCCCCCGGTCTCCTTGCAGCGCACCAAAATAAATGTTAAAATAATTCCCTCACTTGATGTAATTGTATGTGTTAGGAAATAGGGTTGGACTTAGAGACATGAGACTATGTCCTTTCGATGTTGCGAGATAAGAGATGTCTAGCAAGTAGGATTAAGACGAACGATGGTAGACAAGTTGACAGACTACTTTAGACCAGGTGGGGAGATAACTATGGACAAGTAAAACGGCAAAGGTGGGACAACTCTAGAAGTAGACCGCGGGCGAAGACGGACAGTCTAGGGGAAGTTAACACTATGACAACCAGGTGACGCCCATTAGAGAGACATAATGGGAGTGGACTGTGACGTAATTAGATTTATTAAGGCGCGGACGTTAGTAATATGAATACGGCTGGATTTGGACAGATATGTGGTAGTTGTTAAGAGAGAAAGAGAGTTGTGTTGAGAAGTGTATTGAGAGTTGTAGAGTTGAGAGAGATGTAGTTGACAGAAGAATTCAGCGAGTGAAAGAGACGCTAGAAGAGTTACATCATCTAGCAGACATAGAATCTTCGGTTAGTCAGAGTGGAGGCAGAGTGATATGTTAGTGTATGGAACTTATTGAATTACGTACATTAAAAGTAATTTCTTCATGTATGGACCCATTCAATTTTTGTAGAGATTAAAAGTGTTTTCATGTACGTGTAAACAACGCACCTTATTCGGTTGGTTCTTCCAAAGCTGTGTCTAAGGAATAAGTAACAAAAGTGAAAAAGGCAGGCGGTAACATAACTGGCATGTTTACCCAAATTAAGCCAATCCCTAACAGTATATAATATAATAATAGCGATTTGGGCGCTGCGTTAAATCGAAAGTAAAGAATTAATACAACAGTATTCCAGTTTAAAATACAATCATGAAAAAAAAATCGGATCTGCCCGAAACCAACAAATAACCTCGCCTGCCGATCAAGCCTAAGGGGATATAACTCTATGCAAATGTTTTGCAGGGTACAGCTAGTATATAATAAAGTCTATGAATATATATATATATATATATATTTTACCATAGAATTGACTCGCTGACTATTTGTAAAAACACACACTGTAGCGGAGCTTGATAACAGTTGGTTTATTTTTTAATTTGAATCTAAGATAATTAAAAGATGACTGACGAATGTTTTTCATGTGTCTTATTTTAACAGGTTGATAACGTCATCACTGGATTAGCCGTGACTGGGGCTGTCGCCCTAACTGTCGGCGCCATATGCGCCATTGCCAAGTTTGGAGGGTCGAGCAAGACAGAGAAACATAAAAAATAAATTCAGAAGAGACAAAAAAAAAAAACGAATAATTAATAACGCAGTGGCTAAGGGTACAACGAAAGGCATGCGCTCTAGCGCTCTAGACGGACCTTTTTTTTTACGGCTGAAGATGTGCGCATGCGCGATTGTCGGACTCCGTTTCGGGGTCCGACTATAGATATTGCTCTTATCCCTAATCCTGTCCCTAACCCTATCCCTAACCCTAGCCCTAACCCTATCCCTATCCCTATCCCTAACCTAACACTATCCCTAACCCTAATCCTAACCCCATATCCCTAATCCTATTCTTTGCCCTATCCCTAACCCTATCCCTAACCCTATCTCTAACCCTATCCCTAACCTAACCCTAATCCTAACCCCTATCCCTAATCCTATTCTTTGCCCTATTCCTAACCCTAGCCCCGAAAACAAAAGTTATCAATAAAATGCAGTCAGTCTGCCGCGCATGCGCACATCTATTTTTGGACCCCGGAAAAAAAAATACGGAGTCCTTTTGTCGGGCCTTTAGCCATTTGGTCTTGAGACATTATTATTTGATTTCCTTCATCAATAAATATTGATTATTTTCAATGCTATTTTTATTAGCTATTGTTAATTGATCTAAGGTAAATCACAAAAACACAGGCGTGGGTTAAAAAACACAGCATTTAATACTTTTTTTTTTACAATCAACAACGACAATGGCCACCATTCTAGACTGCAGGCCTCATCATGAACAACTCTGATGCTCTTACGTCACACAGTCACTGCTTTCAATACGTGATTTATACGGGGCGCTGGTCTATGGGAATTCCCTATTTATACTGCAATAGAAAAGAGCATGTGGCCTATTGCCATGAACAGAATACGATATGAAGAGACATAATTAAGACCAGTGCTCGATTTAAGAAAAAACCAGTGCCGGGGCTGAACAAAATTTTCTGCAGAGCCGGGGATAAATGTCATCCCTGGCGGGGATGAAAAAACTAAACCAGAGCCGGGGATGTCAATTATCAGTGCCGGGGATATCCCCAGCATCCTCAGCGGCGGCGAGTTAGCAACAATTTTCAATTTACAATCCATGGGCCAACAAGTAACTAATTTATTTTCATAGACAAAACCAACAAAAATAATTAAAAAATGGGGAAAACATTTGTCTTAATTAACATAGTTCACGTTGGTTCAAACAAATTTGAAGCTGCACATTAATTGGACAAGCAATTACTTTATTTTTAACAAAAAATTTTCATTTATTCTCTGTTTGTTGAAATGAAATATTCCATTACTCATAATTATTTCAATTATTTAAACAAGCAGGGGCCAGGCCAGCCCCGTAGCGTGAAAATTCTACAAGAGGGGCCAGCCATTCTACAGCAGGGGCCAGGCAATAGCAGGGGGGCCAGGTAATACATTCTACTAAGTAGAGCAAATAAGCAGAGGGGGCCAGACAAAACGCAGGGGGGGCCCGGCCCCCTGGCCCCCCGCACGCAACGGGCCTGAGTAGACGTAGTATAAAGATAATCTTTTTGAGATTTGACTCCTTGAAATACAGTTGTTTGTTTGTAAAAGACAACTTTGTTTGAATTAACTTTTTTGCAAGACGTCTCTTTAGCAACTTAATTTAAAATTATAAAATAAAAATATTACTTTAAATCTTTGTCTGGATTTCTATATAAAAATAAAATTTTTCGATTGATAACTTACGCCTTACGACTTACGAGCGACGTATTAAAAGTGAACATAAACTTAGAATCAAAGATTACAAAAAAATACTTCGAACTCTTACAGTACATTTATTTCTATTGATTCGGTAGATTGAAGCGCAGTACGCAGTTTTGAAGTTACACGGAAATATTTACCAGTGCTCGCTCGACTTAGGAAAAAATCAGTGATGGGAATGAAAAAAAAAATCCGCAGAGCCGGGGATAAATGTCATCCCCGGCGGGGATGAAAAAAACTAAACCAGAGCCGGGGATGACAGTCCTCAGTGCCGGGGATACCCCCGGCATCCCCGGCGGTAAATCGAGCACTGACATATAATAAGAAATCTTTGTTGTGTTTAGAATGACGGATGCGAAAATTTCCAGTTTTGGAATTCCCCGAAGTGTAGATTAATACAGTGATTAGTCGTCTCCTTAAAGCTATCCTCTAACCAAAGCGAAGCTTTCCGCTGCGCTATTTCTCACGTGAGATTTTTCAAAGCGCGAAAAACCCTCGCTACACCTAAGCGAAGCGAACGTATGCGTCAGCCGACCGGATATAATGATTTTTTTAATTTTATTTTTGTTTATTTGATGACGTCGGCAGACATTTTCTTCTTATGATATATTTTCTACAGTTATGGTATTTTACAAGTAAAAAGTGAAAAAAAAACACTTACTTTTTGGTATAATCTGATATAATTCAAGTTGCTATATATAAATGCAAGTCTTATTTGTTAATTTAAAGATATTTATATCAATTTTAACCTTGTTTTTCATTTGAGTCGATGTTTCTAGGCAGCCATTTTGGATTGTTTACACTCGCGAAACGCAAAAAAACTCTGAAAGAAGCGATGCCGCGAAATTTCTCTGCACCGCCGCGGAAATTCTACGCGGTTTGAGCATCTCCATATAAATACGTTGCCGCGAAAGAGGGGCGAATTTCGCGAGCTACCTAGATACGCGAAATTCGCTTTGGTTAGAGGAAAGCTTTATACTGTAATTGATGTGAAAAGTTTTGGAATTTCCCGAGCGAGGGTAGTTTTCATGTCGTGCGGTGTATGGGTTGTATTTAATGGATGTTCATGGCAATAAAACCCAAATGTTATTTCTATTACAGTTTTACAACGCACACCACACGATATGAAAACTACCTGAGGGAATACACGCATAGGTTAGATGATAATGTATTTAAAGATATTTTCTAATATGTTACATTCATTTATTACAGAATAAGTGCACTTTATAATTTTGTTAGGCAATCTTCTTAAAATTGATCTGTGTTACTTCCCTTTATCTGAATACGATGATGTAACATGGGATGGTATGCGACGGTAGTCCATTCAACACGTCACATATGTTGGGACAACAGCTCACAAGTATAAAGTGCTGTTACACTTAACATGTACCACGGGGGGCCCACATGACTCATGTGGGCCTATATTATAAGACAGCCCTTCTTTTAAAATAATCTCACGTTTTACTTTTGCCATCACACCAAGGTTTTAAGCAAATGACCATCGACAGCATTCTTTGTGAAGGCGTTCTGGTCGCTAGTTAAAAAGTTTCAAATTTTCTTGTTAGTTTCAATTAAAAAAAAATAGCCAAATATGCGTCAATCTGTCATTCCTGTCTTACCGTCAATCTGTCACGCCTGTCTTTGTCATTCCTGTCTTACCGTCAATCTGTCACGTCTGTCTTTGTCATTCCTGTCTTACCGCCAATCTGTCACGCCTGTCTTACCGTCAGTCTGTCACGCCTGTCTTACCGTCAATCGGTCACGCCTGTCTTACCGTCAGTCTGTCAGGCCTGTCTTACCGTCAGTCTGTCACGCCTGTCCTACCGTCAGTCTGTCCAGTCTGTCTTACTGTTAGGCATTTTTGGAGCTCAAATACATTCAAATTTTAACATTTTTCTTATATTACGTATAACGCGAATTTTTTTTTAAGCCGTAATAAAAAATCAACATGACGTAGGCCTATATCATTTGATACGAGAAATCTGAAAGTTTTTTTTTTCTTCTTTAGAACTTCGTGCTTTGACAACAATGTTCAAGTAACTAAACATCAAATAGAAATAATGACTTAAAATCTAAAGCTTTATAACAAAACACATTATTTTTATACAAGAGGAATAAATGCAGCCCATTTCTTGGTGTTATTAGCAGTTTTTATCTAAGCAACCGCTTAGAGGACCCCACTTGAAAAAAGGATTTTTTTAAAGTATTGAATCCCATCACTTTGGCAAGAGACCCCCAAACAGTTATAGAGGTCCCTCTCTAGGGCCCCCAAACAATGGTAGAAGTCTTTTCCTAGGCCCCCCCAAAAAAAACATTTATAGAACTCATTCCCTAGGGCCCCAAACAATTATAGGTCTCTTCCTAGGGTCCCGAGACAATGGTAGTAGTTTCTTCCTAGGGCCCCGAGACAATGGTAGTAGTTTCTTCTTAGGGCCCCGAGACAACGGTAGTAGTTTCTTCCTAGGGCCCCAAGACAATGGTAGTAGTTTCTTCCTAGGGCCCCGAGACAATGGTAGTAGTTTCTTCCTAGGGCCCCGAGACAATGGTAGTAGTTTCTTCCTAGGGTCCCAAGACAATGGTAGTAGTTTCTTCCTAGGGCCCCGAGACAATGGTAGTAGTTTCTTCCTAGGGCCCCGAGACAATGGTAGAAGTTTCTTCATAGGGCCCCGAGACAATGGTAGTAGTTTCTTCTTAGGGCCCCAAGACAATGGTAGTAGTTTCTTCCTAGGGCCCCAAGACAATGGTAGAAGTTTCTTTCTAGGGCCCCGAGACAATAGTAGAAGTTTCTTCCTAGGGCCCCAAGACAATGGTAGTAGTTTCTTCCTAGGGCTCCTAGACAATGGTAGTAGTTTCTTCCTAGGGCCCCGAGACAACGGTAGTAGTTTCTTCGTAGGGCCCCAACATAATGATAGAAACCTCTTAATCGGGCCCCCAAAGTACTTAAGAACGGCTTAACAATCGAATAATATGCAAATGTTTATTTTCTAGGTCAATGTTATTTAAAAAAAAAAATTTATGGTTTTCCCGATATTGTAACACTGTACTTTCCCAAAAAACTTTGTGTGTATGTTGGTTTCCTTTTGGTAAGTAGAGTTGTATGTCATCAATTATTAGAACAATTAAGACAAATGTTTTAGTTATCTTTTCAATACAAGATTGAATTCTCTAGCGTAGATTTGCTGTTACCTAATATCTATTTTATCGAGCTGTTAGGTAATCTTATCAAGTCTTATCAAATCTCTTGTCCACTCACAGATAATTCCGTGTGCTATGATCTATCTTTTTATGAATGCATCAGTAAAAGTTATTTTCAATAATAACTTTTCAAAGTACAGCGTATTAAAACTGTTTATATTTTGTATATTTATTCTAATAATTTCATAATATTGATTACGCTGTTAAACTAATTATTGAAACAGATTAGTAAACAGCATATGCTAAAGGTTACTTTCATTATGTGTTTGATACGAATGTGTTCAACTGGATTAACCTGCGTTTACTTTAAATAGCGCTATATGTTTTTGTGTTTATTTTCGTGATTCATTTAATTGTCGTTATTGAAATATCATCAAATCTTTTATGTTTATTTCCGATTTGAAAAAAAAAAGGTAGATGTGTTTTACTTCGGTGTGTTCATGTGTAGTTTTTCCATCGATTGCCAATACCTACAACGCATCACAGTGACAGATGGCTGGTGCAAGCATAAATCACCAACACAATAAACATTTGTACGACAGACTGAAAGTTGGAGACCGTGTTGAGTTTAAAAGGGGCTACTACTCCCACTGGGGAATTTATATAGGTCAGTGCTGTCAGAATTATAGGTCAGCTGGTAACATTAGGAAAAAAAAGCATTACATATAGGTCAAATCATTACATATTCACACATATTTTCTTTTCCTAACCATGTTTGTGTTTGATACCTCGATCAATGAATAACTTATATGACGTCATCTTTATTGAGCGCTCTTCTTTCTCGAGGCACATCATGGCGATTTAGTAAACTAGTGTTTTTTTTTCGTTAATTAATTTTTTAACGAAGTTCTTCAAAGTAAAAGATATTTTTTTCACTAAGATTCTCTACACGTGCGTATGCAGCGAAATATCAGTTTCGTTTAAGACAACCAACAGTCATGAAGGTCGCGAGTTCACTTCCTGACTCATTGACAAGATACGTGCCCAAGTATCGCATTAGAACAAAAAAAAAAGCAAAAAATCTCATTTTGTCAAAACATAATTTAGAAAATATTTAATATCAGAAATTTAAATTCTAACGTATTCCAGATTTCAATTTTTTTTACAATTAATTATTTTTCATAGTGATAAGAAAAATAAAGTTAATGACAAATAATAATAATACCATTTCTGTATACACCACACTCAAGGTTTTGGAAAAATCGCCCACTTGGCTGGAGAGGACGATGATGGTATCGATGCCAACATGGACAGTATACACTTGTTCAGTATCGGAGGCACGTCATTCAACAAAGCTCAGATTCGTATTGACGATTTCTGGACTGTAGTCGGTGGTGACAAGGCTTACATCAATAACAGTCGAGATAAGACGTGGAAGTACGTATGTGTGTAGGGCCTTTTGTACGCGGGGTCGCCTTATATGGACATGCAAACGAAACGCCATTTAGACCCCCCCCCTCACCACCTATTGACGTCATGAAGGATAGGCAACCATAACACTTGTCAGGGGCATCTTTTAAAAAAAAGATTTGTTTATGGTATGGCTCCAACACTTTATGGTATGGCTCCAAGACTTTATGGTATGGCTCAAACACTTTATGGTATGGCTCCAACACTTTATGGTATGGCTCAAACATGTATGTTTGCATAGAGCCCCAAACTATCTCAAAGGCTCTGCCTGGGGGCCCACAAAAACCAAAGAACGGCTCTAGTAGTGCTAACCAAATAGCAGAACAGAATCTTGTTCTTTATCTTTGTTTTTTTGACTACTATCCATAGCTCTACTTTGTTGTATATTGGCTAGTAATGAAAAGCATGTATTGTTGTATATTGGCTAGTAATGAAAAGCATGTATTGTTATATGGATGGATAAACAAACTAGGTATTGTTGTATATTGGCTAGGAATGAAAGCATGGATTGCTGTATATTGGCTAAGAATGAAATAGGAATGAAAGCATGTATTGTTGTATATTGGCTAGTAATGAAAAGCATGTATTGTTGTATATTGGCTAGGAATGAAAAGCATGTATTGTTGTATACTGGCTAGGAATGAAAGCATGTATTGTTGTATATTGGCTAGGAATGAAAAGCATGTATTGTTGTATATTGGCTAGGAATGAAAGCATGTATTGTTGTATATTGGCTAGGAATGAAAAGCATGTATTGTTATATGGATGGATAAACAAACTAGGTATTGTTGTATATTGGCTAGGAATGAAAGCATGGATTGCTGTATATTGGCTAGGAATGAAATAGGAATGAAAGCATGTATTGTTGTATATTGGCTAGGAATGAAAAGCATGTATTGTTGTATATTGGCTAGGAATGAAAGCATGTATTGTTGTATATTGGCTAGGAATGAAAAGCATGTATTGTTGTATATTGGCTAGGAATGAAAGCATGTATTGTTGTATATTGGCTAGGAATGAAAGCATGTATTGTTGTATATTGGCTAGGAATGAAAGCATGGATTGCTGTATATTGGCTAGGAATGAAATAGGAATGAAAGCATGTATTGTTGTATATTGGCTAGTAATGAAAAGCATGTATTGTTGTATATTGGCTAGGAATGAAAAGCATGTATTGTTGTATATTGGCTAGGAATGAAAGCATGTATTGTTGTATATTGGCTAGGAATGAAAAGCATGTATTGTTGTATATTGGCTAGGAATGAAAGCATGTATTGTTGTATATTGGCTAGGAATGAAAGCATGTATTGTTGTATATTGGCTAGGAATGAAAGCATGGATTGCTGTATATTGGCTAGGAATGAAATAGGAATGAAAGCATGTATTGTTGTATATTGGCTAGTAATGAAAAGCATGTATTGTTGTATATTGGCTAGGAATGAAAAGCATGTATTGTTGTATATTGGCTAGGTATGAAAAGCATGTATTGTTGTATATTGGCTAGGAATGAAAGCATGTATTGTTGTATATTGGCTAGGAATGAAAGCATGGATTGCTGTATATTGGCTAGGAATGAAATAGGAATGAAAGCATGTATTGTTGTATATTGGCTAGGAATGAAAGCATGTATTGTTGTATATATGCAAGGAATGAAAGCATGTATTGTTGTATATATGCAAGGAATGAAAGCATGCATTGTTGTATATTGGCTAGGAATGAAAGCATGTATTGTTGTATATTGGCTAGGAATGAAAGCATGTATTGTTGTATAGATGGACGTGCCCCTTCCTTATAGAGAAACAAACTAGGGCTTCATTTCCAATGTACCCCCCCCCTCCATGTTTGAACTTTTTATTTAGTGGAAACCCACATAAAGTATTATAATTCACTGTGGTTTATTTTTGTTTAAGTATAAATATGTCATACAAGAAACCTATTTTAAACCATAACACAACTAGGTGCAGATACGTGTACATTTTGTGGTTTCTTTTATTAAATAAAAATTCCTGAAAAAACTGTGTTTCTCCAATGAGGAAAAATAAGTACGATAAACAATATGAATGGTTTAGTTAAAAATGTAAAAGTTTTAAATATGAACCTACCTGACTCAATAAGTTTACTTTGAAGACAGTGTAAAAAACATATCTTTTCGCCTGAAGAATTTTTTTTGCTAGAAGACTGTTGTTAACATTCAGCCAAATTAACATCTTGATGGCACGTTTGTATTGTTAATTTATGTTAATTTATGCTTGCAGAGCTCTAGATCCAGACACAATAGTGAGCAACGCCACTCAGAGGATTGGACATGTTGGGTACAATCTGATTTATTCTAACTGTGAGCACTTCACCAATTGGTGCCGGTACGGAATGAGTAAAAGTGATCAGGTCAGTGGCTACTTATCAGCCCCGTAGCGTGAAAATTCTACAGGAGAGGAGGCCAGACATTCTACAGCAGGGGCCAGGCAATAGCAGGGGGGCAAGATAATACATTTTACTAAGTAGAACAAATAAGCAGGGGGGGCCAGACAAAACGCCCGCCCCCCTGCCCCCCTGCACGCTACGGGCCTTCTACTTATAGAATCTAAAACAAAAATGATGGATTTCTACATAATAATAATTTTTTTTTATTCACCTTTGGGGGTTTTCCATGGTTTAAAAAAACAAATTCTTCGAGCGATCTTGTTGGAAAAAAATTACACGCCTTGTTTATTTAAATTAGGGGACGGGTGGTCGTGTGGTGTAGAGCGTTCGACTTTCGGAGAGTCCTGGGCTCGATTCTTAGTGAGAACCTTGGGATTTTTTCAGGTCCTTGTGTAAGTCCCTAAGCTCGCTCTAAATGGGTACCTGACTTAAGTAAAGGCGGCTGGGCGTAGTGCTAACCACACAATCCCTTCATATGCCGAGGTTAGAAACAGATGAATTCTACACTTCATCTGCCCCGACGAGCCCTAAGAAGCTTAATGTAACTTACTTTATAAACAATTTAAATTAGTATTATTTAAATACGTAAATAAAGTATTTTTACATGTGGCAATTGTAGAATATATAATGTTAAACTACCCAATGATACTCAATATTCAGCAGCACTGGTTGTATTCTTGCTACCAGCCATGCGTTATAGCTTTGTACTATTGATAGGTCATGGTTACAGAAACAGATGAATACTAAATTTTGTCTGTCACGATGGACCTTAAGGGCTAACAGCACATTACGTCATCATAATTATTTCGTTTTTTTTATAAGTCACGTGGTTTTTGTCTTTTTAAAAGCCCCAAGTTTTTTTTTTTCATATTAAATTATCGAACTGGTGTAGGCTAAATAAAATCGGGGAATCTGTTTCTTCCCCAGGTTGAAAGTGTCATCACAGGCATCGCTGTTGCAGCTACTGGTATTCTAGCTGCTGGCCTGACCTATGCATTAGCTAAGTGGGGGAAGAAGGAAGAAACCGACGAAAAGAATAAACAACCACAATAGGGATTGATGGTCGCTATTCTACTCTGTGATTAAACAATACAATGACGTACTGTGGCCCTATGACATTACGAACATTTGACATGGGCCCAAATGGGAATTGAATCAAATTAATTAACATAAAAACAAAAACTTTATTTATAAAAAAAAAGTTTCATAAGTTAAAAGGGTCATCAACTGTGAATATATGGTAAATGTAAACATAATTTAATCTCCTTTTTTAAACATTTACAATTTTTTGTTTACCTTTTACTAATTATTTACACTTTACAAGCAGCCGAAATATAATGCAAACAGCTCAAGCTGCTGGCAGGGAAAAACCGCCAGTCTGTTAACACTTTAGGAGCCTTGCTTGTTAATGCATTTTAAATAAATGTTAACATTGACAACTTTTCTTTAATAAGACTAGCGAAGTGACTGGAAAGAGTTGAGAACAATAAATAAAAACATGACATGATGCTGATTTTAAGTCATACGCTATACATAGCAAAAATCAAAATTGATTAAATAAATAATTCTTTCTGTTATACACATTGTTACAAGAACATTTATTATTTGGAGATACAAATAAAACGTTTTATTGTCAAAATAACTTGTGTTCAGAGTCTTTTTGTCATAGAGTTCATCTTTCTATAAATATACGTGAACTTACCTATGTTGGCATATAGGCAGAAATGATGAATAAATTTCATGGCGAACATGAACGAAGACGTTTTTGTAATTCTCATTTTTTTTCTATACTACCTGGCAACTTATTAAACTAATTAAAACTGTATAGTAGTCGGCTTCAAATCAAAAATGCGTCACAGATTCTATACCAAAATCTGTTCAGCTGATGAAGAAAATTTTCATGTCAACAGCAAGTCTTTTTATAAGCTTCTAAACGATGCAAATCTATCTATATGATAGTCAAGAAATCAATCAGACGCGAGCCAATAACAATACATATGATTTCACAGACCCATTAAATACAATCTACATTCAAATCACATATGCTGTGATTTTCTTTTAATAAGCTTAACTAAATAAGTGATTATATGTGTGAAGTCTCTGTAAGGATGAGATGAAATCTCTTAGATCCTATAAACCACTAATGGGACGGTTTTTTATGGTGCCCTTCTTTCATCCCCACCATATTCCGTAGTGCAATGGTCATGGAAGCACCACGGGAGATATAGCGGGAACTTTAGCCATGACCTGAAATATCTTCACCGGAGATCGAACCAGGATCCTTCAAGTCGACAAACGAGCGCTTTACCGCACGACAACTCATCCCTGCTAAATAAATAAACCAGATAAATTTCCCTTAAATGCATACATTTTCATCCCATGACAGTGACTGTATTTAACTTTAAAATACCGTAGAATTAGCAATTTATTAAGATAACTTATAATGTGCCATCAAACAAAGATTATCCCGGGATTTTCCAGGATACTAGGATGAGAACTATTTTTTTTACTCCGGCATCCCTGGGGTAGGCATGACTTGCGCAAGAGAAATTCTAGTCGAAAATAAAGAAAAAAGGATACCCCTTTTAGACATTTTCCGATCGGGCACTACAATTTCTAAAGCAGGATCTGCTCCGCAGGATTAAAATATTGCATTTATACTATTTCATCTTACTAGTTTCGAACTTTCACATTTAAAATTAACATTCAGATAATTCAAATAAAAAAAAAAAACATGTTTAGGAAATAGACATTAGTGACCCAGTTAGATCGAGGTAAATCATCAAAAAGATATTGTAGTTTCTTTGAAGTATCTCAGCGAAGTCTTTTCTTAATCAGAAATAAGAGTATTATTTACAATTTAATTATCGATATTTATTTTGCAATAATAATGATAATTAAAGCGTATCAAATTGTGTATATAAAAAACAAGTCAGAATTTTGCACCTACTAAAACACAGATAAGTAAAAGTGGGCCAAGGCCAAACAAAGTGCAGCAAAGGTCAATGAGAAAAATAAAATGCGTATAGATTTCGGGAAAACTTTTTTTTCGCGGTTGTTTCTGTTCCTGTAAACGCAGGTAAGACTATGACTACGAATTTCTGGGAAAATTATTGGACCGTGTTGTTGCACTTTTGTTATTTCAAAGTTCCTGGTTGTGTAGCAGTAAACTCAGAAACTTCTATCGCCAGTCATTCTGATCAGGGGAAGTTGTCATTGTTGCTTGATTTGCTTTAATTTAAAAAAAAAATATAAAATATATTAAAAATAATTGAACTGTCCACAATATTAATAGTATTTTTTCTAGCAATCTAAGAACAGTTGCATGGACTCAGTGTTTGTCCATTTATTACAAACTTTGAGCACACTTTAGATCCCCCTACCCCCTCCTCCCCAAATTTTTCAAAATGTCAAACCTTCAGACACGCTCTATAATGTCAAAGGTTTACACCCCTCCTACCATAATGTTAATTAACAACCTCTGGGCAATCCCTGGCTTTTAACCAGGGCTGGAGTGTTGGTGTCGACGTTGATAGTTTTTCTGTGTTAAAGTGTTGGAACTTGGTTCGGTGTCTGTTAAGGTGTTGGAGCTTTGTCAGGTGTCAGTTAAGGTGTTGGAACTTGGTCCAGTGTCAGTTAAGGTGTTGGAACTTGGTCCTGTGTCAGTTAAGGTGTTGGAACTTGGTTCGGTGTCAGTTAAGGTGTTGGAGCTTTGTCAGGTGTCAGTTAAGGTGTTGGAACTTGGTCCTGTGTCAGTTAAGGTGTTGGAGCTTTGTCAGGTGTCAGTTAAGGTGTAGGAACTTGGTCCTGTGTCAGTTAAGGTGTTGGAGCTTTGTCAGGCGTCAGTTAAGGTATTGGAACTTTGTGCGCTGTCTGTTAAGGTGTTGGAACTTTGTGGTATAACGGACAGATGTTATAACGGACAGATGGTATAACGAACAGATAGTATAACGGTCAGATGGTAAAATGGACAGAGGGTATATGGATAGATAGTATAACAGGCAGATGGTATAACGGACAGAGGGAAAATTGGACAGAGGGAATAACGGACAGATGGTATAAGGGACAGATGGTATAACGGACAGATGGTATAAAGGGCAGATGGCATAACGGACAGATGGTATAACGGGCAGATGGTATAATATACAGAGTGAATAACGGACAGACGGTATAACAGATATGTGGTATAACGGACCGATAGTAAAACGGACAGATGGTATACGGACATAGGCTATAACAGACAGAGGGTATAACGGACAGATGGTATAACGGGCAGATGGTATAATGGACAGATGGTATGGTATACGAACAGAGGGTATAATAGACAGAGTGAATAACGGACAGACGGTATAACGGACAGACGGTAAAACGGACAGTTGGTAAAACGGACATAAGGTATAAAGGACATATGGTATGGTATAACGGACATATGGTATGGTATAACGGACATATGGTATGGTATAACGGACAGATGGTATGGTATAACGGACACATGGTATGGTATAACGGACATATGGTATAACGGACATATGGTATAATGAACACATGGCATAACAGACATGCGGTAAAACGGACAGTTGGTAAAACGGACAGTGCTTACAGTGACATATATCATAATAATTAAAATAAAACTGATAAACAGCGCCATCTTATCGATGTGGCTGTTCCATGGGACGGAAACACGCCCACCAAACACGGAGAGAAAATTCCAAACCATGAGGACCTGAAAATCGAAACGTCAGACAATTCTTAAGCAATTTTAAAAAAAAATGTTCATCAGGTTTTTCTTTAATAAATACTTTGAAAATCATAAAATTTTTGAAAATATCAATTGAAATAACGCGCGTCCATTTTTTAATTAAAAAAATACCATTTAATTTCTAATGGGTAAAGATTATATAAAATGCATCGTTGGAAAAATTACTTTTACTCAAAAAAAATGTTGGTTGTTTCGATTATTATTTTTGTCTGTCAGTTTGTCGACTTATAATTGTCTATCACTTTGTATACTCGAATAATTGTCTCAAACATGCTATGATGCTAAGTACGCTGAATAGAATCGCAAGCATTACAAAGTCAAAAAAGACCTTTATTTTATGTCACAGATTGAATTCACTGCTATAATAATATACATTCCTTGAATGATGGCAACTTCACAAACTAAGAAACCAAAAAAGGGTGACCGAATTGAGATCAAAAGAAAATTGTATTCACACTGGGCGCTTTATATAGGTAACAGCAAATTTGTCATACACACTTCGTAAAAACAATGTTGTTCAATTTACACGACATATCATTAATTAAATTTAATTATTTAGCCAAAACATATATATATATATATATATATATATATATATATATATTCATTTATAAGGTTTTACTGCTTTTAGGTGATGATAAAGTTATACACATGAGAGGTGTAGGCAATGCACCAGTCAATAGTACATCTACCAACCTATTCAGTATATCTGGCGTACAGTTCGATAAAGCTGAGGTGGCCATCGATGTGATTTGGGATGTGGTCGGAGATGATGAAGCTTACGTCAACAACAGCCGGGACTCAACATGGACGTAAGTCAATCCCTGGGGGTGGGGGAGATTTTTACAGAATGTTTCTCAACGATTCGCCCTAATTTAGCATAAGTGGTTAAATGAAATTACTAAAGGTCTTTTAGTTTAATAACTTCAGTTCACAAGAAATAACTTTACATAAGTTGTTTTTTTTTTACGTATTTTACTGACATAATTTGATAGAAACCTTGACAATAAAATTTGTGTACCCATTCTAAGGTGAATTTAATAAATTCCTAAAAATGAAGACCATGAAATTTACATAATTTAAAGTGTTCATTATTTAATTTAAAAAAAAAGAAGTATTTATTGTAATAGGGTAATATAGAGGATAGAGGTGGGTCGCAATCCGAATAAACGAGATTATAATTGACATATGTATGACCAATCAGAATAGAGTTTACATATGTATTGCCAATCAGTTGCCAAAGAATTGGAGGGCTAGGTTTCGTTAGCTCCCAAGTCTGTTTTTTTTTGTGTGTTTTTTTATCGAGTCATGTTGTACAAATATTCCTTTTGAGCAAAATATGTTTTATAATGGGAATAGGTGCATCCTGCTACTAAGTATTTCCTAGGTAGTATTTGACTAAATATCTATGACCACAAACTCTTGGATGTTTGGGAATTAGCATCTATTCGAACCAAGTCCTTTACTTAGTTTCACACTATTTCTACATTTTCCAGCATCACTAAATAGCGACAACTATATATTTATATAATAAAAGTAGCTCAACGCGCACTAAACAGATAAGTCATGTGCTCTTGATACACATCAAATATTTTAAATAAAGAATGAATAATATATATATACTAGCTGTACCCTGCAAATACTTTGCATAGAGTTATATCTAACCCTTATATTCCCTTAGGTTTGATCAGTAGGCTAGGTTATTTTTGGTTTCGGACAGATCCGATTTTTTCATGATTTTTTATTACTATTGTTTACATAGGACGATTTTAAACTGGAATACTGTTGTATTAATTCTTTACTTTCGATTTAACGCAGAACCCACACCGCTATTATTTATATAAATTGTTGAATAGCAAACTAATAATATTTCTTCGCGATATTCAACTAAATCTGTTATGTTTTTTTTTTATTCACGTATAACATTTTCTACAATTTATCAACTAAAAAAAATCATTTGAGTCCATTAGTTGTTGACAGCTTATCTTTTACCTAGAATAAAAAAGTACATCTACTTGGGCCAAAATTGGAAGATGCATCCCTTATAGAACTTATAGGGCCACATATAGACGGAGCCACATATAGACGGGGCCACATATAGACGGGGCCACATATAGACGGGGCCACATATAGACGGGGCCACATATAGACGGAGCCTTATTAATACTGGGCCCCACATATGGGGGCCACATATAGACGGGGCTACACGTAGACGGGGCCACTTAAACAGGGGCCACATATCCAGGGGCCAAAGATGATACAAATACTTGTCACCTGGTTGTAGAGTTAATGCATTTCCTAGTTTGTTTAAACTATCGAAGATTATTAATTTGATCTCACATTGATCTTTTCGATTAAACATAACTTGTATGTTACTCAACTTATTGTTTTATCTGACTTGACATCTTGTTGTATTACTGGGCTTGATTTATCTCATTGTAATATCATAGTTGACTTAATTTAATATCTGACTTCGAATCTCATAGTGCTATCTGACTATTATATATAGGACACATTAAAATCAAATGTCAAATGTAATCGCTTTTATTTGTCACTTTCTCTCTTTGTCTCATTATATATATATATATATATATATATATATATAAATATATATATATATATATATATATATATATATATATCTGTCGCCCTCACTCAACTTAGAAATCTAATCATTTTACATATATATAACTTTCACAAATTTGCTTATTTTCAGCACGTTGCTATTTTTTGGGTAAAAAGACTTGCCAAAGCAATTGCATCTTAATAAATATAATTAATGTACTTTTCATCTCATGTAGACCACTTGATGACATCTTAATGAATATAATTAATGTACTTTTCATCACATGTAGACCACTTGATGACATCTTGATGAATATAATTAATGTACTTTTCATCTCATGTAGACCACTTGATGAGGCTAAAATCATAAGCGAAGCGAAGAAACATATCGGCCATGTAAAGTACGACGTCATATTCGCAAATTGTGAGTGCTTTGTCAACTGGTGCAGCTATAGAAAGTGGATCAGTGATCAGGTTAATTCAAAAAATTTCAATTCATAACCAGTTTTATTTTTTAACTGTTTCAGTTAATTGGGAAAAAAAACTCTAGTTCAATGGTTCTAAAACTTTAACACTTCGCGATTCACCATGACAACGATTTTTATATTTCGACCCACCATAAATGATTTTTCTTTTTCGCGACCCCCCGTCATAGAAAAACTAAGATTAAAGGTAGTGAATGAAATGTTTCATTAATTGTGTATATAGATATCCAGTTTTACTTTACAGATTTTTTCACTCTTGAATTATATATTTTATTAAAGAAATATTTGCTGGAGATCTGGACCTGTAATTAAAATAGTTTTGATAGAGAGTTGTAGCAGAGTTTTACAAAGACTCACGACCTTCACTTTGGGAAACACTCTTATATTCATTTGAGCTATCCCCTAGCATTGGTTCGGAGGAAGACGCTCATATATGTCAGACATTATCATACATTAATAACGTGTTGGTTACTTTGTACCTGATAATGTATATACGCAGCTACGTATTAAAAGGGTGTATAGCCAGGCCCGTAGCCAGGTCAAAGTAAGCAGGGAGGCACCAAAACCCAGCAATGGGGGCACCTTCTCATTTTAGTTACTTTTTCTTTATTTTTTTCCTCTTTTTCTTTTTTTTAAGCGGGGGGGGGACTCCACACTTAGCGAGGGAGGGGGGCACGCCCCCCAGTGCCCCCTTGGCTACGGGACTGTGTGTAGGACCAGAGGGCGCAAGAAGGAGCTATAGGGGCTTCCGACAATAAGAATTAGTTTTAAGTTAAATCCCCAAGTAATTAACGACGCCACTGCACATATACGGGGCCTCGCGCCACATAAGGGGGTGCCAAAAACCCTCATCAAATTTTGAAAAATCTAATAATTCTTTTTTTTGTTAAATTTAACTTGAAAGTGATTGTTATTTTTATTTAAAGAGAGTGGATAACTGCAACTTCTTTAAATATTCAGTTGATTTTTTGATGCTTTACGATGTATTGAACTAACTGTGTGTATTGGAAATGAACTCATAAGTGTCGTAAAGTGAATATAACAACTGAATGATAACATAATTGCTCATAAGAAAAAAGCTTTTTAAAAACTTCTGTGTATAATTCTTTGAAGTTTATCGCCCAATACCGAGTAAGCAATGCTGTCAGTTCCTTAATCAATTCTTTACATAGACATTATCAATTTTAATTAATTTCTTTCAGTAAATTTAATCAACTCACATAAGTTAATCAATTCTTTACAGAGAATTGAATAACCTTTCAGAGATAGTAATCGATTGTTTACAGAGACATTAATCATCTTATAGAGACATTAATACATTTTCAGAGACAATGAGGCACCATGGGAGATGTAACGCGGGGGGGGGGGGGGAGGGGGAGGGGGGGTACTTCAGCCATGACCTGAAATTGGTCCTCAACGGAGCTCTAGTAGTGCTAATCATAAGTTCGATGGTAGAACTCTATGTATTATCCACTTCAGTGGATCAGAAATGAAAAAATATAAATTCTAAGAGAATTTATTTTATTACTTTTTATTAAACTTTGTTAACCTGAGTATTTGTATGACAATAAACTGCGCTAATCTATTATAGAACAAAAACCGATAAAACCCCATCACCCGAAATGTTTACACTAAATCTACCACACAAAATACACACGATTATTTACAAAAACTGGTGATGTCAAAGGAAAAATAATATAAAAGCTTTTCTATGTAGAGAATCGAACAATTTTCCTGTTTTATTAATTTTGTTTTTCATTTGAAGTAGTTTATATATATATATATGTATATATATATATATATATATATATATATATATATATATATATATACATACATCCCTAGCTACTCGGTTATGACGATATTTATTTATTAGAATCACTAGTAGGACAGTTTTTGTAGTGCCCTTCTTTCATCTTTACAATATCCGATAGTGCAATGACCAAATAGGCACCACGGAGACTTTTAGAGGAAACATTTACCCTGACCTGAAAAAAATCCCCTGGCACTCACTATAGATTGATCCCGGGACCCTAAGGTCGACAATCACGTGATTCTCACCGCCCCCGCCACCCAACAGCACACCCACATTTTTAAAATTTAGCTTCTAATACAGAACCGTTTACATCTTACTCCTGGTTTATAATTGTAAGTATAGTAAATGTTAGCAGCAGTAGCGCTTTCCTGTTTGAGAGCCATTGGTTTAGTTTGCAGGTCTACTTGTAATATAATAGATTTTAAAGAGGACTGACAAATAGTTTTTGTATATCTTTTTTTTTAAACAGGTTGATGACGTCATCATCACCGGATTAGCCGTTTGTACGACTCTTGCCTTGGCTACTGGCCCCATCTATGCCATTTCAAGGTGGGGGAGAGACAAGCAAGACAGAGAAACATAAAAAATAGACAGATTTAGAAGAGACATAAAATAAAAGGAGCATAATTAAAAACATCTTTTGAGACATTACTCACGTATTTTCTTGATTAAAAAAAACGAAAAACATTTTCAATGATATTTGTTTGAAATATATATTGATTAGGATAATTTTAATAGAAATAAAATTCATTGAGATGATGAAAGCAGTTATCGTGGATAGACTAACTATGCCTATGGCACCGACTGTCAAAAGGGCAATTTCTCGTACAAAGCTGATGTTATAGTGCCACTGACAGAAACTAGCCCGAAACTATTTCTTAAGACGTCTCTGCCTAGGGCCCTATAACAAGGGTCGGCAACCTTTTGAGACGGAAGAGCCAAAAGTTATAATTTACAATTTTCTCAGTTTTTAAAGAGCCACTAAAATTTTTGTTTCAATATTATGGTATCTGATTAAAATTAGGTTTATAAATTTGATTTTTGAATTAAAATAAATGGCTTTATATACTGGAAGACTGTTCTATGAGTCAAATATGAGTGCCTCAAACTCGCGGTATTTCTGTTAGAGCTGTCCACTTGTACAGCACTACGTGCATTCTTCTCAAGACCTCCAACTATTCTAACTTGCCCTTGAGTTCTGTTTGGTTTTCAAATCCAGCTATTGCATTTGAATCGAACCGGCATCAATTCCAAAAGGCTTAATGTGGATCTCAATTTTATTTATATTGACTTGATTTATTATGAACGCCAGAGTAATTGCATTTGTTTTGAAATTTGCTCAAGTCTCTCAGCGAATCCATTCTTTATTTTGTTTATAGGCGTACTGAAGTAATTTGTGTCACTTGTTGCATCGTTTTCATCGCGATATTGCTTCATATTATCGCAATGAAGTAAGTTACCGCTCTCGAGGTCTTCGACAAAAAGTAATCATTTATTTTCGAAACAAACCATTCCTTCGAGCAAGGCATAAGCTGGCTATCCTTTTACTTGCAGTTTTACTTGGATTTAGGAAGGGGAGAGGACAACAGGACATGGTGTTGCTACCAACTGCGCAGCTACATTTCGACAGTGACCACCGGCAATGTATTCATTACAGTGGCGCTTTATATTCTCTCCTTCCTACATTCATGTTTTTTATCCTGTTTGCAAAATTTCTTTGAGTTTTGAAAATAAGATAATATAATGTGCGCATGGAACTGGAAGGCTGCAATTTGACATCGAAAGAGCCACAACTTGGCATCGAAATAGCCGCATGCGGCTTGCGAGCCGCAGGTTGCCGACCCCTGCCCTATAAGATCTAAATATAGACATAGTAATTGCAGCTGATAATGTTTTTATGCAAGAGTTGTATGAATCATTACTCTACAGACAAAAATCCAAAGATATATCAATACTTTCATCAATTATAATATTTAATTTCAAATAAGTTCACATTCGATTAATACGGAGTATGTAAAATATATAATCTTGTTTGACAGTTTTTATCGTAAATTTAAAAGTTGATTTGTAATTTATACTAAATCTGTATACCATGGTTTAACCGGTTAGTATGGTAGGGTGGTCTGTACCGGGTGTAATTTTTACCGCTTTAGTATTTATCGACACGAGATCGGAGCGCCATAAGCAGCTAGCACTGGACCGATACCATCACCCAGAAATGAAATATTTATAGCTCAATAATTGTAACTACCTGTTTGTTTCCGAGAATTGTAGACCATCGCCTTTCTCAGAACAAGTATGTGTCCCATAAATCTTCAATTTTCCACTGATATTTTTGTGTGTTAAGTCAGGAGAAATATGTAAACATTAAAATAGGAACAAACTGGGCGTTTTGATTTTCGGGCTGTTGTGTAAGGACCGTTTTGTTAGAACCTATGACCCCTGGACTGGCATGTGTACATGTTTGCTAAGACAGCCTTAGCTTTTTAAAGCGTTTTTCCTTTTTTTTTACATCATACTAATGGGATGATGGATTAAAACAGATAAATATCGACATTATCTATTGTGTTCGAAGTTTAAATTTTTTTCAATTTTCAGTGGCAATTACAAAGGAAAAAAAATATGCGCCAATCTATCGAGTAACCAAACATTGAATGACAATAATTACTGAAAATCTTAAGCTGTATTACAAAATAAATTATTTGTATATTAGAGAAATGAACGCTTAGAATTTCTTGGTGTTATTAGATGAGTTTTCACCGAAGCCGTTCAAGCTGGGTTGCTTAAGGCCCTAACTTGAAAAAAATGACTTTTAAAGTATTGACTCCTATCCTTAAACAATTATAGAGGTTTATTCCGCGCCCCCCCCCCCCCCAAAAAAAAATACTTAAAAATGGCTCTGGTTCTTATCAAAAGTTTAAAAAAAAAAACAACATGCAGTGCAATCGAATAATAGGCAAACATTTTTTTTTCTAGGTCAACCTTAAGTAAAAAAAAATCAATACTTGGTTTTCCCGATATCATTCCAAGAAAATTTACGTGCATGTCGGTTTCATTTTTGTAAGTAATGATGTATTTCATCTTTAATTAAGTAAAATAATTTTGTTTTTATTGAGACAATGTTTAAGTTATATTTTCAAATACAAGATTGAATTCTCCGACGTTGGTCTATTATTACCTACTGATCTATTCTATTTAGCTGTTTGGTAAATTTATCAAGTCTTATCTAATCTCTAGTCCACTCACAGAAAAATTCCGTGTGATATTTATCAATAAACTTGCTTTCAATAATAACTTTTCAAAGCACAACGTATTAAAAACTGTTTGTATTTGTAAATATTTGTAAATAATATAGATTTCGATGTGAAACTAAATAGTCATACAGATTATTAAACATCATAATTTATGCTAACGGTTATTTTCATTATGTGTTTGATCCAGCCCCCTAGCGTGAAAATTCTACAGCAGGGCCAGGCAATAGCAGGGGGGGGGGAGGAAATACATTTTACTAAGGAGATCAAACAAGCAGAGGGGGGCCAGACAAAAACGAAGGGAGGGGGCTGCCCCCTGCCCCCCCATCACGCTACGGGCATGGTTTGATCCAATTGTGTTTAACTAGATTAACCTTTGTTTAATTTATTAATTAAATAGCGCTATATGTGTATTTCTTTATTTTCGTGATTCATCTAGCTGTCGTTATTGGAATATCATCAAATGTGTATGTTTATTGAGGCAAAAAATAAAAAAGTTGATGTGTTTTACTTCGGTGTGTTCATGTGTGCTTTCACACCTACAACACATCGCAGTGAAAGATGGGTGCGGAGGCCAGAAGTAATCAACAACACAATACACTTGAGTACGACAAACTGAAAGTTGGAGACCGTATTGAGTTTAAAAGGCGCTTCTACTCACACTGGGGAATTTATATAGGTAAGTGCATTACCTATTTAAATACATTATCTATACCTAACCACGCTTGTCTATGATACCTCGATCACTGTATAATCTATATGGCGCATCAAGCTTATCTGATAAGCTAGTGATTTTTTTTTGTAATGAATTTTGTTTTAACGAAGTTCTTGAAAGTAAGAGATATTTTTTCACCAAGATTCTCTTGAGTCGCGGTTATCAACCGGTGGTACGCGAAAGGTCGTGCAAAAGTACGCAGCGAAATATCATTTTCGTTTAAAATAGTATCAAGAAAATCGCGAGTTCACTGCCTGACATATATGAATACATATATATATATATATATATATATATATATATATATATATATATATATATATATATATATTACGGTGGCTCACTTTATAATGGAAAAAAATAAAGTTGATTTTTTATCACGAGCATTTTAATTTTCTGGTTCACTGGGATTTAAAACATATACCAAATTTCACACCATTTGGGCTCCTATAAATACTGCCTCAGTGCACTTGTTATCTTGTGTTTTAAGGTATTCGGCAGTTGCATTGAATGAAAATTTTGCAAGGTTTCAAATGCTGTTTTTTAAATACAAAGAACAATTATATTACTCAGTAGTAATTAAACTGTAAATAATACATTATAAGAGACATTAACCTGAATGTATTGCAGAGTTGTTCTAAGTATGCCATTCAAAAATACACTTAAAAAGTTTTTTAGTCTGTGCTTTCTGAGACTTGAAGGTCTTCAGGTTGCAATCTCTTCAGCACAGTTGATTTTTTTTGCATCTGGTAACTCTTTGCGATGCTGCTGTTCATTAATTTGGAGTAAATACTGCTTTTCCTCGTCTGATTTGGTGAGAGATGAGTTGAATGCTGACGCCATTGCAATTTCCCGCTTGGCACAGTCATTGACAACTTTCAAGGAAGAGACCACTATTGTCGCCTTCTGAAAGGATGGAGTTTGTTGTCAGGTCGAAGCATAAGTCATGAGAACATATGTGGGAAGCAGAAGAGCATTAAAGAAGAGCAGCGATGACGAGGTCACAAAATCCTTTAATGTCACATTATGAAGTGCTGAAGGATCATTTATACTGCGAATGCACCTTTCTTCTTTCGGATCATCAGCAGATTTCTCCATGAATAGCCTCAAGCTAGCAGCAAGACTGTTTTTCTCATCCACTGAGACACGTCGAGAAAAGAGAACCAGAGGAATGAGTTCTGCCCTAATGTCAATGCAGTCTGAGAAATGGAGGGAGAAAGATTCTTATAATCAATAAGAAGCTTGATGAAATCCAGATCATTCTGAGATGTGTCTGTTAGAATTGGAAACTAAATCCAAGCTTCAATGTAAACCAAGGATGCAAAGATACCAAATTCTGCAATTGATCTGTCTTTATGCTTAGTCAGCTTGAACTGATGACGGAAAGATAAATCTTCATGATATAGATTATTTTAGACATTCACCTTGCATGGTGATAAGCTCCTGGAACACTAAAACGCACCCTAAAGGGCGGGGGAATTACTCCAAGGAAGATAAGATTCAGAGTCAGAAGTTCTTTCTGATCTTCATGTGGCAAATATCTTGAGATGTCTTTTATTTGGATGATATTTGAACAAAACGTTATGAATTCTTCTTTTAATGGCATGAGATTTTGCTCCATTCGAACATCGTGGCATATACTAAGTTCTGCCTGTCTTATTTTTGGCCAAAACGTCTTAAAGCGCTTGAATAGCAGCACATCCGATCCAGTTGTACTACCCCCAAATGTCTTATTGAAGACGGCTATGTTTGTAAACATACCATTGGCCAGTAGTCTAAATTAGGGGAAGTACCTAGCTCAATAAACATTGGCATGTCCACTGGACAGTATACAAGCAAAGAAATAGGTCATGAAAAAATTGTACCAACTAACTGCCAGACGGCTGTGTTTGTAAACATACCATTGGCCAATAGGCTCAATTAGGGGAAGTACCTAGCTCAATAAACAGGAGTTGTGTCAACTTCTATGCCAGTTAAATGAACAACACTTTTCGATCTAGTAGTTATAACTAAATGAATTATATTTGTATATCCGCAACATTTGATCTTATAACACTTGATTTTTACAACTAAATTGAAATGCACTGGTGAAGCTGGCTATTTACATGAAAATCAAAACTTCTAGAAATTTCTAGAATTTCCAGGAAACTTCTCAAGGTTTCCACGTTTTTCTAGAAGCTTCTAGAACCTTCTAGAGATTTCATAGAACCTTTCAGAAACTTCTAGAATTGTATAGATTTTTAAAAAACTTTTCAGAACCTTCTAGCATTTTCTGTGTGCTTTATATATACATACTAACATTCAAAATTCATTCAAAATGATTTATAATTTCAGTGTCGATGAGGCAGTACTAAATAAAGTCATATATTCATAATATTTGTTCTGCCTGGGTCAACTTGTGAAACTTTAATCAGAACCTTAAAAATCCCAAGGTCCTCACTATATAGCTTAAAGTCAGTACAATTTTTTAATACACTTTTTTAAATAAATTTTTTTTCAAAACATTTCTATTGATATCATTAATTTTTATTCATCTTTTTTATGGTTTATTCGTTTTTAAAACATTTATTTTGTATACATTAAATTGTTGCCTACTAATTGGAGTTTTTTTTTAATTGATATTCTATAAAATTATATAGGCCTGGATTTTCCTTTGTCAGAAAATGTATTTTTTAAACTGTTGTAGAGTTGAAAGGTCATGCGGTATAAAATGACTTGATCTGAGAGCTCTGGTTCGATATCCGGTGAAAACTACAAAATTAATTAGGTCATGGTGGATATTTCCTTCACGTTTCCCGTGCTGCCTCTATGGCCATTTCACTCTTGGATATTGTGGGGGTTAAAAGAAGGACGGCATTTAAAAAAAACACTGTCCTTAGAGTGACATTATAGTATTTTAAAAATAAAAACATCTCGTAATTGAACGATAAGTATTGTTTTGTATTTGAAACCCCCCTCTCCAAAACACTTTTTACATCTTTTAGGTGGCGACTATGTCATACACATGAGAGGTGTAGGCAATGCGCAAGTCAATAGTACATTTACCCACTTATACAGTATATCTGGTGTACGGTTCGATAAAGCAGAGGTGGCTATTGATCTGATTCAGGATGTGATCAAGAACGATGAAGCTTTCGTGAACAACGACCGGGACTCAACATGGACGTAAGTAGATAGCTGGAGGGGGGGGGGGAGATTTTAAAAGTTAACCTACCTTATGTTTCTCAACTATTCCGCCTCATTTGATATAAGTGGATACATGAAATTACTAAAGGTCTTTGAGACAAAGCTTAATGAGTTAATTTTTTTCATAAACATGTTTTCTGACCTCTTGATACAAGAGATAACTGTACATATGTTGTTTTTTTTAAAGAGTATATTACCTATGTTATTTGATAGTAAAATATGACAAAAAAAATGTGTGTACACATTGTTAGAGTAATTTTAATTGAATTTCTAAATATTAAAGAGCATTTAATATATATAATTTAAATTTTCAACATTTCATTTTTTAGAGTTGCTGTTCGATTTAAAAAAATTGTCTAAATTAACGCACATTTTGATCGACACAATATAATACATTTGTTTGTATTCAAACTAGCATGTCATCATATCATAGCATAATATTGGCATAATAAACAAGTCATTTTAATTTACGAAAGAGGTATAATTAATTGTAAATATATTTATCAAGCATTAGCATATATGTCTATTGAATTAGTTATTGAAAGCAGTTTATTGACAGTGTTGTGCATGATTTAACTCAAATGAGTTACTCACGAGTTAACTCACGGGGAGTGATTTGTGAGTTTGAGTTTAACTCATCTCAACTTAAATGATTTATGAGTTTTAACTAAACTTTTATTTCTGCGAGTTTGAGTTTGAATTGGGTCGATAACTCAACTCAATACCAACCTCTTTAAAATTATTTCAAGAAAAAAAAATGTGATGCAAAATAATTTATCTTGCGTTATTCTAATCTTTTGTTTGTTCTCTTTGTTTATGTCAGTGCTTGCATAATTATTTTCCCGCGCCAAATAGTAAATTAGTCAATCGCGATTCAAATCAGTTGAATAAAGCGGAAGGGTTGTTATTATTAAAATAAGCACAATGGAACAAGTTCCCCGTATTTAAGACGGTAAGTTTGCTGTAGTAAAAAGAGAAGATGGAAAAATCGTGGCAAAATGTAAAAAATGTCCTAATAAAGTAATTTCTTGGGCTGAAGTGGCCACCATTAATTTTGTACGACATCTCAAGGTAAACAATGTATTTATTTTATACTGAAAAGTTTTATGAAAATATATATTTTTTCTGTCTGTTAAAGTTAAAAAGTTAAGTAAAAGTAATTTCATTTTGAAACTAAAGTAAAAAAAAAAAATTTTTTTGCGGTTTTTTCAGTCACCATTTTTAGATTTGAAAATATCAATAAATGAACAGTAATTTAAAACCTTCATTTTTTATTAATTAAATTTTAAAAATATTTTTTCAGTTGGTACATCCCAGTATATATATATATAAAAGTTTTGAAAAATACAAATATTCATTCAAAAGACAAAATGATAGTGATTCTTCTGTTGTCCTGCCCCCAAAAAAAATTAAACACTCTACATTCATCGCTCCTTCGAACCTAAAAACTGTCACAATCACAAAACTCCTTCTCAGGCAGAAGTTGATGATTTAATCATCGATTGTATTATTTTTGAGATACTTCCTCTATCGACTTTAGAAAAACCTCTCTATCCTCTATCCTTTCTCTCTATCCCCTATCCCCTCTCTCTATCTCTCTCTCCTCTCTCTCCCATCTCTCCCCCCTCTCTCTTATCTCTCTCTATCTCTCTCCCCTCTCCCTCTCCCCTCTCTCTATCTTTCTCCCCTCTCTCTCTTCCCTCTCACTCTTCGCTCCCCCTCCCTCTCTCTTCTCTCTCTATTTCTTCTCTCTTCTCTCTCTCCCCTCTCTCTCTCCTCGCTCTCCCCTCTCTCTTTCTCTCTCCCCCCTCTCTATCTCTCACTCACTCTCTCTCTAAACATATATATATATATATATATATATATATATATATATATATATACATACATACAGTGGATTCCTCTTAATTGGGACAGCGCTTATTTGGGACAAATCTCAAAGAAACCTTACCAAGAAGCCAATAGTAAATTTGTATGTTTAATTGGGACAGCCGCTTAATCGGGACAGAAAGCCTCGGTTCCGATGTGTCCCAATTAAGCGGAAACGACTGTATATATATATATATATATATATATATATATATATATATATATATATATATATCACTCTCTCTGTCATAGGGGTATAATAGTATTAATTTTATTTTTTTTTAGAATTATACAAACATAATACTTGTAATTTGTGTACACAAATTAGCTCCTTTTCGGCAAGGTAAAATATTTTTTTAGGGAAAAGATTCGTCAAGACTAACGCATCTTAAAAATGTAATTAATGTCTGTTACTTTTAATCTTATGTAGAGCACGTGATGAAGGTGACATCATAAGCTCAGCGTTGAAACTTTGCGGCCATATAACGTACAACATCATATTTGCAAATTGTGAGTGCTTTGTCAACTGGTGCAGATATGGAAAGTGGCTCAGTGATCAGGTTAACCTAAAACATTCCATTTCATAACCACATTTATCTTTTGACTCTTTCAATAAATTTGGAACACCTCTATTTCAATGGTACTAACACCTTTACATTTCGCGACCTACCTTGACGACAGTTTTGATTTTCTGACCGATTACATATGACTAAGATTAAAAAATGATAATAAGTACTTAATTCCTTGTGAATATAGTAAAATTCCAATTTTACTTTAAATATTTACACAATTTTGAGCATTTCAGTTAAATTTTTTTTGATAGAAAGTTTTTTTTTTAGATCTGGGACGGTATTTAACGGAGTTTTGATTAAAGTTTTGACCTGTGTTTCACGAACCACACTTTTAGAAACACTATTTTAGTCAGTAGAATAATACCCGAATATTGGATTAGTAAAAGATTAAATCAAGAAATAAAAGACAGTACTATAAATGAATAACGACAGTGATGGGCAAAAGTTACAAAATTTTAACTAAAATGTAACTAACTTTTAGTTAAACTCTTTTTAAAAAAGTTAAATAGAAAGTTTAACTTTTAAAAAAAAAATTAGTTAAATCATCAGTTTAACTACATTTTTTTTAGTTATAACTACAAAAGTTTAGCTAAAATATTGTAACTAAAAATATTTCCTTTCCATTTATTGAATATTTCGGAAAATTTCAAATTATCATGTGAAAAGTGTGTCTTTAGCCTTTTCTTATTCATAAAATTTCTTTATTTAACGTCTTTGGTTTTTGCATTTTCTTCTACACTTTGGGCGCGTTGTTTCGATCAACCGGTGCACCACAACCGCAATTGATGTGAAACAGTGTTTTTTTTCATGATGTATCAGGATTTTTACGACGACTTGGTTGATTTCAGAATGGCCGACATAATGAACACATTTTCACACTTTAAACAAAAAGAACAAATTTTCAATCAGTTATATTATCAATGTTGTTGGAAGACAGAATGCCTTTAGCTACTGTAGAGCGCAGCGGATTTAATACATTTTGTGCAAAAATAGTCACAGGATATGTTTTACCTAGTCGACGTACGCTTGCTAGAAGAGTTACAGAACTTTATGAAGAAAAAAATATTTTAATCGACAAATAAAAAAAAAAATATTTCATGTACAGCAGATTTATGGAGCAGCCATAACAGAGGTTTTCTTAGTATAACAGTTCATTAGAGAGAGAGTGTCAGGCACGCTTGTATGCAGACGTTTTGAAAGTAAACACACAGGAGCAAGAATTGCACAAAAGGTAGTCGGCATATTGAATGAATTTGGTATCACTGAGAAAGTTGTAAACTTAATTACTGATAATGCTTCAAATATTATAAAAGCATTTAAACTATTGCCTGAAATATGTTTGAATTATGAAATCTCACAAACTGTTGCTGAGGAAAATAATGTTGCTATATTGGATGTATCTACACTTATTCAGGCTGCAGATAATAATAATGACTTGATGGAAGATGAAGATGAATTACCTAAAACTGTTTTAAATAAATTGCTACAACACAAGAGATGTGCCAACCACACTCTTAACCTTGTAGTAGCAGTTGATAGCTTTAAAGCTCGAGAAAATATAAAAGAATGTATGATGCAGCAATGAGTAAAGTGCAAGCTATTTCTAATGATGTGCATCACTGCACAAAATATGCTGATAAAGCAGAAGAGGAAGCTGGTGTAACATTTCTGAATCCAACCTGTACAAGTTGGAGTTCGAGCTACCTTTCGGTGCAACGTATTGTTGATATTGGAATTGAAACAGTTCGTCAGTATCAACACAAAATGCATTAAGAACCAGTTTCAGAAGATGATATGATCTTTTTGGAAGCATATGTGCGAGTTATGAAACCAGTGACAATGGCAATGGATATGCTGCAAAGTGAAAATGACAGTTTTATTGGTATGCTTATTCCAACTATTAAGGGTGTTATATGCAAGTTGGTGCCATTAATTAATGTGCTTATAAATGGTTTAGAAACACGTTTCCAAGAAGTTTTTAAATCTGATGATTATAATTTGGCAACTATGCTCCTACCAAAGTTTAAATTAAATTATCTAGACCCAAATGAGAGATTCTCAAAGAAAGAACTACTCGTACAGACTGTACAGCACATGACAACTTCCGAACTAGAGCCAATGGAAGCTCAAGGTGGAACACATGCACTTTTGTCATCAGATGTACAAGATGATTTATACAGTTACATGCATGAAGATCGACAGCCAGCAAATACAGTTGAAATTGTCAGTGAAGTTGAACTTTATTTAAGAAACCCTTCCTCAGAAAATTCTTCATAGCTTTCATATCCACGATTGGCTGCTGCATTTTGCATTCCCAGTAGTGCAGCCGTTGAACGACTTTTTAGTGTTGCGGGCCAAATTTTAACATCTAGAAGGTGTAAAATGTCCGATGTTCTTTTTGATGAATCAGTTTTTCTTAGATATAAATCAAAAAACTAGTTTGAAAGTTGTTATTGTTATAAATCTTTTGAAAATGTTAACATTATAAACAAAATGATTAATGTGAATAATATTGATATTTTCATTAATTTACATATTTCTTGTTTATTAAACCTTTAAAATTTTCATTCAAAAATATGTTTGTTAAAATTCACTTAAATTAAAAAGTTAGTTCAAAAAAGTTAAACTAATAAATAAAAGTTTTAGTTAAAAGTTACTCTTTTGATAAAAAGTGAGTTAACTGATAGTTTAACTACTTTTTAAAAAGGTAGTTACAACAATAGTTTAACTATTAATTTTTAGTTACTGGTTAACGATGGCGCCGATCAATCAGTTTAAACTACCATATTATATATATATATATATATACATGTATATATATATACAGTGAAATGTCGTTATAACGAACGTCAGTGTAACGAATTATTCAGTACAGCGAATTTTTTATTTGCCCCTTCCCCTTGGCTTATATAACATCTGTTAAAAAGTGTCGTTGTAACGAATTTCGTGTTTTCAGTATTGCGAAAAAAATAGCCGTTTTGCAGATATTTAATTTTATCCCCTTACCAAAAAAAATTTTTAATTCAGCAAATTTCTATAACTCAAGTCAACTTGAACTCAAACGACATTCACATTTACTAAATAATGGGAGGGGGGGAGGGTGAGAGGAGTAAGATGTTATGGTAACCTTTAACCTCTACTGATGAGCATAGTAAACATAAATTACACCAGGTGCAGTACTGAGACAAGTATCGTCTTGGGACGGCGAGGGGGGGGGTAGTGAGTGGCGGTGTCACAATTACGTAACAACAAACGGTGGGGGGGGTGGATGAGAGGATGAGAGTTTTAGCAAGGTCGGGAAGGGGAGAGGAAGAGAGTTAAGACGTCACGAGACAGCCAAGCGACGGCGGGCACAATTACGTAACAACGAACCGGGGGGGGGGGGAAGGATGAGAGTTTTAGCAAGGTCGGGAAGGGGAGGAGGGAGAGAGCCTAAAACGTCATGGGACAAACACATGAATGTAGGGAACGTTACACATTCGCGGGATTAAAAAAAAATCAATAAACCAGTGTTACGTCTGTGTTGGGGAAATGCGCTAATGAGAAAGAAGCCATACACTTAAAAGTATAGCTTATTGGGAGGTATGAGAAAGACATAATGGTTTTGGTATGTGTAGAAAGTAACTTGATAGTTTTAGTAAAAAAACAATCTTATTGTTTTCGGTAGGGGCTTGATAGAGGGTCGCAATTTTTTTTAGAAAATGGCGATCTTATAGTTTGTGATAGGGACTTAATGGACAGAAGACTGCATTTTGCCAAGATGTTAATAAACTACCGGTACCTGTATTTAATTAATAATACAGGAATGGAAGAATAAATGAGTTATTTATTTGACCTTTTTGTGACATTGAACTATACTTTTTTTCTAATTATAATAAAATTTAATCCAGTTACAAAAGTAAATAAATATATAAATATATTTTTAAAATTATTTCGTTTAATAAATCAGACAATATGAGTAAGATAGCCGTAGTGGGTTTCTTATAAATTAAGTGAAGTAAGTCATGTTGAATAACTGTTATAAAAATAAATGAATTACGTCCCTTAGTTCAATGACCGTTAGCGGTAACGAAAGCTGAAAGCTAAATTACTAGCTTAACTAATGAGAAATAAACGGAGAGAATATTTAACATATTTTTAGCTAAATATCTTTGGAAAAAGTAGTAAAATGACATAATATATTTGCATTGATACCCAAATGAACTATATCCACATATTGCCAACAGAAAATGTCGTCGTCGCCGACGACCCCCCCCCCCCCCGATTTCAGTGTAACAAATTTTCAGTATTACGAACGAATTTCGAATCCCCGTCAATTTCGTTATAGCGACATTTCACTGTATATATATATATATATAATGTTCTGTAATTCTCTTTATTTTATGGTAGATGTGTTGTCGAGTGTAGTGATTTTTCCTTATCTCTTATCTTCTTTTATTTTTAACATAGGTTGCTGAAGTTGTACGTATACTTAAAGTAGAACGAACTTATCTGGTGAAGTATTTTGTACCTGTTTCAATAAAGATATTAAATAAAGTTTTACCTCTAAGCCTTTTTGTAGTAAAATAAATCTTTCTAAATAATACAAGGCTTAAAGAAATAATAAACCATGTCTTTTAACTTGCATGAGGAACAGACATGAAACAGCTAAAGAATATTATTTTATAAAACATTGATGAAATAATGATTAAAATTAATATCGAAAGCAAACACAATTGGTTACTTTTTTTTTAAAATAAGTATTTAATTAATTTCACTTTCTGTTTGTGGGTGTTTTCTTTCTCAAAACTTGTAGCTCACTTTTTGAACTTTTTATAATTTAGTGAGAAGGTTCAAGTTGGGCACAATTGTAGATTCTACATGATATTCAAAGATTGTAATTATAAGAAGTTTATAAATTAACACATTGTAGAATAACAACTAAATTACTCATACGCAATTGAAATTGTCGGAAAAATTTACCTTGAAATGATCACAATTAAATAAATACCACGTATAGCTCTAGTGTAGAAAAATGGAAAGTAATGAAGATTTGTTTAAAAAGTCTTCTGTACTGTTGCTAAAGTAATTAAACCATATTAAAAGCGTGGATGATTACAATATGGAGAACTACATATGTCTTTACATTAGATCATAATTAGAAGGTAGCAATCAATAAATAAAGCAATATTTTTATCGTGATTTGAAATAGATACTTGTAGCAATGATATTTCTTTATAAATATATGTATGGTAGAATGAATTTTCTTTTCCTTTTAAGTGCGTTAAAAATGTATATTAATTTATAGTGTTTTATGTTTTTCAGAACTTTGAATCTGATAATTAATAAAAGTATTATAAATTAAAAGTTAAACTAAACATAATTCAATGACCACTAATTAATTATGTATCACTAGTTACATAATGTGTATAAATTAAATCTACATATGCATGATATATGTCATATAATTAGCTAGAGCTGGTTAAATTTCATAAACCACACCAAACAGAGATGTCATTACTTTAAACCATTGAAGCTAAAATGAAAATGTTGTTTTAGAAGATTTTTTAATCAACTTGATGATTTAAGCAGACTATAATATATATATATATATATAAGAGAAACAGACATCCATCCATACAGACATATGGGTAGATAGATGATAAATAGACAGGTAGATACAGCGTACATCATATTTTAAACTTAGTCACATTTGATCAAAACTTTTCACTACTTGACATCACAAGGCTATAAAATAAATATACAGAATATAAAGATAAAATAAGAGATGCTTTTTTGTATTGTTTAATGCATAAAAGATATTGAAAACAATTCATTTTTGGTAACCATTAGGGAGACATACAAATAGAACTGACTTATGCTCTAGTGTGCAAGTACTACACAATGGAGTGTCCAATGTCCATTGTGCGTCTTTGGTTGATGCCTACCTTGACAAGTTTAAGAAAAAATATGGTTTGGAGCATTTTGTGAGGATCAAAGTTTGAACTTCAGTACAGTACGAGGAGCAAAGTGAACTCTTTTATCAGGAAATACTGCAGTTTGAATGTCCGTACAGCACAAGGAGCAAAGGATAACGGACTTATCAAAGCTATTTGATACAACTGATATCATAATTATTAAGATTTAAGAACTTTCTGGAAAATATCTCGTACTGCTTGAAATGTAATTTGTGTAAGGGAACTCCTTTCTATCACCATCTTGTAGTCCATGCGGTCATTTCTTGAACTATATCTATCCAGGCGTTGTATATGGTCATTTCTCGCATTATATACATCTGGGTATTATATGTGGTCATCTCTTGCACAATATCCATCCGGGCATTATATGTGGCCCATCCATGCACAAATCCATTGTTTGCTCTTCAAACACTTTACTGTGATGAGTGATATGTCATCTTACAGTAAAGCGGCAGAGACAGTAGATAAAAAAGACGAAACTAGTAAAGATTGTTTGTCGGTTTTGCCGATAAAAGCAATTTTCTTAGATTGCGGCAATAGGTCTTTTTTTAGCATATTGGTTTAAATGTATATATCCATTAAATAGGGGACGGATGGTCGTGTGGTAAATCGCTCGACTGTGGAACTGAAGGTATCTAGTTCGATCTCCGGTGAGGTGCAAGGAAATTTTTTTCAGGTCATGGCTTAAGTCTCCTCTATATCTCCTGTGATGCCTCCATGGCCATTGCACTTTCGGCTATGGTGGGGATGAAAGAAGGTCACTGCGAAAACCGTCCCATCAATGGTTTATAGGACCTAAGAGATTTCATCTCATCCTTTCAGGGACTTCACACACTTCCATTTATTACGTCATCAAATGTTAACACTTTTTAGACCACCTCCTCTTCGCTCTTCTCCCCTTGTCAACAAATGTAAAACTTTTATAAAAACCCTAGACTAAAAAAAAAAAACTTATAAAAACGAAAAAGAAATATAAACATAAAATCAATCTTTTCAATTATAAAGTTAAATTTTAAAAAATCTAACTTTAATAAAATCAACAAGTCTCCTTCTTTATCTTTGAACAAAAAATGAAACCCATCTCCTAACCACAAATATTATATAACATGTCGCGGCACCACAAAGTGTTTTGCGTTTTTGTAGTATTGACTCTTCTGTTAACGGTCATCCGGCCGTCACTGAATCCGGGTCAGTAGTCAATGTTATCCGCAATTAAAAATTAATGATTATAGAAAGTTTTCGTAAAAATGAAACAAGCAAACAGGCAAATGATTTCAGTAATTAAAAGTTTTTTTTGTACTATAGACAAGGCAATTAATTATCAAATAATAATCTACAGCTTATACTGCCGAAAGTGTACTGCATATTTAAAAAAAAAAGATACGGCTTAAAAGGAAATAATTAAATTAATAAAAAAAAATGTGTTATGCAGTGTTTTCAAAATGAATGATTTCGTTCGATGATGTCAGCCTTGCCAAGTCCAGAAAATACGATTGTGACATTTCACATCTGAAAACATTTTGTACCAGTTAAAGATTACTTGAGTGCTCTGCTGACTAAAATATGTCATAGTACGCACACTGATACACGAATTAGGCAGTCTCAAAATTTAATTTAAAATGTGTTTCAAAATTATAAAAATAGTTCGAAGAGTTAATTTATAAATACACTGGCACACTACGTAGTAAAATTCATTTAAAATACACCATAATAATATTACAGACATTACATATTTATTTCATTTATCGGAGAATTAAATATGCTGTAAGTTCCAACTGGCATTGGCACACTACACCCTTCCCTCTGTCAAAATGGCAGTAAAAAAAACCCCATTCCTTGCCATTTCGGCCGATCTAGGAAAGTCTTAAAACAGTTTTATAATCTGGCATGCTAGCAGATGATAGCGGGCACACTCATCCCGCCGCTCTGTAGGCATGGCAGACGTGCATCATCGTCGCTAACAGGGCGGGTGTGGCAGGCACACGACACCCTGTCATGCTGGCGGTGGCGGTGCATAAAAAATAAATATAAATTACAATTATATTTCCAATTAATGACATTATTGTTTAATGATTTTGAACCCTAATGTCATTAAGTGAACAATTTTTAAACACCCCTCCCATAAGTTGATGACGTAGTAATGAACGAGACCCTACTCGTACGGTTATCTCAATCAGGAGATACCTTGATAAATATTACAGAAAACTCCCACAATTTTCACATCAACTCAATAATTTATACAATATAGAATTTTCCCTCACATTATTTTTAAATGTGTTGATTTAAAGAAAACTGAAAAAAAAATAAAAATTATAATAAAATGTCTGAAGTTAAAATTTAATACTAAATTAATTAAACCATAAATATATTTCTTATATTTATAAACGACATTTTCCTTCCTAATAAATATTAAATGAAAAAAAAAAGAAAAACAACATTTACACAATGTCTTAAATGCTATCAGTGACTAAGGCATACAAAACGTATATCAAATTCAAAATCACTAAAACATATTTCCTTTAACATAAAAAAAATGATTTCATTTGACCAAGTAGAATAATGATTCCCCCCTTTTTTTTTTATTCCATTATATATTCTTATTAACATCCATTATACAATATTGAAAGAAAACTTAACATTTAATTTAGCTTAATAAAAAAAAGGGGGGGGGGTTCTAATGGCCACTAGAAATTTCTTTTTACTGAACATTTCTTTGTTGCTTTTTTAAAAAGAATTTTTTTCGGGTATTCCCAAAATGAACTAAGCATTTCATACCAAATAAAGTATATTTGTCTCATATCAAAAAGTGGACACTGTTAGGCAAAAAAAAGGTATTTTTATTATATTAGACATGAATGTGATATAATATTTAGCCTTGAATGATTTGAACCATTTTATTAATTGTCTACGTGTTTCAAACACATTCTTTATGTTTGACATCTCGGTTAAAATATTGAAACTTAATTACATTTTAAGAACACAAGGGTTTTATTGGACTAAAAACAAGATTGAAGATTACTAGACTCGTAAATAGAGCTTATTATAATACTTTGTAAGAGTTATTTTTAAAATATTATTTTTTCTCATTTCGTTAGCTAAATTAGATTATTTTAAGTGTATAATCCTATTTAAATATTTGACCTTAAGCGATCTTAGATTGTATTGATATTCTATGATAACTGATTAGTATGTATTAGATAAATGTAAATATGAAGTAAAATAATAAGCACTTCTAAAAATGTTTTTATTTTTCAAAAATGTTCTTTCACTGCTACTAGCAGAAATTAAAGAGTCGCATATTTCGCTTGTGAACAGACTATATAGTATACAGTAACAAATTTATCATCCATATTCAGCCTATTGATAGTAAGACGGTATTTTGATGAAGTTTTCGAGTACAGTAATAATTTTTTTAATGTTTCATTTTATTTTTGGTGATTTTAGACATTTTCTGTGATAAGCGATTTTTTTATAGGCTTCCTGCAGAAAATGTTTGTAAATTAATTGCTCCTCATTAATACACTGGCAGGCTGTGATTATGTTCCATTACACTTTTTTTTCTTTAGCTTAACATTTACATTTTGAATTGAAATTTTGTAAAAAATGGTGTATAGATGTATTCTTGGTGTAATTATAATTTCACAAATCATTCATTGCCAGGGAAAGATAGACTTGTATCATTAACTATTTTTTTTAATGTATGCTCTTAATATCAGCTGCATTGCATGTAAGAGAGACAAACTTTAAAATACCCAAATAAATTAGTTTGTTGATATCCAAAGTATTTTATTATAATTGTTTTTAAATTTAGTTTTAAAGATAAATATTTTTAAATATATTTAAATATCCAGCTAATTTTGCATCAAAGAATTTGTCACGGGTTAAATCGTAGTAAACAACAGTGAACACTTTTACTTGTAGTGACTTATGACATTTGACCTGTGGCTTTATGTGGGTCATACCTGGATGCCATTTACATCAAAATGTATCTATGAGACCTAGTTGCTAGTTCCATCGTGTCTGAAATGTTTCATTTCTTGTGATTTAATATTTCTAACCGACCACTTTTATTCTATGCATATGTAATAAAGAACGTCTTTTTTTCAACAGTAGTTTCAGTACTCATCAGTATTTTAGGTCATTATAACAATATCTGTATTCTGGCTGAGTTTAATAGGTTTCTTTTCTCCTTTTTTCAATTTGAGCTCTCAGTTTTTTAGTTGGCAGTTTGTTTTTTTTAATGTATTAGTTTTAAAAATTTGACTAGGTTTTTTACTTTGACAAACATTTTAGAAATCTAGTATTAAATTTATCTTTTCATAAAAGAAAATTATTTGAATTTCTAAATAAGTCTTCCAAAAATTATAATCTGTTTTTAAACAATGTATTCTATTTTGATGTATTTTCTTGAAAAAAAAATTGAGGAAAGAAACTTGAACAGTCTGAAAATAAAATATTTCATACGTATCATTTGACAATTTTATTAATGTCAAAGTTTGTACAGTTCAGGTGAGGAACGCTTGTAATTCTTTCTGAGCTATGAATACTTCAGTCAAAGCCGCAGGCTGATATAGCTGTCACCTTGTATGTATTTTTTTTAAAATAGTCTCCAGTTATATCTTAAAGTTTATAATGTGAAACTTTACTTAGCGTTTATCTTCATAATAAAAAAAAGGATTTTTTTGTACATATGTCTATGGGAAAGAAATGAAATAAAATATTCCTGTTCCCAAAAAATTTCAAAAGTATTAAAGCATGTAAACATTCCGTCCAGTGTTTATTTATTTTGTTTATATTTTAAAACTGTCAGGTGGTCTCCTACTGAACATTTTTTATTGAATGTGGCCCAAATCAAAATCAACTTCATACGTTGCCTTGTTAAGGATAAATAATTTCAATTCTCTCTTTAATGTGCTACGTTTTATGAATTATAAATGGATAAAAAGATTTAAAAATTTTTAGATTATTGAAGAATATAATGAGTTGATAAAGTTCTATTTTTAACTGACCAGTTTTTTTTAATTACTCTGACCAGATCATTGCCAAAATGCACTGTTCAATTTTTTTTATATTTATGAATATAATGGAGCATTCTCATATTGTGTCCCAAATATATAAATATTTATATTTATGTCTATTTTATATTCATGTATATATCCTTTCAATTGTAGTAAATAAATAAATTTTTAGATAAAATCATATCAGTTCAGTGTATTTTATATTGTCTCATTGTTTTATATTGTGTCTCATTGTTTTATATTGTGTAACATTGTTTTATATTGTGTAACATTGTTTTATATTGTCTCTCATTGTTTTATATTGTGTAACATTGTTTTATATTGTGTCTCATTGTTTTATATTGTGTAACATTGTTTTATATTGTGTAACATTGTTTTATCATTGTTTTATATTGTGTGAGTGTCCATCATCTACAGTCTGTCTCAATCAATAACATTAACTGGATAACTCCAAAACTCTCATCCAATGGCACATCAAGGACTGGCAACTCTTAAAACCCTTTCCCTCAATGGCACATCCGTTTTATGCTAGAAATAATTTACTTCAATTCTTTCATATTAATGTATGATTAAATTATATTGTGCATAAATATATCATCATATATATTATTTAACTAACATATTATTATTTTTTTGGAATGCCAAATGAGGATAAAACATTTTTTATAATATTAAGCTGAATTTTTGTTCAGGAAACAGTTTTAAGTAGACAACAGAGGATTTACATCTGACTGTTTTAAATAATAATTCCCTTATATAGAGACTATGCAGATCATCGGGTCACCTGAAGTAGAGTTCAAACTGTTTCTGCATATGTGAAGTCCCTGTAAGGATGACATGACATCTCTTAGATGTCATAAATCACTATGGGTCGGTTTTGCAGTGTCCTCCTTTCATCCCCACCATAACCGATAGCACAGTAGCCATGGAGGTATAACTGGGACATAACTTTCACCATGACCTGAAAAATTTCAACGAAGATCGAACCTGGGAACCTAAGGTCTTTTTCTTTAGGCTAGTATTGTGTTGGCTGGTATTGTGTGGCTAGTATTGTGTTGGCTGGTATTGTGTGGCTAGTATTGTGTTGGCTGGTATTGTGTGTTGTATTGTGTTGGCTAGCATTGAGTTGGCTGGTATTGAGTTGGCTGGTATTGTGTGGCTGGTATTGTGTTGGCTAGTATTGAGTTGGCTGGTATTGTGTGGCTAGTATTGTGTTGGCTGGTATTGTGTGGCTAGTATTGTGTTGGCTGGTATTGTGTGGCTAGTATTGTGTTGGCTGGTATTGTGTGGCTAGTATTGTGTTGGCTGGTATTGCGTTGGCAAGTATTGTGTTGGCTGGTATTGCGTTGGCTAATACAATGGCCATCATTACTCCCCAACACAAATTTAGTTTATACAGGGATATAAGCTTAAGCCGCACCTTCAGGTTGGAGCGCCCTATCACTCTGCCAAACCCCAGTGTCCCCACCCACAGGTCTACTACCTCAGTGTCCCCACTCACAGGTCTACAGTGTCCCCACCCACAGGTCTACTACCTCAGTGTCCCACCCACAGGTCTACAGTGTCCCCACCCACAGGTCTACAGTGTCCCCACCCACAGGCCTACAGTGTCCCAACCCACAGGTCTACAGTGTCCCCACGCACAGGTCTACAGTGTCCCCATCCGATTCTATGTGTGCGAATCGTGGACACTGCAACATTTAAAAATGGACTGGCCGAAATGTAGCGACCCTACTGACGATCGCACCACAAAGAGAGGAAATAGAGAGACCTATACACCCAAATATAGTTACAGCATCCACCATCCGCACCAACTATGCACATGAAATTTCCAAAGTTTTCCCAGTTCCACCTCGTACAAAGACCAAACAAACAATAAGATGAACGGTTGTTTAAATAAGGAAACAAGAAAAAACCAAAATTAAAAAAAAATATTAAAAAAACAACGTAAATAATTTGTAAATAACTAACAGTAACAATATAAATAACAGTAACAATATAAACAACAGTAACACAACTTTTGGAAGAAAATAACTACTTGAAAGAAAACAACAAGTTTTTAATTACGATTCGAATATTCAACTTGTATACCAAACACCATGTTACCTTTATTAATGGCCTGCTACATCACCGTATTCGCCGTGAATAGTAAGTTGATGTCTCGGTGTACAGTAAACATGCATTCGTTGATCACTTGGACTTTCATGGTAATATGAATAGAATTATTTTAGGTCACGTGGTTTATCAATTACTCTTCTGTTATGGCATGGAGTCGTTAGGTCATGTAGATTATGGCGCGTATAACTTTCCGCCTTATTCTTAGACTTAACAGAACTCGCGCGCAATAAAGGTGACACAGGAGTCAAAAACAACACAACACAAATACACGTGAACACATAAAAACACACTCTGACACACAGACAAATGCATAGAAATGCTTACACACAGCCCGATTGCTCCGAATTGAGCTCACACCTGGCAGGGGCCCACAATTTACATTTAGATTAATCAGTTGTTATTGTAAAAAAAAATAGAAGACGTGCCTCGCAAGCATACATTAAATTGGGCCCCGCAATTCGTAAAGCCGCCCCTTCACAGGCACAGTTACACACACACACACACACACACACCTTTTCACAACAAACGCCATAGTTTTAACACAAACGAGGCAGTAGCCACACAGCTCGCGATTGTCTGCACGTGGATTTGGGCCGGTGTCGTTTTAATTGATACACCATATTTTGTTTTTGATTGACCGATATTGTGTACTTGTCAATCCATGAATGTTTGAATTTTTTAATCCATGTGTGACTGTGTATTTGTTTTTAATCCCATGTTGGCCACGTGTTTGAGAGTTTTTACTTTTTAACCCACGTATGTTTCTGTGTTTACATTTAAACCCAATTTGTTTCTGTGTTTACTTTTAAACCCACGTATGTTTCTGTGTTTACTTTTAAACCCATACAGGTATGTTTCTGTGTTTACTTTTAAACCCATACAGGTATGTTTCTGTGTTTACTTTTAAACCCATGTATGTTTGATAACATTTTGTAGGTGAGTCTTGCCGCTTTGGTAATCATCTAAGGGGTATGTGGGTCCGAAGTTTTGACTTTCAGGACGTAACTTTCAATGAGGATGAGGTCACCGGGTTCAAGGTCAAGGTCAGTTCTAACGAACTGTCGAAGTTCAAATGTCACAACGTGAGCGGGGATGTCTACACCATGTGAGTGTTTCAGTGAGAGCGGGTAACGGGTTCAGTGTGGACTGTCTACACCATGTGAGTGGTTCAGTGAGAGCGGGTGACGGGTTTAGTGTGGACTGTCTACACAATGTGAGTGTTTCAGTGAGAGCGGGTAACGGGTTTAGTGTGGACTGTCAACGACCAGACATAGAAGTGTATATTTAAGTCACTGGTCTTTTTTTGGTTCCCCTTTGAATTCGAGCCCGTAGATCGCGCTTAAGTATACTGACCCGGTTCACAATCAAAGCGTCAACCAGCCACCTAGTAGAAAGATCTAGATACAGAGAGATGTAAACAATGGGTATAGATAAGTACAACCAAAAACAAAGACATTCACAGAGAAATAAAATCGCCATATTGTCCGATAGATAATTAAGGTCATTTGTTAGATGAATGTACATATAAATAGATGCACGTCATTCTGTCATGTGACCGTTAGTAGGTCAGGGATAGGACAGTTCTATTGTTGCACGTCCATGTTTTCTATCCAGCTCTTTGTATGATGACCTTCACGACGTGACCCATACATAGTACACACGTCATTAAGTTGGTCAGAGTTAGTTACGGCGTGAAACATGTCCGAACCATGTAAGAACCTGTGACCAGGAGATTGTTTAAGAGTTCACCAGGTCGTTCTAACTTTCCTTCACAAAGGTGTCGGCGATGTAACCGAAAGTATAAAGAGGGCTTGCTGCTAGATGCAGGCATTATTTTGTATTACTGTAACATCTACATGAGATTTATGTGCACAGTCGAAGGTGTCAGTTATGTGATCTATGTATGAACTATGGGGCAGCTGCCTTAGACCTGGTCTCATGTTCACTTGGTTATTCTATAAATATCTGGGTTTTTTTTACAGACGAGCAAATTTTGAAGACAAAACAGGGAAGACCATGTCGTACTACGAATGTTGGAAGTTTGAAAGACTCAACGGAAATGTTTTCATCATGTACGACCTGTCTGGTGAGATCTTATGGAAATAATGAAACATTATAAATACGCAGTGGCTACGGATACAGCCAGCTGTACTCCATATTTTTTTTCGGGATACAGCAATTTTTTAATTTTTGTTTTCGGGGCTAGGGTTAGGGTTAGGGTTAGGAATAGGGCTAGGAATAGGATTAGGGATAGGGTTAGGGATAGGGTTAGGAATAGGAGCAATATCTATAGCTGGACCCCGAAAAAAAATAATTCGGAATCCAGTAATCGCGCATGCGCACAAAAAAATAGCCCGTCTAGAGCGCTAGACTGCATGCGTTGGCTGTATCCGTAGCCACTGCATTATAAATAATAGAAACGAGATGCCAAGGGGAGTAACACTCGTAGTCAGTTGTGACAGCATAAGTTTGACCTCCCCGTCACAAAAAAAAGCACTGGTCTTCAGAAAGAAGGGTTTAGGACATTGTTGGGAGGAAATATGGGACAGAGTGGAACTTAGATTGGGTCCAGTAAAGTGACCAGCTCATGAAAATGGATAGAAGGACACTTTTTTCCCCATTACTGTAGTGCATAAGTGATGGGTATAAATCATGCTGTGTTAAGCACTTATCGCAGTGAAAGTGCCAGAAATATTTTCTGAATAATGATTGAATAGTTTTTGAGTTGGTAATTGAAAGCCGCAGGCCGGGACGGGTGGTACGAAAACTAATTCATGTCCGCAAATCTGGGAAGTGTCCCTGCAGACGTCTGGTTTCAGCATCTAGACGCAACTTTTTTTTCAACCACTCCCCCCCCCCCCCTTTCCGTATACTCTTTGAATTTATATTTTCAGCTTTATAAACAATCTTGGGCATAACCAGTGGGGCCCACTACACTATCACACCTAGCATGACACGCATAGCCAATGGGGGCCCACTAGACTATCACACCTAGCATGACACTCATAGCCAATGGGGGGCCCAATAAAGCTACCACACCTAGCATGCACTCATAACCAATCGGGGGCCTCACTAAAGCTACCACTAGCATGACACTCATAACCAATGGGGGCCCCACTAAAGCTACCACACCTAGCATGACACTCATAACCAATGGGGGACCCAATAAAGCTACCACACCTAGCATGACACTCATAACAATCAGGGCCCCACTAAGCTACCACACCAGGCATGACACTCATAACCAATGAGGGGCCCACTAAAGCTACCACACCTAGCATGACACTCATAACCGATCGGGGCCCCACTAAGCTACCACACCAAGCAGGACACTCATAACCAATGAGGGGCCCACTAAAGCTACCACACCTAGCATGACACTCATAACCAATGGGGGGCCCACTAAAGCTACCACACATAGCATGACACTCATAACCCCACTTTTTAATCATTATTAAGCTCATTTGATTTAGTGTAACAATCTATATATAGCCTGTACTTTACATGACATGATAGTTTACAACTTTAAGTTGTCTTTAAAAATGTCCGCCGTGTCCGCCATAGAAACACGTCACTTCCTTAGAGATGGATGAAAGAGAACCGAAGTTACTTCGACGAGCAAGTAGTGCCGCCGTTCAGTACGATCTGTCCACGAGATGTCCTGAATGAGCCCTACGCAATACTCTACAGGAAAGGTCAGTGGTCCGTCAGATGACGCAATACTCTACAGGAAAGGTCAGTGGTCCGTCAGATGACGCAATACTCTACAGAAAAGGTCAGTTGTCCATCAGATGACGCAGTACTCTACAGAAAAGGTCAGTTGTCCATCAGATGACGCAGTACTCTACAGAAAAGGCCAGTTGTCCATCGGATGGCGCAATACTCTACAGAAAAGGTCAGTTGTCCATCAGATGACGCAGTACTCTACAGAAAAGGTCAGTTGTCCATCGGATGACGCAATACTCTACAGAAAAGGTCAGGTGTCCATCAGATGACCAGTTCATTATTGTGACCACAGGCTAGCTGGGTGGAGGTTTACTTTTAAGAATGCGTCATGATGGATCAAATAAACCGCTTTTCGGAGAGTATAGATCGCGACCTTCTTTCATCCCCGTGATCGCAATAGCCGTGGGGCACAGCGAAAGACATGGGTAGGTGGCTGGACTTATGGGATTTGAACCCGTGGTTTACAGTATAAAGCTTGGCCTCACAGCTTAACGTCCACCTCCTGATTGAGCCTAGGTGGAAGCGCCTTATGGTTGTGCCAAAGCAGGGCCCTTCCTGGTTGTACTAGTCTTTGCCCCTCCTGGTTTATCGAGTGGGGCCCCCTACTGTTTGTCTATAGTGGGGCCCTACTGTTTACAAAGTGGAGTCCCCTCCATGCTGTGCCAAAGTGGGGCCCCTACTGTTTATCCAAAGTGGAGTCCTCTCCGTGTTGTGCCAAAGTGGGCCCCTCCTGGTTGTTTAAATTGGAGCCCCCCTGCAATGTATTCTTATCACCGGGGGTGCATAAACATAGAAGAGGGCTAACTGCTAGATGCATCCACCATTTTGTATTACTGTAACCTGTACACAAGATTAATCTGCACGGTGGCCATTAGAATACAATATTTATAAACATACTAGTTGTTTATGCACCCGGTCCTCGCATGGGTATTTATAAACATGCTAGTTGTTTATGTACCCGGTCCTCGCATGGGTATTTATAAACATGCTAGTTGTTTATGTACCCGGTCCTCGCATGGGTTACGCCCTCACCCCACCCTCCTGGGGAAAAAAATAGGTCGCCGAAGCTAATATTGAGAATGTCAATTAAGAATTAAAATGCTTTAATATCTTAAACCGGATAATTTAAAAAAATATATAAATAACAACATCAATAAACATATTCATAACTGAGTGAGATGTCAAGTTGGGTTGTTTAATGTTCAAGGAAGCGGATTTCTAGGCTGAACAAACGTTCATACATTTGAATAAATAAACAGATGTTCAACATTGATTTGACACTCTGCTATTAACAAGTTACCACACTTATTGTTCACACAGATATGGCTGCAAAAGACCTGGGAGTTCCATGCCCACCCACTCTCGTCGGCCACTACACCCCTGATTTTGAGTGCGACGAGTCTGATATCAACTTCTGCAACCTGGACCACAACGGCCTTCTGTCGATGAAACACTGCAAAGGTGTGGCGGACGCCATGTTTGAGACAGGTGAACACGTGATTGTTGTGACCGCGCCAGGTAATAACTGACCGTGCACGGCATTGACCAGGTAATAACTGACAGTGCACGGCATTGAGTTTGGCTGTATTTAAAGACTTACATAAGCGGGCTAGAAAGACTTACCAGCAGACTTAGACAGACTTTCTCTTTAGACACAGGGGGTAAGGCTCACCAAATATGCAAAGACAGACAGACTTTCTCTTTAGACAGGGGTAAGGCTCACCAAATATGCAAAGACAGACAGACTTTCTCTTTAGACACAGGGGGTAAGGCTCAACAAATATGCAAAGACAGACAGACTTACAAACAGACTGACCACCAGACGGTATTAGATAGAACAGACGAACAAAACAACAGACGAGACAACATACAGATACAAAGAGATGAATAAAGTTGATCTGTCCAATAGTTAACTTATTTGTCCACACCTGTGTCCACAACAGGAGGTTCACTGACCTGTGTGGGTCACAAGTACAAGTGTCCGTATGTCCACGCCAGTATATTCCATCTGGACAGAGTGGACTGCTTCGTAAGTGACCACGTGATCATTTGTAATGTTGTCATTACTGTTATAGGTTTTCTAATTGTGTAGCACCTAAATATTGATATACAATAACAGTAGCACCTAAATATTGATTTACAATAACAGTAGCACCTAAATACTGATTTACAATAACTTTAGCACCTAAATATTGATATACAATAACAGTAGCAACTAAATATTGATTTACAATAACAGTAGCACCTAAATATTGATATACAATAACAGTAGCACCTAAATATTGATTTACAATAACAGTAGCACCTAAATATTGATATACAATAACAGTAGCACCTAAATATTGATATACAATAACAGTAGCACCAAAATATTGATTTACAATAACAGTAGCACCTAAATATTGATTTACAATAACAATAGCACCTAAATATTGATATACAATAACAGTAGCACCTAAATATTGATATACAATAACAGAAGCACCTAAATATTGATATACAATAACAATAGCACCTAAATATTGATATACAATAACAGAAGCACCTAAATATTGATATACAATAACAGTAGCACCTAAATATTGATATACAACAACAGAAGCACCTAAATATTGATATACAATAACAGAAGCACCTAAATATTGATATACAATAACAGTAGCACCTAAATATTGATATACAATAACAGTAGCACCTAAATATTGATATACAATAACAGTAGCACCTAAATATTGATATACAATAACAGTAGCACCTAAATATTGATATACAATAACAGTAGCACCTAAATATTGATATACAATAACAGTAGCACATAAATATTGATATACAATAACAGTAGCACCTAAATATTGATATACAATAACAGTAGCACCTAAATATTGATATACAATAACAGTAGCACCTAAATATAGATATACAATAACAGTAGCACCTAAATACTGATACACAATAACAGTAGCACCTAAATACTGATATATAATAACAGTAGCACCTAAATATTGATATACAATAAGAGTTGTATAAACAATGAACACTTTCGACGTATATATTCATTTTAAAAAAAAACAATAACAATGAATTCTGAAACAACCACGTGGTGTACCGATTCAGCCTTAGAAAAAGTAAATTAAATTCTTTTAAGAGACTTTGAAGATAGGCTATAAGTGGATGCCCGATAAACAAATATCCACTTGTTTCAGGAAATGACATTATTGGTCTCTCTCTAAGTTGACAATTAACAGTCATGTCCACGGTCAAACCGTCGATGCGCATTCACCATTCTGTTGTGCTGCCCGCCATCTTACACCGGTAACTATTTATATCACCAGGTATTCCCTGAGACCGACATCCATAATGTAATGGAGGGGACGGTGTACTTTGGTGATTGTACCATGGTCGGTCGTTCCCAAGTGAGTTACCCTCTGAAGTTGGGTTTGATCAACAGGTGCCCGGATGATAGTCCCCCCATCGCCAACAGAACTCACCACTGTGAAGTAGAAGGTGAGGCAGTGACCTAATTAGATCAACCAGTTTGTGTTGGTTTGTAAGCACATAAATAGGTCATGCAGTACACACTACTACTGTACATAATGAATTATATAATACAGTACATAATAAATTCCTTAATACAGTAAATGATAAAATATTAATACAATACATATTAATAATTGTGGGACGGATGCCCGAGTGGTGTAGATACTGGACTGTCGACATTGAGTCCTGGGTTCGATCTTCGGTGAGAACCATGGTTTTTTTTTAAAGTCGTGCCACAAGTCCACCCAGCTTTAAATGGTACCTGTATATAACCTCTTCATATGCCGAGGTGTTAGAAACAGTTGAGTTCTACACTTCACCTGCCCCCGATGGTCAGTTTAGGCTAAGTGAACTTTTTTACATATTTATAATTACCCATTAATAATTATTGAACTATAAACAATACGAAAAATAGTTGATCAACGTGCTAACACACTGATATATCTGTATCTATTTATCTAATGTCATTCGTCTATTTATATATCTATCAAACTAAGTATCTTTCTAAAAATCGTATTTTTTTTTACACTAAGGGCTCGTTCGCAAATGACGTAACGCAAAAAATGACATTTTAGACCCCCCTTCCCCCTTGTCAAAGTGTCACAAATTTTTCACCCCCTTATGTCACGTCACAAGTTAAAAAAATTAAAATACCTCAAATTACTGATTTATTTTTCTTTCGTTATTTTTGGAGACAATCATTCTTTTACATTTTCCCATAAGGCATTAAGATGCTGATCGATAGAGAAAATTTCAATAGCCTCTTCTTCAAAATGTAATAACTATCGAAATTTTTAAGATACAAAATTTTCATAACGGTCAATTTTCAAAATTTCAAGTTGAGAAGAATTGTTATTTTGGCAGAAAATTCAACCAAATTTTGGATTCCCTCTTAGATAATAATTATTTTTTGTGACGTCACAATTTCACAGACCCCCCCCTCTCCCGTTACAAAATGTCACAAAATCCTAGACCCCCCCTCCCCCTAAGCGTTACGTCATTTGCGAACGAGCCCTAACGTCATATTATTTGTATACGTAATATTTGTATACGTAATATTCTCATCATTTTTATTTTGTAGTAAATGGAAAGTTTACTTTTGTTGAATCATAAAAAGAAAAAAAATATATATATATAGTAGTAGTATCATCAACTAGTACCATCAACTAGTACCATCAACTAGTTCCATCAACTATTTAGACCTACTGTTTATTTTCAGCATTTTTTTACAAATGATTTCATTCTGATATTTAAATGTAGCACCCACCCCCTCACCCCCTTTGTTTCAAACAGAAATTGAACGCCATTCGTCCAATACAGCAGTCGCCACAAACTTCAACCAATGGCTGTGTCTGTTAGTGATAGAGTCGTCTACCTTCTTACTCCACGTGTGACCCGCGCGTCAACTCGTCAGCAGTGAATGAAATAATTATTACTGAAGTGGGAAGGGAAAAAGGGGGTGGGGGTGGACTGGATAAATTCTAAAAGTGTGTGTAAGGTGGGGAGGAGGAAAGGTAGGAGGGAACCCAATTTTGAACTTGATTAAATTTTGTGACCGAAATAACAGTAAAAAGCAATTAACCAGTTCATCCTAGATAATATGTTTCAAAAATAATAATAGTCATTTATTTTCATACCTTAAACCATCTCTTTCTTTATAGACATGATTTAAGAAAATAAATTACTTCAACAAATAATAAATTATATTCGGACAATGAGACCTGAAAGTTTGTCTTCCTATTTCATTGTGTTGTGGGATAAACAGGAGAGTGGACCTGTGTGTTGTGGGATAAACAGGAGAGTGGACCTGTGTGTTGTGGGATAAACAGGAGAGTGGACCTGTGTGTTGTGGGATAAACAGGAGAGTGGACCTGTGTGTTGTGGTATAAACAGGAGATTGGACTTGTGTGTTGTGGGATAAACAGGAGAGTGGACTTGTGTGTTGTGGGATAAACAGAAGAGTGGACTGTGTTGTGGGATAAACAGGAGAGTGGACATGTGTGTTGTGGAGTAAACAGGAGAGTGGACATGTGTGTTGTGGAGTAAACAGGAGAGTGGACATGTGTGTTGTGGGATAAACAGAAGAGTGGACTTGTGTGTTGTGGGATAAACAGAAGAGTGGACTGTGTTGTGGGATAAACAGGAGAGTGGAGATGTGTGTTGTGGGATAAACAGGAGAGTGGACAAGTGTGATGTGGGATAAACAGAAGAGTGGACTGTGTTGTGGGATAAACAGGAGAGTGGACATGTGTGTTGTGGGATAAACAGAAGAGTGGACTGTGTTGTGGAGTAAACAGGAGAGTGGACATGTGTGTTGTGGGATAAACAGAAGAGTCGACATGTGTGTTGTGGGATAAACAGAAGAGTGGACTTGTGTGTTGTGGGATAAACAGATTATATATGTATTATGTAATGTATTATGTAATGTATTATGTAATGTATTCTGTCATCATAAATATATTTGCAAAGAGAAAAAAACAACTTATGCTAGGAATAAAATGTCAAATTGCTTTAGGACTCTTACTCACGTATAGCCGACTCTGTGTATACGAGCTTTCTTTATATATATATATATATATATATATATATATATATACATATATATTATTATCATTTCAGTGTCTCTAGTTCATACAATAAACTTTTGACTATTTCATTCTACGTCTGTTATTATTTTTACCAGAAGCTTGAAAATAGAGTAACATTACACTCACAGGATAATTACCAAGTCAGTATATAGCAGACTTCTGTTCCCGACATAACCCAGTAGGTCATGGGATCCCAGACATGAGTTTGGGTTGCACCCCCCTTTTGAGACGGCCTGCAATACCTACATCAGGGGCGCCTCCAGGGGGGTGGTACCTTCACACTTGTCAGGGACATCATGACTTTGATGACCCTGTCACTTTATTTATTTTGCTAAAATATTGGGGGAAATGAGGGATGGGGAGCATCATTGTAGATTGGGGGGGGGGCATAATTTCTGGCAGCGGCCCTGCTTGCCGTAACACTAATTAGTAATTAAGAAAATTAATTAATACTGTACTTATTAATTTCTTTACCAAGCAGTGGTGAAGTGAGGGGACAGGCCCGTAGCGTGAGGGGGGGCCAGGGGGCAGCCCCCCTGCGTTTTGTCTGGCCCCTCTGCTTATTTGTTCTACTTAGTAAAATGTATTACCTGCCCCCCTCCCCACGCTATTGCCTGACCCCTGCTGTAGAATGCCTGGCCCCTCCTGTGGAATTTTCACGCTACGGTGCTGTGAGGAGGAGCTAGGGGGCATCATGCCCCGGGCGCTACTCACAAAGGGACGCCAAATGGTATATTTTACATATAATATTATATGGTTTTCGAATGAGGGGGGCGCTAAAAAGGTATTTTGCCCCGGGCGTGAGTAAAGCTCGCCACGCCACTGGGAGGGAGGGAGTGAGAGAGAGAGGCAGAGAGAGAGAGAAAGAGAGAGAGAGGCAGAGAGAGAGAGAGAGAGAGAGAAAGAGAGAGAGAGAGAGAAAGAGAGAGAGAAGAGTGTGAAAGATGCGAACACAAAGTAGTGAGGTTGAATGAATCAGATTCTGACATTAGTAGTTGACAGTTGACTCGCTTCATTTTCTCTCTCTCCCCCTCCCCCCTTTCTAATAAAACCGGCCAAATAAATTGTAGGCTGTTAATGGCTCTCTGCAACAGCTTTTTTTATTTTATAGATGTCAATAAAATATTATTACTTTCTTTGTATAAATCGGTTTTTATTTTTGGAGACAGAAGATTGTTCTTTACTTCTTTTCGTTTACGATGTACTGGATAATTCTTGACAATGTGGATGCTGAGTTTTAGCTGTGTATGTGTGCACGAGTGTGTGTGTTTGTGTGTGTGTGTGTGTAGATACACTTTGTTATTTTACAATGATTTGCATGTAGCTAATATAGTTGCTTTGACAAGGACAGCGACACCCTGGAATAATATTTGATATATACACATCTATGGATATACCACGATATGAAAACATGGCCGACATGACACACTGCTGTGTAAAACAATGACGTCACAGTATCCCCTGACACGGACATATTAGGCCTGCTACTAAATTATTCTCCAGAGAGCCGACCAAGGACTGCTGAGGCTGAAAGACCAAAATGATGGAAAGGATGGACGCATTTAATGAGGCCCCCCCCCCCTAAAGTGGTTTAGGTCTTATGACCTTACTCTGAACATAATGTTCATTTTTTTTTTATAATTGAAGGCGTTACATCGATGACCAACTGACCTAGTGACCTATTTAACGTACGCTTGGTGAAGTAGATAATAAAATATGACGTTGGCTAAATTGAATTAGAGATTAGAAGTTAACAATCTAGATAAAATGGATGGCATAATTCTAATAGAGCTGGAAAATTGAAATAGACGGAACTGAATCGATGGTGTTAAGAATTACTCAGAGATTAAGTGTGTGTGTGTGTGTGTGTGTGAAGTCCCTGTAAGGATGAGATGAAATCTCTTAGATCATATAAACCACTAATGGGACGGGTTTTATGGTCCCCTTCTTTCATCCCCGCCATAGGCGATAGTGCAATGACCATGGAAGCACCACGGGGAGATATATCGGGAACTCGAGCCTTGGTCCTCGCCGGAGATCGAACCAGATACCTTAAGGTCGACAGTCGATCGCTTTACCACAAGACCATCCTTCATTAAGTAGATGTAATAATTGTCGGATAAACTTAACTTTGAAAGCTATGAATTATGAAAAAAAAAGAAATTATAATAACACGATACTTGATACCATCTTTTACGTCGCTTATAAACAATTGAACTGTGTTGCGTATTTTTAGCTTAACTTACAACTAGAGAATTTTTTCCGCCTTATAAGTGATTCAGAATTGATATCTTGGGTTTTTTTTATTGGTTTTGTTTGGATCAATAAACTTTTTAAGTAATGTCTCATAAATTTTAATTTGGAAAAAACAAAAGTTTGTGACCACCTATCAATCTTGACTAGGGCTGTACCGGAATCCGATTCCGGTTCCTGTTAAGCCGGATTCCGGCAGTTTTAACAAATCCGGCTCCGATTCCGGTTCCGGTTAAGATGTGCCGGATTTAAGCCGGATTTCTTTGTTGTTTGAAATTTGTAAGAAATTTTTTTAGCGCAACATAATTTTGAAATATTTAGCGCTATACAATTAAATTAAAACAATAACTTCCTTTGATTTTAAAACTACAATAATGTCGCTTTTAGTTCTATATGTAAGTACAAATATATTAAAAAAGAAGATTTGAATCGTATTTAGTCTAGTACAGGGGTCGGCAACCTGAGGCTCGCGAGCCGCATGGGGCTCTTTCGATGTCAAATTGTAGCTCTTTCGATGTCAAATTGCGGCTTGATCAAATACCGTAATATTGAAACAACAAATTTAGTGGCTCTTTAAAAATTGAGAAAATTGTAAATTATAACTTTAGGCTCTTCCATCTCAAAAGGTTGCCGACCCCTGGTCTAGAAATACGACACTTTATCTTCCGCTACTTTTGATTCCGTGTTTTCTATAAACTAATATAGCTATCAAAATTTAACTTTTTTTTAAAGAGCAGACAACGATCTATTTTAGGGTATTTACAGTTTTAAAAAAGCTCAATAATTTATTTTTCTGCACATTTTTTAATTTAGTGGATTTTGTCACAATTTGGATAAAATTCCTCGCAAATTTAGATAAATAAATTGAAGATACATTTTTAATTGAACATTAAAGTGATATTGATTTAGATTTGAAATGCATTTTAATTTGCGTTTTTATGGGAAATAGTCAGATAATGGTTTAAATGAATTATGAATGAAAAAAAACACGGTTTGGTGACGTCACTATGGAAAACTAAAGAAAATGAACTATGGGGGGCTGCCATAGTATATATAAATATATATATATATAAATTGGAATTCATTTATTAATAAACATGTGTATTATACTTTCTAATATATGTTATCCATTTCTTTGTTTGATTGTAATAGAAATCAGGTTAAATTAGGTACAGCTTTATTAAATAAATTTTTAAAAACGAAGAACCTGTTATTTTATTGAAATCCGGTTCCTGTTCCGATTCCGGCAGGATTCAAATAATAAATCCGATTCCGGTTCCGATCCTGCAGGATCTAAAAATTAGAATCCGGTACAGCCCTAATCTTGACGACAGGATTTGTTTAAAAATGAAACAGTCAACAGATATAATGTCATTCGAATGCATAAAAATCTAGTTATTTTCGCACAAATAATTCATGTCTTGATAGAATACACTTATTACCTACGTCATGTCTAGATTATCTTCTGTCGCAGAAAATACGACTAAAGCACTTTAAATGTTATGAGTAGGGACAAGTATGTCCGTTAGTGATTATGTTATCTAATCAAATAAATCAATTGATAAGAAAAAAAAAATTCGTGCATAGTGAAGGCAAATATTATGTGTCTGGTTAGTTCAACTAGGTCAACTTAAAGTATCATTATCGGATTTTCCAGATTTCGGCGAAACATACTTGTAGTGTATCTCACAGAAAACTTTCTAGATTGATTGAAAAAGCTCATCTGCAAACTGCCTCAAAAAAGAAAAAAACCTGGATAACTTAGCCAAGTGATCAATACATATACTTAGAACAAGATAACTGTAAGTACTTTGATATCTCATCATATAGTAAATTAAATATTATTCATCGGTCAATTTTTTAGCCATCGAGCTACCCCGGTCTATCTATCACTGTTTCTATTTATCATCTCTATCCATCGTCTGTCTGTCACTGTTTCTATTTATCATCTCTATCCATCGTCTGTCTATCACTGTTTCTATTTATCATCTCTATCCATCGTCTGTCTATCACTCTTTCTATTTATCATCTCTATCCATCGTCTGTCTATCACTCTTTCTATTTACCATCTCTATCCATCGTCTGTCTATCACTGTTTCTATTTATCATCTCTATCCATCGTCTGTCTATCACTGTTTCTATTTATCATCTCTATCCATCGTCTGTCTATCACTGTTTCTATTTATCATCTCTATCCATCGTCTGTCTATCACTCTTTCTATTTACCATCTCTATCCATCGTCTGTCTATCACTCTTTCTATTTATCATCTCTATCCATCGTCTGTCTATCACTCTTTCTATTTACCATCTCTATCCATCGTCTGTCTATCACTCTTTCTATTTATCATCTCTATCCATCGTCTGTCTATCACTCTTTCTATTTATCATCTCTATCCATCGTCTGTCTATCACTCTTTCTATTTATCATCTCTATCCATCGTCTGTCTATCACTCTTTCTATTTACCATCTCTATCCATCGTCTGTCTATCACTGTTTCTATTTATCATCTCTATCCATCGTCTGTCTATCACTGTTTCTATTTATCATCTCTATCCATCGTCTGTCTATCACTGTTTCTATTTATCATCTCTATCCATCGTCTGTCTATCACTCTTTCTATTTACCATCTCTATCCATCGTCTGTCTATCACTCTTTCTATTTATCATCTCTATCCATCGTCTGTCTATCACTCTTTCTATTTACCATCTCTATCCATCGTCTGTCTATCACTCTTTCTATTTATCATCTCTATCCATCGTCTGTCTATCACTCTTTCTATTTATCATCTCTATCCATCGTCTGTCTACGCATTTTCTTTTTTATTATCTGTCTATCATTTACAATCGACATATATTTTTCATCTATGCATCTTTCCATCTGTATATTTATCAATGTAAGTTTTTATATTCAGGGGTGTCAATTGTCGGCAGGGTGTCAATTGTCGGCAGGGTTTCAATTGTCGGCAGGGTGTCAATTGTCGGCAGGGCCGGCCTTACAAATTGTGGGGCCCAATTCAACGGATGCTTGCGAGGCCCCTCTTCTGAAGTTTTTTGTACAATAACAACAACTACTATTAATGCTGAATGTAAATTGTAAGGCCCCTGACATGCGCGGGGCCCGATTCGGATCAATCGGTCAAATTGGCCTAAGGCCGGACCTGCATGTCGGAGTTGAATGCAAGGAGGGGATAGTTTGGCGGACTTCCCGCCGAAAAAATTAGGTCGGTATTTTGGCTGTTTTTGAAATGCAGTTTAAAAAAAAAAACGCTTAAAATTTCAAAATAGAAGTACTTTGTAATATTTCTTGCAATTTCCTTTTCTGGCGGGTTTATAGGCGGGTTTATAGGCGGATTTATAGGCGGGTTTATAGGCGGGTTTATAGGCGGATCTATAGGCGGGTTTATAGGCGGGTTTACAGGCGGATTTATAGGCGGGTTTATAGGCGGGTTTATCAGTTAAATCCTCGATGAAAACATCCAATAAGACTGGCAACTTACTTCAAGCATGGTCAATATAACATTAAATATTATAACATATTTCCGGAAATATTTAAGTTACGTCCTTAAAGTACAAATGAAGCAATAGTGCAGAAATGTTTTTGACAACAAGTAATTATTTTAATAATCCACTAATAAACAGTTTCGGACTATTTCAAACGAAGTAAACATAAGTACTTGTCTCCTTTTGCCTGACGCCCCAAATATAGAAACATATTTTAGCTGATAAAAATGACCCCAAAAACCCCCAGTTATATGATTCTAATGATTGGATACGCGAAGTCGAGAACGTAGTGTATACAATTAGCATGTGTTCTTTTTTTTTCTTCTCTTTCCGGTAAACCTTTACAAATCACTCTAAATCCCATTAGTGGTACTTTAGTGAATATATTTCTTAGGACGATGTCTGTTTCAGTAAACTATGTTTTAATACCTAAAATTAAAAAAAAAAGATAATTAAGGATAAGAGCTCATAAGGGATTTTAAAGTGAACTTGACTCACATGCTGTTGGTATAGGGTTCATTCCCTGGTCAAGCCAACTATATTCGCCTCTGATTGGTCAAGCCAACTATATTCGCCTCTGACTTGGAGAGGAGATGGGCGCCACCAGGTCTATAAGCCCACATTAATATAAAATTATGCGCGATTAAAAAAAAATAGGACACGTCAACTAATTACAAAAAAAATTAATCATTCTCACAAAAGCGGACCGATAATTTGATAAGGAGAGATTTAACAACTATTCATATTGTTAAAGTTCTACCTGTTTATAATTCATTCATCATTGAAAGGTATTGTTTACATTTCTTTCCTATAGAGCTATTTCTGTGCTCCACACACCCCTACTCCCACCCACATAAATCACTCAAGCACCCCCCTCCCCCCTCCCATTTAAGCCCAAAACTTTCTTCGCTTGTCCTTTTCCCCCTTCCCCCGTCTTCCCCCCTCTCCTCGCTGAATCGTTCCAGCTCATATCAATTTGATAACCACTGATTTACTTGAATCCTAAATAGGGATAAGCAAATCAAGCCCAATTCTTCAAGTATCAATTCCTATCAAATCTTATTCAGAGGAGGCACCAACTCATACTTTATATCAGGGCCCCTTAGCCTCTCTGGAAATCTTTTTACGGGGCCCCAAAATAATAAAAAACGTCTCAGCTATATGTTAGAGCTAGGCTGTGCCCCGCGCTCGGTCCAGTACAGTTGTTGTTGTTGTTGTTACATCTTATCAGATTACGTTCAAGACATCTTGAAAAAACTTAATTCTTTCGATTGCCTTTCACCTCAAGTGAAGTTTAAAGGTCGTGACCCCTGGTTTACTGTTAAAAAAACTCATGGAATGTTTTGTGTCCATTAGCTAGTGTTGCAGGACGAGTGTGGTATTTACGATGGCCGGTTACATGGCACATTACAGTCACAACCTGAGCGTCTATCACAGACTTACAGTAGGAGATCGTGTTAGTTTCAATAGAGGACTTTACAAACACTGGGGAATTTATATAGGTAAGTGAATTACTGTAGAGATTTGATACTGCTTTTATGAATCATTCACTACATCTATCAAACGTAAGGCTCGCTACAATATTAGTAATATTAATAACTAGCTGTACCCTGCAAAACCTTTGCATAGAGTTATATCCCCTTAGGCTTGATCGGTAAGCTAGGTTATTTTTTTGGTTTCGGGCAGATCCGATTTTTTTAATGTATTTGTATTTTAAACTGGAATACTGTTGTATTAATTCAATACTTTAGATTTAACGCAGCGCCCAAATCGCTATTATTTTGTTAGATTCCAATTCGGAAATCATATGTGAGTCACTACGATCAATAGGCGGCCATTCGATTTGGCAACCTGCCCCGGGACAAGATGAGCAGTGGCGTAGCGAGCTTAACTCGCGCCCGGGGCACATTACCTTTTTAACACCCCCCACCTCCATTTGAAAACCATATAATATTATATGCAAAATATACCTTATGGCGCCCCTTTGTGAGTAGCGCCCGGGGCATGATGCCCCCTCCCCTTTGCCCATCCCCTCATTACTCCACTGCAGATGAGTGGGATGTGATATAAGACTATTTGGTCAACTATCTAAATAAAATAAACAAACTGTTGACTTCGCAAATGATACATAGCCCCGCCCCCCCCTTCTCCCACCCTCCCCGTGAAAGTTCACTGCCTCTAGTGCTATGTAAGCCCATCAACTACAATGATTTTTTTTTTGTTTTGTTATTCTCAGTACCTCGCTAATCATTCTATACAGTTAATCATATATAAGAAATGTGTATCCATTTAAACAAAAAGGTTTAGGTCGAATAGTTCACTTAGCTGGAGAAGAAGACGACGGTATCGATGCTAATGCCAACAGTACTCACTTGTTCAGTATTTCGGGCAAACTGTACAGAAAAGCTTCTGTTTGTATCAGCGATTTCTGGGAGGTAGCCGGAAATGACGAGGCAAACATCGACAACAGCCGCGACTACACATGGAGGTTTGTAGCTATTGGACAATTTTTGCTTCTGGTTATAGCCAAGGAATTTACACTTGTTAGGCCTTCTCAACATTAATACAATAATGAATAACTTTTCAAATGTTTTTAATGACATCCAAATGTCGACACATTACAAAAAAAAAGAGTAGAATTCATTCATCTGTTTCGGTAACATCGGCTTATAAAGGGATTGTGTGGTTAGCATAACTCCCAACAGGGACGAGGCGTGAGAGTTGCGGGTCATTGTCATATTTATAGAAAATGCAATTTTAGGGTACTGTGTTTATGGAATATAGTTAGCATAATCATTCATAATAAAACGTATACAAGTTTAAATATCTTTATGACTTTCATTTATTTTTATACCGTATATGCTGTTGGTCTAATGATTCATACAAATATAGCCTATAAATCTATGATCTTTCGTGCTTTGTATATATAGCATAAAAACATCAATACATTTTTCTCTAAGAGTTATGACCGGCAACTCTCACGCCTCGCCCCTGACTCCCACCCTCTTTTACTTCCCCTACTTAAGTCAAGTACATGTATACTCTTTTAAAGCGAAGTGGACTGAATTTTTTTTTTACAAAGGAATTGATATTTGGCACATATTTAAATATATGCAACTATAACGCGTTCATTTTTTTTACTATTGTATATATGTTAGGGCTCTGGATCCGAGGGTCATAGTGAGGAAAGCAACAGAAAGAATCGGTCAAGTTGGTTATAATGTTATTTATTTCAACTGTGAGCACTTCACTAACTGGTGCAGATATGGAAAAATCAAAAGTGATCAGGTATGTGGCCATTTAAACAAACAGTAGTTTCCTTAGCCCTAAAATGCCCTTCAAGGACGATGAAGTGTAGAATTCGTGTGTTTCTATAGCCGCGGTATATAAAGATATTTATACAATCTGTGTGGAATTTAAATGAAGTTTGTCGCACAAAAATGCTATAATTTATTTCAGAGACATTAATCAATTCATCACAGAGACATTAATCAATTAATTACACAGACATTAATCGATTCATTACACAGACATTAATCAATTCATTACACAGACATTAATCAATTCATTACACAGACATTAATCGATTCATTACACAGACATTAATCAATTCATTACACAGACATTAATCGATTCATTACACAGACATTAATCAATTCATCACAGATACATTAATCAATTCATTACACAGACATTAATCGATTCATTACACAGGCATTAATCAATTCATCACAGAGACATTAATCAATTCATCACAGAGACATTAATCAATTCATCACAGAGACATTAATCAATTCATCACAGAGACATTAATCAATTCATTACACATACATTAATCAATTCATCACAGAGATATTAATCAATTCTATACCCAGACATGAATCGATTCATTACAGAGACATTAAGTGCCACAGTTAACGCTTTAACTTATAAGCGATGGTTGTGTATAATATCCACTACAGTGGCTTCAACTCTCACAGCTCCATTCGGCACTCTGCAGAGATTCAGAAAGAAAAAAGTTCAAATTACAAGCCAATTTTTTTTTTGCTTTTAATAAAGTCCTTTCGACGTTGTGAGATAAGAGATGTCTTAAGAGATGTCTAGCAAGTAGGATTAAGACGAATGATGATAGACAAGTTGGTGGGACGACTCTAGAAGTAGACCTCGGGCGAAGACGGACAGTCTAGGGAAGTTAACACTATGACAACCAGGTGACGCCCATTAGAGAGAATAGAAAGGACATAATGGGAGTGAACTGTGACGTAATTAGATTTATTAAGGCGCGGACGTTAGTAATATGAATACGGCTGGATTTGGACAGATATGTGGTAGTTGTTAAGAGAGAGAGAGAGTTGTGTAGATAGGGGAATTAGAGAGAGTTGTGTAGAGAGGGGTACTGAGAGAGAGTTGTGTAGAGAGGGGTACTGAGAGAGAATTGTGAAGAGAGGGGTACTGAGAGAGAGTTGTGAAGAGAGGGGTACTGAGAGAGAGTTGTGTAGAGAAGGGTACTGAGAGAGAGAGTTGTGTAGAGAAGGGTACTGAGAGAGAGTTGTGAAGAGATGGGTACTGAGAGAGAGAGTTGTGAAGACAGGGGTACTGAGAGAGAGTTGTGTAGAGAGGGGTACTGAGAGAGAGAGTTGTGTAGAGAGGGGTACTGAGAGAGAGTTGTGAAGAGAGGGGTACTGAGAGAGAGTTGTGTAGAGAGGGGTACTGAGAGAGAGTTGTGAAGAGAAGGGTACTGAGAGAGAGAGAGTTGTGTAGAGAAGGGTACTGAGAGAGAGAGCTGTGTAGAGAAAGTTACTGAGAGTTGTGTAATGAGGGGTACCGAGAGAGAGTTGTGTAGAGAAGGGTACTGAGAGAGAGTTGTGTAGAGAAGGGTACTGAGAGAGAGAGTTGTGTAGAGAAGGGTACTGAGAGAGAGAGATGTGTAGAGAAAGTTACTGAGAGTTGTGTAGTGAGGGGTACTGAGAGAGAGTTGTGTAGAGAAGGGTACTGAGAGAGAGTTGTGTAGAGAGGAGTACTGAGAGAGAGTTGTGTAGAGAAGGGTACTGAGAGAGAGAGTTGTGTAGAGAAGGGTACTGAGAGAGAGAGTTGTGTAGAGAAAGTTACTGAGAGTTGTGTAGTGAGGGGTACCGAGAGAGAGAGAGTTGTGTAGAGAAGGGTACTGAGAGAGAGTTGTGTAGAGAAAGTTACTGAGAGTTGTGTAGTTAGGGGTACCGAGAGAGAGTTGTGTAGAGAAGGGTACTGAGAGAGAGACTTGTAGAGTTGACAGAAGAATACAGCGAGTGAAAGAGACGCTAGAAGAGTTACATCATCTAGCAAACATAGAATCTTCGGTTAGTCAGAGTAGAGGCAGAATGATATGTTAGTGTATTGACTTATTGAATTATGTACATTGAAAATAATTTCTTCATGTATGGACGCATTCAATTTTTTATATAGATTAAAAGTGTTTTCATGTAAGTGTTAACAACGCACCTTATTCTGTTGGTTCTTCCAAAGCTGTGTCTAAGGAATAAGTAACAAAAGTGAAAAAGACAGTAACATAACTGGCATGCATATCCCAATTAAGCCAACCCCTAACAGTATATGTAGTAAATTCTATAAACATATGTAGTAAATTTTATAAACAGTGTTGTTTATTTTTTTTAACCATAGAATTGCCTCGCAGACCGTCTGTAAAAAACACACGTAGCGTAACTTGAGAACAGTTTGTTTATTTTTACTTTGAATTTAAGATAATTAAAAGATGACTGACGAATGCTTTTCATGTGTCTTATTTTAACAGGTTGAGAACTTCATAACTGGATTAGCCGCGGGTGTGGCTGTTATCCTATCTGTTGGCGTCATAGCTGCTTTTGCCAAGTCGGGAGAGTCCGAGGAAGACGAAGAAACGTAAAAAATAAATTCAGAAGAGGCAAACGGAAAAAAAACAACAACGTATAAATAAATAATTAATGGTCTTGAGACATTATTATTTGATTTCCTTCATTAATAAATATTGAATATTTTCAATGCTATTTTTATTAGCTATTTATTAAATGATCTAAGATAAATCACAAAAACACAGGCGTGGGTTAAAAAAAACACAGCATTGAATACTTTTTTTTTTTAACAATCAACAACTACAACGTCCACCATTCTACACTGCAGGCCTCATCATGAACAACTCTGATGCTCTTACGTCACTGCTTTCAATACGTGATTTATACGGGGCGCTGGTCTACGGGAATTCCCTATTTATAGCGTAGCACTCAGGGCAGGGAGAGATTCATAACACTATGAATTGATAATGTTTTTTTTTTGTATAAATAAAATATATTGAGATGATAAGATCAGTTATCAGAAATGAGCACCACATTGGGCACCGATTGCCTCAGGGTTCTTTCTAGTAAACAGCTTCAGAGGCTCTGAGTGAAACTGAAGCCCATAATTATTTCTAAAATGTCTCTGCCCAGGTGGACAATAAGCTCTTATAATTGTTGTTACACTAATTGAAGCTAATACATTTTTTTGTATATGCGAGAGTTGAATGCGTTATTGATCGTCAGAGAAAAAAAAAACATAAGAAGGTTAAATACTTGTATCAATTATAAAATACTAGTGGGAAAAGCCTGCTGAAGCTGGCTGAACGAAATCCGACAGAAGAGATAACAAAGAAATATAAGAAATGATGTAATAGAAAAGAACATGTGGCCTTTATTGCCATGAACATAATACGATAGGAATAGAAATAACAAAGACACATAATAAGAAATCATTGTTGTGTTTAGAATGACGGATAAGAAAATTTCCAGTTTTGGAATTCCCCGAAGAGTTAATTAATACAGTGATTAGTCGTCTCCTTATAATGCAATTGATGCGAAAAGTTTTGGAATTCCCCGAGCGAGGGTAGTTTTCATATCGTGAGGTGTATGCGTTTCAATAAAAGCCAAATGTAATTTTTTTTTACAGTATTACAATGCACACCGCACGATATGAAAACTACCTGAGGTAATACACGCATAGGTTTGACGATAATGTATTTAAAGATATTTTCTAAAATGTTACATTTATTTATTACAGAATAAGTACACTTTAAAATATTATTAGTCTTAAAATGTATATGCAGTGCTTTTTTTCTAGCGAAAAATGTTTGGGAACTCATTTCACATCTGTTTTTTAACTTATGTCAGAAAATACTATAATATTCTATAAAAAAAAAAAAGGTATGGGAACTCAGCTCCCATGAGTTCCCACTGAAAAAAAGCACTGTGTATATGTATTATTTCCCTTTATTTATATACGATGATGTAGCATGGGATGGTAGGCGACGGTAGTCCATTCAACACGTCACATAAGTTGGGACAACAGCTCACAAATATGAAGTGCTGTTACAGTCAACATGTTCAAGGGGGCCCACATGCAGGGGCGCCGAGAGCCAACAAGGACCCCAGGGCAGGACATCATTGAGGGCCCCTTAATAAACAAAGAGTCGTGAAAAAAATTGACATGGTCGGGGCGGCCGGGCTCTCTTACAGATGCGGGCCCCCTGGCAATGATCCCCCCTCCCGACCCCCGCTCTCGGCTTGCCTGCCCACATGACACATGTGGACTTTATGATCAGACAGCCCATTTTTTTTAAAATGATCTCACGTTTTACTTTTGCCCTCACACCAAAGTGCTGAAGGTTTTTAACCAATGACCATCGACAACATCCTTCAATGTGAAGACCTTCTGTCGCTGGTTAAAAAAAAGTTTCAAATTTTCTTGAGAATTTCAAATTTAAAAAAATAGCCAAATATTTGTCAATCTGTCACGCCTGTCTAGCCGTCAATCTGTCACGCCTGTCTTACCGTCAGTCTATCACGCCTGTCTTACCGTCAGTCTGTCACGCCTGTCTTACTGTTCGACATTTTGGGTGCTCAAATACATTCAAATTTTAACAATATTCTTACATTTCGTATAACGCGAAATTTTTTTAAGCCGTTGGAAAAAACTGAATATGACGTAGGCCTATCTCATTTCATACGAGAAATCTGAAACGTTTTTTTTTATTCTTTAGAACTTCGTGCTTTGAACAACAATGTTCATGTAACTTAACATCAAATAGAAATAATGGCTTAAAATCTAAAGCTTTATTACAAAACAATTTATTTTGATACAAGAGGAATAAATACAGCCCATTTCTTGGTGTTATTGGCAGTTTTTATCTAAGCAACCGCTTAGAGGACCCCACTTGAAAAAAAGGATTTTTTGACTCCCATCACAATGGCAAGAGACCCCAACAGTTACAGAGGTCCCTCCCTAGGGCCCGCGAAAAATTATAGTTGTCTTTTCTAAGGGCCCCCAAACAGTTTTAGAAGTCTCTCCCAGGGCCCCCAAACAATGGTAAAGTTTTTTCTAGGCCCCCAAACATTTATAGAAGTCACCCCCTAGGGCCCCAAACAATTATAGAAGTCACTTCATAGGGCCCCCAAGACAATGTTAGAAGTTTCTTCCTAGGGCCCCCAAGACAATGGTAGAAGTTTCTTCCTAGGACCCCCAAGACAATGGTAGAAGTTTCTTCATAGGGCCCCCAATACAATGGTAGACGTTTCTACCTAGGGCCCCCAATACAATGGTAGACGTCTCTTCCTAGGGCCCCAAGACAATGGTAGAAGTTTCTTCCTAGGGCCACAAGACAATGGTATAAGTTTCTTCCTAGGGCCCCAAGACAATGGTAGAAGTTTCTTCATAGGGCCCCAAGACAATGGTAGAAGTTTCTTCCTAGGGCCCCAAGACAGTGGTATAAGTTTCTTCCTAGGGCCCCAAGACAATGGTATAAGTTTCTTCCTAGTGCCCCAAGACAATGGTATAAGTTTCTTCCTAGGGCCCCAAGACAATGGTAGAAGTTTCTTCATAGGGCCCCAAGACAATGGTATAAGTTTCTTCCTAGGGCCCCAAGACAGTGGTATAAGTTTCTTCCTAGGGCCCCAAGACAATGATAGAAGTTTTTTCCTAGGGCCCCGAGACAATGTTAGAAGTTTCTTCCTAGGGCCCTAAGACAATGGTAGAAGTTTCTTCCTAGGGTCCTGAGACAATGGTAGAAGTTTCTTCCTAGGGCCCCAAGACAATGGTAGAAGTTACTTCCTAGGGCCCCAAGACAATGGTAGAAGCTTCTTCCTAGGCCCCCAAGGCAATGGTAGAAGTTTCTTCCTAGGGCCCCAAGACAATAGTAGAAGTTTCTTCCTAGGGCCCCCAAGACAATGGTAGAAGTTTCTTCCTAGGGCCCCAAGACAATGGTAGAAGTTTCTTCCTAGGGCCCCAAAATAATGATAGAAGTCTCTTAACTTATTAGGGACTCCAAAGTACTTAAGAACGGCTTAACAATCGAATAATATGCAAATGTTTATTTTTCTAGGTCAATGTAATTTAAGTATTAAATATTTGGTTTTCCCGATATTGTAACACTGTACTTTCCCAAAAACTTTGTATGTTGGTTTCCTTTTGGTAAGTAGTGTTCTATTTCATCAATTGTTCGAACAATTTAGACAAATGTTTTAGTTAACTTTTCAATACAAGATTGAATTCTCTAGCGTAGATTTACTGTTACCTAATATCTATTTTATCGAGCTGTTAGGTAATCTTATCAAGTCTTATCAAATCTCTTGTCCACTCACAGATAATTCCGTGTGCTATGATCTATCTTTTTGTGAATTTATCAGTAAAATTTATTTTCAATAATAACTTTTCAAAGTACAACGTATTAAAACTGTTTATATTTTGTATATTTATTCCAATAATTTCATAATATTGATTACGCTGTTAAACTAATTATTGAAACAGATTATTAAACAGCATATGCTAAAGGTTACTTTCATTATGTGTTTGATACGAATGTGTTCAACTGGATTAACCTGCGTTTACTTTAAATAGCGCTATATGTGTTTCTCTTTATTTTCATGATTCACGTAATTGTCGTTTTGAAATATCATCAAATCTTTTATGTTTATTTCCGATTTGAAAAAAAAAGGTAGATGTGTTTTACTTCGGTGTGTTCATGTGTAGTTTTTCCATTGATTGCCCATACCTACAACGCATCACAGTGACAGATGGCTGGTGCAAGCATGAATCACCAACACAATAAACTTGTGTACAAAAAACTGAAAGCTGGAGACCGTGTTGAGTTTAAAAGGGGCTACTACTCCCACTGGGGAATTTGTATAGGTCAGTGCTGTCTGAATTATAGGTCAGCTGGATAAATTAGAAAAAAAAAGCATTAAATATAGGTCAAAAAATGACATATTCACACATATTTTCTTTTCCTAACCATGTTTGTGTTTGATACCTCGATCAATGAATAACTTATATGACGTCATCTTTATTGAGCGCTCTTCTTTCTCGAGGCACATCATGGCGATTTAGTAAACTAGTGTTTTTTTTTTGTTTGTTAATTAATTTTTTAACGAAGTTCTTCAAAGTAAAAGATATTTTTTTCACTAAGATTCTCTACACGCGCGTATGCAGCGAAATATCAGTTTCGTTTAATGCAACCAACAGTCATGAAGGTCGCGAGTTCACTTCCTGACTCATTGACAAGATACGTGCCCAAGTATCGCATTAGAACAAAAAAAAAAGCAAAAAATCTCATTTTGTCAAAACATAATTTAGAAAATATTTAATATCAGAAATTTAAATTCTAACGTATTCCAGATTTCAATTTTTTTTACAATTAATTATTTTTCATAGTGATAAGAAAAATAAAGTTAATGACAAATAATAATAATACCATTTCTGTATACACCACACTCAAGGTTTTGGAAAAATCGCCCACTTGGCTGGAGAGGACGATGATGGTATCGATGCCAACATGGACAGTATACACTTGTTCAGTATCGGAGGCACGTCATTCAACAAAGCTCAGATTCGTATTGACGATTTCTGGACTGTAGTCGGTGGTGACAAGGCTTACATCAATAACAGTCGAGATAAGACGTGGAAGTACGTATGTGTGTAGGGCCTTTTGTACGCGGGGCCGCCTGTAATAATCAGTTTAGGCTAGAGAATTTATATTTGGTTCAGAGATGGTTTTAATTATCTGGCCACTTAGTTTAGCGGAAGTGGGATCAACAGACGATAATTAATTAGACGATAGATTTTGGTAGAGACAAGCAGACGGATTTGATTATTCATCTCACATCATTTTTATACCATTTATGTACTTCCATAGATTGAATAAATAAATATATATATATGTTTAATACAGAAGTCTATTCAGTGATTTATAACTGTGATTCGTCTCATACATGTGGATACTTAATAATATAATAATATACACCAAGTCAAGTTAGTTAATCAATAACTCCGAAGAGACTGAAATATATTTGCACCTACCAAGAAACAGAAGTACCACGAAAAAAAAATATATATTATACATACAACTGATTTACTAATCTACACACAAAAACTAGCTATGACACCGCCTTATATGGACATGCAAACGAAACGCCATTTAGACCCCCCCTCCCCACCTATTGACGTCATGAAGGATAGGCAACCATAACACTTGTCAGGGGCATCTCTTAAAAAAAAAGATTTGTTTATGGTATGGCTCCAACACTTTACGACATGGCTCAAACACTTTATGGTATGGCTCAAACACTTTATGGTATGGCTCAACACTTTATGGTATGGCTTAAACACTTTATGGTATGGCTCAAACACTTTATGGTATGGCTCCAACACTTTATGGTATGGCTCCAACACTTTATGGTATGGCTCCAACACTTTATGGTATGGCTCCAAGACTTTATGGTATGGCTCAAACACTTTATGGTATGGCTCAAACACTTTATGGTATGGCTCCAACACTTTATGGTATAGCTCCAACACTTTATGGCATGGCTCAAACATGTATGTTTGCATAGAACCCAAAATTATCTCAAAGGCTCTGCCGGGGGGCCCACAAAAACCAAAGAACGGCTCTAGTAGTGCTAACCAAATAGCAGAACAGAATCTTGTTCTTTATCTTTGTTTTTTTGACTACTATCCATAGCTCTACTTTGTTGTATATTGGCTAGTAATGAAAAGCATGTATTGTTGTATATTGGCTAGTAATGAAAAGCATGTATTGTTGTATATTGGCTAGGAATGAAAAGCATGTATTGTTATATGGATGGATAAACAAACTAGGTATTGTTGTATATTGGCTAGGAATGAAAGCATGGATTGCTGTATATTGGCTAGGAATGAAATAGGAATGAAAGCATGTATTGTTGTATATTGGCTAGGAATGAAAAGCATGTATTGTTGTATATTGGCTAGGAATGAAAGCATGTATTGTTGTATATTGGCTAGGAATGAAAAGCATGTAGTGTTGTATATTGGCTAGGAATGAAAGCATGTATTGTTGTATATTGGCTAGGAATGAAAGCATGTATTGTTGTATATTGGCTAGGAATGAAAGCATGGATTGCTGTATATTGGCTAGGAATGAAATAGGAATGAAAGCATGTATTGTTGTATATATGCAAGGAATGAAAGCATGTATTGTTGTATATTGGCTAGGAATGAAAAGCATGTATTGTTGTATATATGCAAGGAATGAAAGCATGTATTGTTGTATATATGCAAGGAATGAAAGCATGTATTGTTTTATATTGGCTAGGAATGAAAGCATGTATTGTTGTATATTGGCTAGGAATGAAAGCATGTATTGTTGTATATTGGCTAGGAATGAAAGCATGTATTGTTGTATATTGGCTAGGAATGAAAGCATGTATTGTTGTATATTGGCTAGGAATGAAAGCATGTATTGTTGTATAGATGGACGTGTCCCCCTCCTTATAGAGAAACAAACTAGGGCTTCATTTCCAATGTACCCCTCCCCCCGCCTCCACGTTTGAACTTTTTATTTAGTGGAAACCCACATAAAGTATTATTATAATTCACTGTGGTTTATTTTTGTTTAAGTATAAATATGTCATACAAGAAACCTATTTTAAACCATAACACAACTAGGTGCAGATACGTGTACATTTTGTGGTTTCTTTTATTAAATAAAAATTCCTGAAAAAACTGTGTTTCTCCAATGAGGAAAAATAAGTACGATAAACAATATGAATGGTTTAGTTAAAAATGTAAAAGTTTTAAATATGAACCTACCTGACTCAATAAGTTTACTTTGAAGACAGTGTAAAAAAAAATATCTTTTTGCCTGAAGAATTTTTATTGCTAGAAGACAGTTGTTAACATTCAGCCAAATTAACATCTTGATGGCACGTTTATATTGTTAATTTATGTTAATTTATGCTTGCAGAGCTCTAGATCCAGACACAATAGTGAGAAACGCCACTGAGAGGATTGGACATGTTGGGTACAATCTGATTTATTCTAACTGTGAGCACTTCACCAACTGGTGCCGGTACGGAATGAGTAAAAGTGATCAGGTCAGTGGGTACTTATCGTCAGGTCAGTGGCTACTTATCAGCCCCGTAGCGTGAAAATTCTACAGGAGAGGCCAGGCATTCTACAGCAGGGGCCAGGCAATAGCAGGGGGGCCAGATAATACATTTTACTAAGTAGAACAAATAAGCAGGGGGGCCAGACAAAACGCTGGGGGGGGGCCGGCCCCCATGCCCCCCGCCCGCACGCTACGGGCCTGCTACTTATACAATCTAAAATAAAAATGATGGATTTCTACATAATAATAATTTTTTTTTTGATTCACCTTTGGGGGTTTTCCATGGTTTAAAAAACAAATTCTTCGAGCGATCTTGTTGGAAAAAAATTACACACCTTGTTTATTTAAATTAGGGGACGGGTGGTCGTGTGGTGTAGAGCGTTCGACTTTCGGAGAGTCCTGGGCTCGATTCTTAGTGAGAACCTTGGGATTTTTTCAGGTCCTTGTGTAAGTCCCTAAGTTCGCTCTAAATGGGTACCTGACTTAAGTTGGGGAAGTAAAGGTAGCTGGGCGTAGTTGTAACCACACAATCCCTTCATTTGCCGAGGTTGTAGAAACAAATGACTTCTACACTTCATCTGCCCCGATGAGCCCTAAGAAGCTTAATGGAACTTACTTTATAAACAATATAAATTAGTATTATTTAAATATGTAAATAAAGTATTTTTACATGTGGCAATAGTAGAATATATAATGTTAAACTACCCAATGATACTCAATATTCAGCAGCACTGGTTGTATTCTTGCTACCAGCCATGTGTTATAGCTTTGTACTATTTATAGGTCATGGTTACAGAAACAGATGAATACTAAATTTTGTCTGCCACGATGGATCTTAAGGGCTAAGAGCACATTACGCCATCATAATTATTTCGTTTTTTTATAAGTCACGTGGTTTTTGTCTTTTTAAAAGCCCCAAGTTTTTTTTTTTCATATTAAATTATCGAAGTGGTGTAGGCTAGATAAAATCGGGGAATCTGTTTCTTCCCCAGGTTGAAAGTGTCATCACAGGCATCGCTGTTGCAGCTACTGGTATTCTAGCTGCTGGTCTGACCTATGCATTAGCTAAGTGGGGGAAGAAGGAAGAAACCGACGAAAAGAATAAACAACCACAATAGAGATTGATGGTCGCTATTCTACTCTGTGATTAAACAATACAATGACGTACTGTGGCCCTATGACATTACGAACATTTGACATGGGCCCAAATGGGAATTGAATCAAATTAATTAACATAAAAACAAAAACTTTATTTATAAAAAAAAAAGTTTCATAAGTTAAAAGGGTCATCAACTGTGAATATATGATAAATGTAAACATAATTTAATCTCCTTTTTTAAACATTTACAATTTTTTGTTTACCTTTTACTAATTATTTACACTTTACAAGCAGCCGAAATATAATGCAAACAGCTCAAGCTGCTGGCAGGGAAAAACCGCCAGTCTGTTAACACTTTTGGAGCCTTGCTTGTTAATCCATTTTAAATAAATGTTAACATTGACAACTTTTCTTTAATAAGACTAGCGAAGTGACTGGAAAGAGTTGAGAACAATAAATAAAAACATGACATGATGCTGATTTTAAGTCATACGCTATACATAGCAAAAATCAAAATTGATTAAATAACTAATTCTTTCTGTTATACACATTGTTACAAGAACATTTATTATTTGGAGATACAAATAAAACGTTTTATTGTCAAAATAACTTGTGTTCAGAGTCTTTTTGTCATAGAGTCCATCTTTCTATAAATATACGTGAACTTACCTATGTTGGCATATAGGCAGAAATGATGAATAAATTTCATGGCGAACATGAACGAAGACGTTTTTGTAATTCTCATTTTTTTTCTATACTACCTGGCAACTTATTAAGCTAATTAAAACTGTATAGTAGTCGGCTTCAAATCAAAAATGCGTCACAGATTCTATACCAAAATCTGTTCAGCTGATGAAGAAAATTTTCATGTCAACAGCAAGTCTTTTTATAAGCTTCTAAACGATGCAAATCTATCTATATGATAGTCAAGAAATCAATCAGACGCGAGCCAATAGCAATACATATTATTTCATAGACTCATTAAATACAATCTACATTTTCTTTTAATAAGCTTAATTAAATAAGTGAGTATATGTGTGAAGTCTCTGTAAGGATGTGATCCTATAAACCACTAATGGGACGGTTTTTTTTTATGGTGCCGTTCTTTCATCCCCACCATAGCCCGTAGTGCAATGGCCATGGAAGCACCACGGGAGATATAGCGGGAACTTTAGCCATGACCTGAAATATCTTCACCGGAGATCGAACCAGGATCCTTCAAGTCGACAAACGAGCGCTTTACCGCACGACAACTCATCCCTGCTAAATAAATAAACCAGATAAATTTCCCTTAGATGCATACATTTTCATCCCATGACAGTGACTGTATTTAACTTTAAAATACCGTAGAATTAGCAATTTATTAAGATAACTTATAATGTTCCATCAAACAAAGATTATCCTGGGATTTTCCACGATACTAGGATGAGAACTATTTTTTTTTACCCCGGCATCCCGGGGGTGGGCATGACTTACGCAAATGAGAAATTCTAGTCCAAAATAACTAAAAAACGATGCTCCTTTTAGAAATTTTCCGATAGGGCACTGCACTTTCTAAAGCAGGATCTGCTCTGCAGGATTAAAATATTGTATTTATACTATTTCATCTTACTAGTTGCGAACTTTCACATTTAAAATTAACATTCAGATAATTCAAATAAAAAAAAAAACATGTTTAGGCAATAGACATTAGTGACCCAGTTAGATCGAGGTAAATCATCAAAAAGATATTGTAGTTTCTTTGAGGTATCTCAGCGAAGTCTTTTCTTAATCAGAAATAAGAGTTTTATTTACAATTTAATTATTAATATTTATTTTGCAATAATAATGATAATTAAAACGTATAAAATTCTGCAGTTTTGTGTATATAAAAAAACAAGTCAGAATTTTGCACCTACTAAAACACAGGTAAATAAAAGTGGGCCAAACAAAGTGCAGCAAAGGTCAATGAGAAAAAAAAATGCGTAGAGATTTTGGGAAAACTTTTTTTTCGCGGTTGTTTCTGTTCCTGTAAACGCAGGTAAGACTATGACTACGCATTTCTGGGAAAATTATTGGACCGTTTGTTGCACTTTTGTTATTTCAAAGTTCCTGGTTGTGTAGCACTAAACTCAGAAACTTCCATCGCCAGTCATTCTGATCAGGGTAAGTTGTCATTGTTGCTTGATTTGCTTTAATTTAAAAAAAATGTAAAACTGTCCACAATATTAATAGTATTTTTTCTAGCAATGTAAGAACAGATGCATGGACTCAGTGTTTGTCCATTTATTACAAACTTTGAGCACATTTTAGATCCCCCTACCCCCTCCTCCCCCAATTTTTCAAAATGTCAAACCTTCAGACACGCTCTATAATGTCAAAGGTTTACATCCCTCCCACCATCATGTTAATTAACAACCTCTGGGCAATCCCTGGCTTTTAACCAGGGCTGGAGTGTCGGTGTTGACGTTGATAGTTTTTCTGTGTTAAGGTGTTGGAACTTGGTTCGGTGTCAATTAAGGTGTTGGAGCTTTGTCAGGTGTCAGTTAAGGTGTTGGAGCTTTGTCAGGTGTCAGTTAAGGTGTTGGAACTTGGTTCGGTGTCAGTTAAGGTGTTGGAGCTTTGTCAGGTGTCCGTTAAGGTGTTGGAGCTTTGTCAGATGTCAGTTAAGGTGTTGGAACTTGTTCCTGTGTCAGTTAAGGTGTTGGAACTTGGTTCGGTGTTAGTTAAGGTGTTGGAGCTTTGTCAGGTGTCAGTTAAGGTGTTGGAACTTGGTCCTGTGTCAGTTAAGGTGTTGGAGCATTGTCAGGCGTCAGTTAAGGTGTTGAAACTTTGTGCGGTGTCTGTTAAGGTGTTGGAACTTTGTGGTATAACGGACAGATGTTACGGACAGATGGTATAACGGACAGATAGTATAACGGACAGATGGTAAAATGGACAGAAGGTATATGGATAGATAGTATAACAGGCATATGGTATAACGGACAGAGGGAAAATTGGACAGAGGGAATAACGGACAGATGGTGTAACGGACAGATGGTATGGTATAAGGACAGGTGACATAACGGACGGAGTGAATAACGGACAGACGGTATAAGGGACAGATGGTATAACGGACAGACGGTATAACGGACAGATGGTATAACGGGCAGATGGTATAACAGACAGATGGTATAACGGGCAGATGGTATAATATACAAAGTGAATAACGGACAGACGGTATAACAGACATGTGGTATAACGGACAGATAGTAAAACGGACAGATGGTATACGGACATAGGCTATAAGAGACAGAGGCTATAAGAGACAGAGGGTATAACGGACAGATGGTATAACGGGCAGATGGTATAACGGACAGATGGTATGGTAAACGAACAGAGGGTATAATAGACATAATGAATAACGGACAGATGGTATAACGGACATGTGGTATAACGGACAGATAGTAAAACGGACAGATGGTATACGGACAGAGGGTATAACAGACAGAGGGTATAACGGACAGATGGCATAACAGACAGACGGTAAAACGGACAGTTGGTAAAACGGACAGAAGGTACAACGAACAGTGCTAACTGTGACATATATCATAATAATTAAAATAAAGCTGATAAACAGTGCCATCCTATCGATGTGGCTGTTCCATGGGACGGAAACACGCCCACCAAACACGGAGAGGAAATTCCAAACCATGAGGACCTGGAAATCGAAACGTCAGACAATTCTTAAGCAATTTTTTTAAAAAAATGTTCATCAGGTTTTTTTTTTAATAAATACATTGAAAATCAGAATATTTTCGAAAATCTCAATTGAAATAACATGCGTAATTTTTAATTAAAAAAAAAACCCTTTTATTACTAATGGGTAAAGGTTATATACAATGCATCATTGAAAAAAATATTTTTACTAAAAAATAATGTTGGTTGTTTCTATTGTTATTTTTGTCTATCAGTTTTTTGACTTATAATTGTCTATCACTTTGTTATACTCGAATAATTGTCTCAAACATGCTATGACGCTAAGTACGCTGAATATAATCGCCAGCATTACAAAGTCAAAAAAGACCTTTATTTTATGTCACAGATTGATTTCACTGCTATAATAATATACATTCCTTGAATGATGGCAACTTCACAAACTAAGAAACCAAAAAAGGGTGACCGAATTGAGATCAAAAGAAACTTTTATTCACACTGGGCGCTTTATATAGGTAACAGAAAATTTGTCATACACACTTCGTAAAAACAATGTTGTTCAATTTACACAGCATTTCATTAATTAAATTGGATTATTTAGGGAAGACATATGTATATATGAATAAATGAAAGGTTTTACTACTTTTAGGTGATGATAAAGTTATACATTTGAGAGGTGTAGGCAATGCGCCAGTCAATAGTACATCTAACAACATATTCAGTGTATCTGGCGTAAAATTCGATAAAGCTGAGGTGGCTATCGATGTGATTTGGGATGTGATCAGAGATGATGAAGCTTACGTCAACAACAGCCGGGACTCAACATGGACGTAAGTAAAGAGTCCCGGGGGTGGGGGAGATGTTTACAGAATTTTTCTCAAACAATTCGGCCTAATTTAGCTTGAGTGGATAAATGAGGTGATAAATGAGGTGATAAATGAGATGATAAATGAGGTGATAAATGAGATGATAAATGAGGTGATAAATGAGGTGATAAATGAGATGATAAATGAGGTGATAAATGAGGTGATAAATGAGGTGATAAATGAGGTGATAAATGAGGTGATAAATGAGATGATAAATGAGGTGATAAATGAGATGATAAATGAGGTGATAAATGAGGTGATAAATGAGATGATAAATGAGGTGATAAATGAGGTGATAAATGAGGTGATAAATGAGGTGATAAATGAGATGATAAATGAGATGATAAATGAGATGATAAATGAGGTGATAAATGAGGTGATAAATGAGGTGATAAATGAGATGATAAATGAGGTAATAAATGAGATGATAAATGAGATGATAAATGAGATGATAAAAGAGATGATAAATGAGATAATTAATGAGATGATAAATGAGATAATAAATGAGATGATAAATGAGATGATAAATGAGATGATAAATGAGATAATAAATGAGATAATAAATGAGGTGATAAATGAGATGATAAATGAGATGATAAATGATATGATAAATTAGATGATAAATGATATGATAAATGAGATGATAAGTGAGGTGATAAATGAGATAATAAATGAGATGATAAATGAGATAATAAATGAGTTGATAAATGAGATAATAAATGAGATAATAAATGAGATAATAAATGAGGTGATAAATGAGATGATAAATGAGATGATAAATGATATGATAATTAGATGATAAATGAGGTGATAAATGAGATGATAAGTGAGGTGATAAATGAGATAATAAATGAGATGATAAATGAGATAATAAATGAGATGATAAATGAGATGATAAATGAAATGATAAGTGAGGTGATAAATGAGATGATAAATGAGATGATAAATGAGATGATAAATGAGATAATAAATGAGATGATAAATGAGATGATAAATGAGATGATAAATGAGATGATAAATGAGATGATAAATTAAATTTTTTTAGCTTCAGTTGTTTCATCTAACCTATACCATTTAAACATGTTTTCTGATCTCTAGATACAAGAAATAACTTTTACATATTTTACGGACATTATTTGATGAAAACTGTGACAATAAAATTTGTGTTCCCATTTGAAGATGATTTTTAATAAATTCTTAATATAAAGACCATAGAATTTACACAATTTAAAATGTTCACCATTTAATTACTTGAAATAAAAAATACAGTGTTTATTGAAATACGGTAATATGATAAAACTATTTTTTTTACCCGACTTGACGTCTTGTTGTATTATTGAGCTTGATTTATCACATCACACCGTCATACTGAACTAAATGTAATATCTGAATTGGCATCTCATATTCACATTTATGTATGAAACATAGAAATCAAATTTCAAATGTAATCTCTTTTATTTATCTCTTTCTCTCTTTGTCTCATTTTTTTTATAATCTTCAGTCTCTCTCTCTCTCTATCTATCTATCTATCTATCTATCTATCTATCTATCTATCTATCTATCTATCTATCTATCTATCTATCTATCTATCTATCTATCTATCTATCTATCTATCTATCTATCTATCTATCTATCTATCTATCTATCTATCTATCTATCTATCTCTATCTATCTATCTATCTATCTATCTATCTATCTATCTATCTATCTATCTATCTATCTATCTATCTATCTATCTATCTATCTGTCTGTCTGTCTGTCTGTCTGTCTGTCTGTCTGTCTGTCTGTCTGTCTATCTATCTATCTATCTATCCATCTCTATCTATCTATCTATCTATCTATCTATCTATCTATCTATCTATCTATCTATCTATCTATCTATCTATCTATCTATCTATCTATCTATCTATCTATCTATCTATCTATCTATCTATCTATCTATCTATCTATCTATCTCTATCTATCTATCTATCTATCTATCTATCTATCTATCTATCTATCTATCTATCTATCTATCCATTTTCCTATCTATATGTCTATATATTTGTCGCCCTCTCTCAATTTAGAAATCTAATTGCATTCATTATATTTTTTTTTTAATAAATATATAGAAATTATACAGATATATAACTTTTACAAATTTGCTTTTTTACCGCACGTTGCTAATATTCGGTTAGAAAGACTTGTTAAAAGCAATCGCATCTTAATAAATATAATTAATGTACTTTTCATCTCTTATAGACCACTTGATGAGGCTAAAATCATAAGCGAAGCATTGAAACACGTCGGCCGTGTAAAGTATAACATCATGTTCGCAAACTGTGAGAACTTTGTCAACTGGTGCAGATATAGACAGTGGTTCAGTGATCAGGTTAATTCAAAACTTTCCTATTCATAACCGATTTTAACTTTTAACTCTTTCAACTCATTGTGAAAACCTCGAGTTCAATGGTTCTAAAACTTTTACACTTCGCGATCCACCTTGACAATGATTTTTATATTTCGACCAACCATAAATGATTTTTTTTTGACCCACCTTTAAGAAGAAAAACTAAGATTAAAGGAAGTGAATAAAATGTTTCATTAATTGTGTATATAGATTTCCAGTTTTACTTTACAGATTTTTTCACTCTCAAATTATATATTTTAATACAGAAATCTTTGTTCGAGATCTGGGACAGTAATTAAAATAGTTGTTGATAGAAAGTTCTAGCAGAGTTTCACAAAGTCTCGCGACCTACACTTTGAGAAACACTGCTTCAGTCAGTTGACCTATTTCCTAGCATTGGCTCAGAGGAAGACGTTCAGTTGAATATATTTAAGACATTGCATGTACTGTAAATAGATAACGTGTTGTCTATTTCCAAACTGATTATTTATTGACTTTTATATACGCACCTACGTATTAATAGGCTGTGGGGAACCAAAGGAGACAAGAAGGGACTATAGGGGCTTCCGACAATGAGAATTAGTATTTAGTTGGCCCCCCAAGTAATTAACGACGCCACTGCACATATACAGGGCCCCGCGCCGTACGAGGGGCTGCCAAACAACCTCAATAAATCTCGAAAAATCTAATAGTTCTTTTTTTTTTTTTTTTGCTAAATTTAACTTGAAATTTATTGTTATTTTTGTTGAAGAGAGTTGATAACGGCAATTTCTTTCGATTAAAATTTTTAGTTTTTTTTAAAATGCTTTACGATGTATTTAACTGACTGTCTGTAATGTAAAGGAACTCATATGTGTCGTAAAGTGAATATAACAACTGAATGATAAGACAGTCGCTCATAAGAAAAGTTTTTTTTCCATGAAGTTTATTACCCAATTGCGAGGGTGCAATGTTATCAATTCCTTTCAGTGACTTTAATTCTTTACAGAGACATTATCAATTTTAATAAATTCCTTTAAGTGAATTTAATTAACTCACATAAATTAAATCAGTTCTTTACAGAGACATTAATCAATTCTTTACAGAGACTTGATTCATCTTATAGAGACATTAATCATCTTTTAGAGACATTTATCAACTTACAGAGACAATGAGACACCACGGGAGATATAGCGGGGGGGGGGTGTGGGAAGACTTCAGCCATGACCTGATATTGCTCCTAAATGGAGCTCTAGTAAAAAAAAAAGTAAAGTTCCCTTAGCCCAAACGGGCCATCGGGGCAGATAACCTCGGCATATGAAGGGGTTGTATGGTTAGCACAACGCCCAGCCGCCTTTACTTCCTCAACTTAAGTCAGGTACCCATTTAAAGCTGGGTGGACACATTTTACCTGGAAAAATTCCGATGGTTCTCACCGAGGATCGAACCCAGGACTCTCAGGTCGACAGTCGAGTATCTACACCAGTCGGCCACCCGTCCCACTGGGGCTCTAGTAGTCCTAATAAAAAGTTCGATGGTTAGAACTCTCTGTATTATCCACTTCAGTGGATCAGAAATTAGAAAAAAAAGTAATTTCTAAGATAATATTTATTTTTTTATATTTTTTTTTATTAAACGTTGTTCACCTGTGCATTTGTATGACATTTAACTACGGTAATCTATTATAGAACAAAGCCTTGAACACGATAAAACCCCATCACCCGAAATGTTTACAATAAGTCTACAATCAACCTACACACTAATGTTTACAAAAACTGGTGATGTCAAAGGAAAAAATAATATAAAATGCAATTTTTTTAAAAACCAAACTTATTATACTCTTTTGTAGAGAATCGAGCAATTTTTTTGTTTTCTTAAGTTTTTTTAGATTTGAAATGGTTTATATATATCCGTCGGCATCCATCCGTCTCGAGAGACGATGGTGTAGCTAAGTTGAGTCTACTAAACACCGCCGGGAATGGCTGTGCAGTCCGACTCGGGAGTGGCAATCCCTGCCGCACTTGTCACACTTGAAAATAGTTGGTTGTTGTAGTTGATGTTTTAGCTGCTCTTTTTTCCGCTTCCGTCTTGTTCTTTTTAGGGCAGCATTATCCTGTCGCTCAGCCTCTGCGCGCAATGAACCCTGCCGGACAGCGAGCCTCCAGGACTGGCGGTCGGCTGCTTAGCTCTCCCAGGAGTTGGGGTTAATGGAGCACTCTTTCATATTCTTTTTGCAGGTGTCTTTGTAGCGCATTTTAGGTCGCCCTGTTTTCCTCTGGCCGGTAACTAGCTCGCCATAGAGTAGGTCCTTCGGGATGCGGCCTGCGTCCATTCTTTTGACATGACCGAGCCATCTGAGGCGTCTCTCGCTGAGAACTGCAAAACAAGCTGCTCATGTTGGCCCTCTCCAGCACCCCAGTGTTGGGGATCTTGTCTTGCCACTTTATCTGCAGTATACGTCGCAGGCACCTCATGTGGAAATTGTTTAGCTTCCTTTCGTGCCTCGCGTAAGTGGTCCACATCTCGCATCCATAGAGGAGGGTACTAAGTATGCAGGCCTGGTAGATGCGCAATCTGGTATTTTCGGTGAGGCTGGGGTTTTCCCACACACGTTGCTTTAGTCTCGCCATGACTGTGGCTGCCCTAGCGATTCTGCAATTGATCTCCGGGTCTATGGATAGCGAGCTGGAGATGGTGGACCCGAGGTAAGTGAAGTTCTCGACGACCTCTAGGTGTGCCCATCGATGTCAATGCTTGGGGGTGTATCTGTACCCTGTGCCATGACATTCGTCTTTTTCAGGCTGATAGTCAGTCCAAACTCCTTACATGCATGGGAGAGGCGGGTGACAAGCTGCTGCAGTCCGTCTTCAGTGTGTGATGTCAAGGCTGCGTCATCAGCAAAGAGCAGCTCGCGGATTAGGACCTTTGTGACTTTGGTCTTTGCACGGAGGCGGGCTATGTTATAAAGCTTGCCATCGGACCTTGTATGGATGTAAACACCCTCGCTGCAATCCTTGAAGGCGTATTGCAGGAGCATGGAGAAGAAAATGCCGAAGAGTGTAGGTGCAAGGACGCAGCCCTGTTTTACTCCGCTGCTGACTGGGAAGGCCTCGGAGATTGCGCCGTTGTAGCAAACCGTGCTATGCATGTTGTCGTGGAAGGACATGACCACTGCAAGCAGGTGTGGGGGGCAGCCAATCTTTTGCAGCAAGCTGAAGAGTCCGCTTCGACTTACTAGATCAAACGCCTTTGTGAGGTCGACGAAAGCGATGTAGAGTGGCACCTGCTGTTCCTGACTCTTCTCTTGAAGTTGACGTAGTGAGAAGATCATGTCCACTGTTGATCGGCCAGCCCTGAAGCCACACTGTGACTCTGGGTAGACTCGGGAGGCGAGGGCCTGCAGGCGGTTTAGAGCGACGCGGGCGAAAGCTTTGCCGACGATGCTGAGGAGGGAGATGCCCGGTAGTTATTACAGTCGCTCCGGTCCCCTTTGTTCTTGTATAGTGTGATAATGTTGGCATCCCTCATGTCTTGGGGGATATAACCCTGTTCCCAGCATCGACTTAGGAGGTCGTGCAATGGCTTTAGCAGTGCTGGTTTTCCGCTCTTCAGAACTTCTGGTGGGATTCCATCGCTACCGGGTGCCTTTCCGTTTGCAAGGCAGTCGATGGCTTTGCTTAGTTCATCCACGGTGGGTGTGGTGTCTAGCTCCTCCATGACAGGCAGATCTGGAATAGCGCCAAGAGCGGCATCAGTCACAGTGTTCTGGGTTGCGTATAGCTCCAGGTAGTGTTCGGTCCACCTCTGCATCTGTTTTTCCTGGTCCTTGATGACCTCTCCTGTTTTGGATATAAGGGGGGCGGTTTTGGAGGGAGTTGGGCCTATTGCCTTTTTGATGCCCTCGTACATCCCTCTTGCGTTTCCTGTATCGGCAGCTGCCTGGATGCTGCTACAGAGGTTCAACCAGTAGGAGTTGGCGCATCTGCGGGCGGTCTGCTGGGCTTTGCTCCTGGCTGTCCGTAGGGCTTTTAGTGTGTTGGGACTGGGCCTGGCCTTGTAGGCCAGTAGGGCTTTCCTTTTTACTCGGTAACGGGTTTCATTTCCTCCCAGTGGGCCTCGTACCAATCGGCGTTTTTCCGCTCTATCTTTCCATAGGTGGTGATGGCGGAGTTATATACGACATCGCGCAGACGCGACCACCTAGAGTCGATGGTGTCAACTGCTAACTTTCTTTCGCTGAATGCAACTTCCAGACTGCTGATATATATATATACATACATACATATATATATATATATATATATATATATATATAGAGAGAGAGAGAGAGAGAGAGAGAGAGAAAGAGAGAGAGAGAGAGAGAGAGAGAGAAAGAGAGAGAGATTGAGATACATCCCTAGCTAGTCGGTTATGAAGATGTTTATTTATTAGAATCGCTAGATGGGCAGTTTTTGTGGTGCCCTTCTTTCATCCTTACATTATCCGATAGTGCAATGACCATGTAGGCACCACGGAGACTTAGAGGAAACATTTACCTTGACCTGAAAAAAAGTCCCCTGGCGATTACTATAGATTGATCCCGGGACCCTAAGGTCGACAATCACGTGATTTTCACCGCCCCCGCCACCCAACAGCACACCCACATTTTTTAAAATTTAGTTTCTAATACAGAACCGTTTTTTTATCTTACTCCTGGTTATAGTTGTAAGTATAGTAAATGTTAGCAGCAGTAGCGCTTTTCTGTCCCCCCCCCCCCTTTTCCAAAATTACCGCGGATTCCGTTTATAAAAAGCAAGCGTTTGAGAGCCATTGGTTTAGTTTGCAGGTCTACTTGTAATATACAATAGAATTTAAAGAGGACCGACGAAAAGTTTTTTTTTTTTTTAAACAGGCCGATGACGTCATCACCGGTTTAGCCCTTGGTACGACTCTTGCCTTGGCTGCTGGCGCCATCTATGCCATTTCAAGGTGGGGAGACACAAGCAAGACAGAGAAACATAAAAAATAGACAGATTCAGAAGAGACATAAAACAAAAGAAGCATGATTAAAAAAAATAAATCTTTTGAGACATTATTCACGTATTTTCTTGAATTAAAAAACGAAAAAAAATATTTTCAATGATATTTGTTTTAGCTGTGTATTGATTATTATTATTTTCGTAGAAATAAAATTCATTGACATGATATAATCAGATATCATGTATAGACTAACTGTGCCTAGAGCACCGACTGCCGAAAGGGCCATTTCTAGTAAAAAGCTGATGGTATAGTGCCCCTGACAGAAACTAGCCCAAAACTATTTCTATAACCTCTCTTCCTTGGACCCTTCAAAATCTAAATGCAGCTGAAAATTTTTTTTTATGCAAGTTCAATACTTGTAACTTCCTGTTTATTTCCAAGAATTGTAGATTATCCTTTTCTCAGAACATGTATGTTTGTCCAATCGATCTACAATAGCCAACTGATTATTTTTTCTGTGTGTTAAATCCGAATGAATATGTAAACGTTAAAATAGAAACTAACTGGACGTTTTGTTTTTGCGTCTATATTTATATACCGTTTTGTTAGAACTAATGGCCACTGGTCTGGCATGTGTAGTGTCAAGATATCATAGAGTTACGGTCGGCGAGTATGGCTGAAAGGAGGTGTGCACATTTTGGTGCGCATGTTATGTGTTATAAAACGAAACTTGTGGCGCTCTGTTAGTGAACAGCGGCAAGTGACGTACCACACATAGTTTGGTACGGTTATTTTATCTTGCATTTCGCCATATTTCATATAAGCCTTATTTCATATAACCGGTGTATTTACATAAAGATGTTGATGTGTGTGTTATAGGTTGATCGTTCTGGGGGTATGTTGTATGGTTTAGACAATACGTTGTATACTGTAATATAGAAGTAGCATTGTGTAGTTATATCGTACATGATGATGTTTGTAACATGTAGGCCCTGAATTTGGAGGTAACTTTTGGGTCGTATTTGACGTGAAATTACCCTGCCTGAAGTGCACCTTAACAGCCCTGGCATCTAGCCGTTCTGGAGGCATCAGAGACACGGACCGCCCAGGCTTGAGAGACTACCTGACAGTATAATGTAATAATCTGATCTATTATAATTTAGTATATTTATTGAATGCAATACTATTGTGGATGATGAAAATCGTCACATAAATCCTATATTTTTCTGTATAGTCAGTTATAAAGTGGTATTAAAGTTATTTATTTTTATTATTTATACAGCGTTATTGATTGTATACGTCATATATATATATATACAAATGTTAATGTGTATGTCCAACCTACGGGGACCTGGGTGAACCTCTCGGCAATGTACCCCTAGACCACGAGTTGTTCAAATTGGGTTGAGACAGTAGCTGTGTGCTAAGACAGCCTTAACTTTGTAAGCGTTTTTCCTTTTTGCATCATACCAATGGGAAGATGGATTAAAACAAATGAACATGGACATTATGTATTGTGTTAGAAGTTAAAAAGTTTTCAATTTTCAGTGGCAATAACAACGGAAAAAAAAAATATATATATGCTCCAATCTATCGAGTAACCAAACATTAAATGACAATAATTACTGAAAATCTAAAATTATATTACAAAATAAATTATTTGTAAATAAGAGGAATGAACGCATACAATTTCTTGGTGTTATTAGATGAGTTTCAACCGAAGCCGTTCAAGCTGGGTGACTGCTGAAGGCCCTAACTTGAAAAAAGGCTTTTTAATGTATTGACTCCTATCACATTGGCTAAGCCCCCCCCCCTCCCCCAATACTTAAAAACGACCCTGGCTCTTATCAATACAGTTTAAAAATAAAAAAAAAAATAACATGCAGTGGAATCGAATAATAGGTAAACGTTTTTTTTCTAGGTCAGCCTGATTTAAAAATACATATTTGGTTTTCCCGATATTATTACGTTTTACATTCCAAGAAAACTTATGTCCATGTTGGTTTCATTTTTGTAAGTAATGTTGGATTTCATCTTTACTTAAGTAAAATAATTTTGTTTTTATTGAGACAATGTTTAAGTTATCTTTTTAATTCAAGATTGAATTCTCTGACTAGGTCTATTATTACCTACTGATCTATTTTATTTAGCTGTTTGGTAAATGTATCAAGTCTAATCACTAGTCCACTCACAGAAAATTCCGTGTGATATTTATTAATAAACTTGTTTTCAATGATAACTGTTCAAAGCACAACGTATTAAAAATGTTTATATTTGTATATTTATTCAAATAATTAAATAGTATAAATTTCGATGCAAAACTAAATAGTGATACAGATTATTAAACAGCATATGCTAACGGTTGTTTTAATTATGTCTGATCCATATGTGTTAGGCTAGATTAACCTGTGTTTATTATAAATAGCGCTATATGTGTTTTTCTTTTTTTTTGTGATTCATCTAGTTGTCGTTATTGGTGTATCATCAAATCTTTTATGTTTATTTACACAAAAAAGGTGATGTGTTTTGAAAAGTGTGTTCATGTGTGCTTTCAAACCTACAACACATCCCAGTGACAGATGGGTGGGGAGGCCAGCATTAATCACCAACACAATAAACTTGAGTACGACAAACTGAAACTTGGAGACCGTATTCAGTTTAAAAGGCGCTTCTATTCACACTGGGGAATTTATATAGGTCAGTGGCCTCAGTGCATTACCTATTTAGATACATTTTCTATACCTAACTGTCAAGTGTATATTTTGTTTGTAGAATATTTCTTGTAGAATTTGTATATTATTTGTGGTATAACAGACTTGTCTCTTCGGAGTTGATATTATTGTACATACAATTAAATGTCCACATATACACATACATACAGTTGTAAAGTACTGAATAACAGTTGATTAATATTTATATATATATCTGTATTTATTTAAAAACGTGAAAGATCTTACTTTATAATGCACATATAATATTACAGTGAATGATGAGATATATTTAACGTCCTTCTACTAATGAAATATAAAGTCGTCTGCTTTATGTCTGAAGAATATTAACGTCTGGTCATCTAACTTTTTCTAATCCAACTTCCGCTAAGTGGCCAGATAAATAAATTAACAAAATCTCTGGGCCAAGTATTATTATTATAGCCAAATCTGGTTATTACAACATTACTCTTTCCTTTAAAAAACAAATGTTATACATTTAGTTTTTTTTTTTAGCTATCTCTAAGTTTTTCTGTCGATATCCTAATAAAATTTACTTTTGTCAAAATAAAAAAAAAATTGTTGTATCACATCACCCTAGTATATACACAATAGTAATTTATATACATAATGTCATAGTAATGTATACAATAATGTTTAACAATAAAATTATGAAAAATAATGTTGATTAATAAAAATATTTTTGCCAATACTATATCTCTATCTAATTTTTAAATGCATCAAATAGCATATCATAATACTGACATAAAAGTTTATTCAATTTTCAAAAATATTATTATCAATTAAGTTTTAAATAAAAATTACAATGATAAGTACCAAGTACTATAACTTCTTCATAAGTTTAAGTGCATTTTTTATTATCATTATTATCTCCCCTTTTCTGAGTACTGTACCTTTTTTTTATAGTGATTTATTTATATCACCATATGACTTTTAATTTCAATTCTTGTACATATTCAAGTTAATGAATTTATTTTCAATATTCAACACTTTCATATTTTTCTTCAAATCAGTTTCTTATTCTTTTCTTTTCTTTGTGTGAGAGCATTTTATTTCAGTACAATATACTTATCATTCTTATTCTGTTGTAACAATATTTTGTTAAACTTATTATTTACCTTGCTTTCTCTTGCAAGTCGTTTTTTTTATTAATCTCTCCTCTCTTATAAAGACATTTTCTTTTGTCTTCTGTCAATACACTTTCCTTAGTGATTTGACAATATGTTCATCAATTAGGCCTATATAAGATTTTATTCTTATGTCTTTCTCATCATTTTACATAGTGTGAATATATATTAACTTTGCACTTTTCATGTCAACTTATCTTGACATTTTTAATAAAATCATCACGTACAATTCATTATGTCTCCTGACAAATAAAAAAAAATTAAACATATTTTTATAAAATTCATATATTATTACAATCTTCATATCTTTGACTGCTTTAGTCAATAATTGTTCAAATTACATATTTGAGACTAAAAAGTCTTCTTGACAATAGTCAATGACATAATTAATAATCCTTTGATGCATGAGTAATCAGTGAATAATAAAATCTTTGCATGAAATTCAATATTATTTTCATCAATGTGAATGAAATGAATGAGCAATTAATCATTCTTACAACATATTATCATGTAAATTATTCTTGTATAGTGTATGTGTTTTATTTTAAACACAATCTCTCTTCATTCTCAACTTTTTTAAGTATGCATTTTCTACTTTAAATACATTATGTATCAATCATTAACGTGAATTCTTCAATATACATGATTAAAAAATTATTTGAGTTAATATACTCAATACAATAGTATACTTGACAAGCTTAAATGTCATTATCATTATTCATGTATCATATTATATTTTCAATACATACAAATCTTTCTTTTACAATACAACTGTTATTTGTCTTAATTGTTCCAATATCCATATTATTTTTACTTATAGTTCCAATATTCTTTATTTATTCTTATCTTTTATTCTTTCTAAATTCATATTATGTGATCCTATATTATATTTATTTTTCTTGTTCCAATAGATTTTACTTATTTTTATAGTTCCAATAAAATTTATTTATTCTTATCGTTATCCTTATTGTTCTACTACATTTCATTTATTCTTGTTGTTCCAATACAGCATTTTCTATTTTTAAACAATCCAATATATTTTCTCAAAATCAAAATATTTATTTCTGACTGAGTCTTGATAAATTATCTGGGATATGGTTGCTTGATTCTTCTAAACTGCATGTATTTCTTTATAAAACTTATGAATTTCATTTGCGTTATGTTTCTGTATCATTTCTTTAAATTTTTGTTTCTCATTAAATAATTCGCATCTTGATTATGTTTTTCCATCTTACATTTTAAGCAACAACTATTTCTGATTTTTAAACTATTCTCTTTAACATGATCAATTTTCTTACAGAAATTACATACAGGTCCATCAAAATATTTTCTTCTTCTGTTTATTTTATGTCTTATTGTTTGATAATTATCTATTGATTTGTGTGTGTTCCTATTTGAATGGTTATTGTTTTCATGTCTATTTCTATAGCTGTTATCTTGTGTTTGGTGTTTATTTTTTATATTAGTCTTATGAGTATCTACAACTTGTTTTGTATCCAATGGGCAAAATGACTTTTTATGTCCAAAATTCTTACACTTGTAACACGTTGTATTTTACAGTTTCCGAGTGCATCTATTAGCTTTATGTCCTAAATTCCTACAATAAAAACACATTGGTTTGTCTCTATTTAGTGTTGTTGACTCTCTATTTTACTTTTATTTGGTTTATTAGTGTCTGAAATAACAGAACAAAATGATTCTGCAGTTTTTGAAATTGAACGAATTTTCTTTATCAAAGATGTATCTGTTTGTGTTTCAATGTCACTTGTCATTTTATTGATGTTTTATTAAAGTTTACCTGATTGTTATCTTTATTTGACAATTCTGAAATTGCTATTTGTGTTATTATTGTTTTTATAGTTTTTGCCTGTTCATGTAGAATGTTGTTTGAATCAGCCACATCAGCTGTAATGCGTTTTTCAAAATTTTCAAATTTAATTGTCAATGTCTCTAAACTTTGAATTAATTTCTGTATTTGTTGACTCTGATCTTGTACTATTTTTCTTAATGTAGAATTGTCATTTTGTTAATCCGAATTTATTACAGGACTGTGATCATTGTCATTTATTTCTAAATTGGTGTTTTCTAAGGTGTTGAATGTATATATATCTATTTTCTGACTTTCACATACCTCCCTGTCTAAATGGGCAAATAATTTGTTTCTAGATTCAAATTCTTTATTGCAATTATTGCATTTTATGACAGGCTTTGTGTTTAATATTAGCTTGTTAGTTTCTATTTCTGACTTTTTGTGAATGGGTTTTAGTCCTAGTTTTTCTCTGTGTAAATCTAATTCCTCCTCTAAATCTGCTCTCAATTTTTCTAATTCTCTTTTATGTTTCTCTGCTCGCATTTCTGATTCTATTTTACGTTTACGATTTTCATCATAATCCATTTTATCATTTGCAAATTTTACTAATTTATCACCTGTTAGTCCTGCACTTTAGCCTTGTTTAATATATGTTTCCCAAGGATCAGAGGGTTCCTCAGCCATATTTAAAAAAAAATTATTTTAATTCTTTTTTAAATTATTTATATAATGGATTTCTTAATTTTTTTATTTCTGCTGTATTGAATTTTTATATTTATTGTATATATATAGTATATTTCAGTTTTAAATGCTACTGAGTTTATACGCATGTTTATGTCCAAAGAATATTAAAATACTGATGTAAAAAAATAGTTTTAATAATATTTGACAAAATGAAAACGTACAATAAATAAAATATTTCTAAGATTAATATACTATTACTAAAAAAATGTAAAAAAAAAATTACAGGCTATGATAATATAATTTAATTAAATTTAGAGTTAAACGAGTGCAAACAAATATATAACTTTACAAGATTAATTGTAAAAAACAATTACCAGATACGAACAAGACAATTACTTCTAAACAAATATTTTAAGTATAATATCTAGATGAAAAAAATATATATTTATTTTAATTTAACTATTTTTTGCAATTAGAATTTTTTAAGTAGATATTTAACTATATACTAAAGAAGTAAAAAAAATGTTTCTAATCATTACATACTAATACAATAAAATTGACACAGTTTGCCAATAAAACAACAATCATATGTAAACAACATAAAATTACTTTAAAATACTTTGCTTGTTACTTCGGACTTCACAGTGGATCTCAAGTGTAGAGTGCTGTATAAAATATGGTTTCGGTAAGGTGTAGACTATAGCTTTTCTGGTTGGTGTAGATTGGTAAAGGTCAGAGTGTAGTCACTTCATAGCTCTCCTGGTTCGGTCTGCTAATTTTCGGTTCCCCTTCTTTTTCACCCACACAAGGATTAATTAAAAATAAAAGATGTAAATGTTCTTACTTTGTATACTTTACTGCTGTAGCGATGTTCAAACAGTAACAGTAGTAGATGGTGTAAAATATAAGTCTAATAGGCGAAGTAAAGCAGTTACAGCTGTATATTACTTTATGTAGAAGTACTTATTGTAGATGGAACAGTCTATAAAAGAAATCAGGAACTTCAGCACCACCGATCGGCCGCCATTTATGGTATGTGTATATTTTGTTTGTAGAATATTTCTAGCAGAATTTGATATTATTGTATATAAAATTAAATGTCCACATATACACATACATACAGTTGTAAAGTACTGAATAACAGTTGATTAATATATATATATATATATATATATATATATATATATCTGTATTTATTTAAACGTGAAAAATCTTACTTTATAATGCACATATAATATTACAGTGAATGATGAGATATATTTAACGTCCTTCTACTAATGGAATATTACGTCGTCTGAAGAATATTTATCGTCTGGTCATCTAACTTATTCTAATCCAACTTCCGCTAAGTGGCCAGATAAATAAACTAACTAAATCTCTGGGCCAAGTATTATTATTATAGCCAAATCTGGTTATTACACTAACCATGCTTGTCTATGATACCTCAATCACAGTATAATCGATATGGCGCATCTTGGTGATTCGATAACCTAGTGTTTTTTAATGAAATTTGTTTAAATGGAGTTCTTCAATGTAAGAGATTTTTTTTCACAAAGACTCTCTAGAATCGCGGTTCTCAACCGGTGGTACGAGAAAGGTCGTGCAAAAGTACGCAGCGAAATATCATTTTCATTTAAAACAACCAATAGTATCAAGGTAATCGCGAGTTCACTGCCTGACACACACACACACATATATATACACATATATATATATATATATATATATATATATATATATATATATATAAACCCACAAACACACACACACACACACACATATATATATATATATATATATATTTATATATATATATATATATATAGGCCTATATATAATAGGGTGGCTCACTTTATAATGGAAAAAAATAAAGTTGATTTTTTATGAAGAGCATTTTAATTTTCTGGTTCACTGGAACTTAAAAATGTATACACCAGATTTCACCATTTGGGCTCCTATAAATACTGCCTCAATGCACTTGTTATCTCGTTTTTATGGTATTCGGGAGTTGCATTAAATGAACATTTTGCAAGGTTTAAAATGCTGTTTTTTATATACAAAGAACAATTATATTACACAGCAGGAATTAAACAGTAAAATAATACTAGTTACATGACGCATTAACCGGAATGTATTACAGAGTAGTTCTAAATACACCATTCAAAAATACACTTTAAAAGGTCTTCAAGTTGCGATCTTTTTAGCACAGTCGATTGTTTGCATCTGGAAACTCTTTGCGATGCTGTTCAACAATTTGGAGCAAGTACTGCTTTCCCTCCTCTAATTTGGTGAGAGATGAGTTGAATGATGACGCCAGTGCAATTTCCCGCTCAGCACAGTTATTGACAACTTTCAAGGAAGAGACCACTGCTGTTGCCTTCTGAAAGGATGGAGTGTGTTGCCAGATGGAAGCATCAGTCATGAGAAAATTTGTGGGAAGCAGAAGAGCATTAAAGTAGAGCAGCGATGACGAGGTCACAAAATCCTTTAATGTCACATTATGAAGTGCTGAAGGATCATTTGTGCTGCGGATGCACCTTTCTTCATTCTGATCTTTGGAAGATTTCTCATGAATTTTGGCCAAGAGCAAGCACCCACTGAGACACGTTGAGAAAAGAAAACCAGAGGAATGAGTTCTTTACTAAGGTCAATGCAGTCTGAGAAATGGAGAGAGAAACATTCTTATAATCAATAAGAAGCTTGATGAAATCCAGATCATTCAGAGGTGCGTGTGCTGGAATGGAACACTGAATCAAAGCTTTAATGTAAACCAAGGATGCAAAGATACCAAATTCTACAATTGATTTGTCTCCATGCTTAGTCAGCTTGAATTAATGACGGAAGAGATAAATCTTAATGATGTAGATTATTTTAGATATCCACCTTGCATGGTGATAAGCTCCTGGAGCACGAAAACGCAACCTAAGGGAAGGGGGAATTACTCCCAGAAAGATAAGATTCAGAAGTTTGTAATCTTCACGAGGCAAATATCTTGAGATGTCTTTCATTTGGACGATATTTGAACAAATAGGGATGACTTCTTCTTTTAATGGCTTGAGATTTTGCTCCATTGAAACATCGTGACATATACTAAATTCTGCCTGTCTAATTTTTTGCCAAAATGTCTTAAAGCGCTTGAATAGCAGCACATTCGGTCTTGTCGTACTACCCCAAATGTCTTATTGAAGACGGCTGTGTTTGTTTACATAACATTGGCCAGTATGTTCAATTAGGGGAAGTACCTAGCTCAATAAACATTGGCATGTAAACTGGACAGTATACAAGCAAAGAAATAGTTCATTAAAAATACTACCAACAGACTGCCAGACGGCTGTGTTGGTAAACATACCATTGGCCAGTAGGCTCAATTAGGGGAAGTACCTAGGTCAATAAACAGGAGTTGCGTCAACTTCTATTCTAGTTAAATGATCAACACCTTTCGACCTAGTAGTCATAACTAAATGAATGATATTTATATAACCGCAACATTTGATCAAAATGATTTATAATTTCAGTGTCGATGAGGCAGTACTAAATAAAGTCATATATTCATGGAATTTTTTCTGTGCTGTTTTAAACTGTTGTAGAGTTGAATGGTCTGCGGTATGAAATGACTTGGCTTTATCTGAGAGCTCTGGTTCGATATCCGGTGAAAACTACAAATTAATTAGGTAATGGTGGATATTTCCTTCACGTTTCTCGTTCTGCCTCTATGGCCATTTCACTATCGGATATTGTGGGGGTTAAAAGAAGGACGGCATTTAAAAAATAGACCTTAGAGTAACATTATATCATTTTAAAAATAAACAAACTGGGCGTATGAACTTCCAAATTGAAGTCACCGGCCAGGGCGGACGAGATCAAATGTGAACCCAACGGCTACGTGTCCGTGATCAAGGCGGGCCACCAATAAAGACGAAACCGGCTGTGGTAAAGCTTGGAGAGGGTTGGGCGCCGCCAAACATTTCCTTCCCCAGATACACCATGACTGAAAACCTACTAGTTTTCAGTCAACAACGGTGCCCCAACGACCCATCCACGGGTTAAGGGATAGAAAAAGAGGAAGAAAACTTTTCCTTACAGTGAAATTATAGGATTTTAAAAATAAACATCTCGTCATTACTTTGACTAAAAAAATTGAATGATTAGTATTGTTTGTATTTGAAACCCCTCTCCAAAACACTTTTACTACTTATAGGTGGCGACTGTGTTATACACATGAGAGGTGTAGGCAATGCGCCAGTTAATAGTGCATTTACCGACATAGATGGTGTATATGGCATACAGTTCGATAAAGCTGAGGTGGCTATTGATAAAATTCAGGATGTGATCAATAATGATGAAGCATACGTCAACAACAGCCGGGACTCAACATGGAAGTAAGTAGATAGCTTGGAAAAGGGGGGGGGTGCGGGGTAGATTTTAAAAGTTAACCTACCTTAAGTTTCTCAACTATTCCGCCTAATTTGAGATAAGTGGATACATGAAATTACTAAAGGTCATTGAGACAAAGCTTAATAAGTTAATTATTTTCATAAACATGTTTTGTGACCTCTTGATACAAGAGATAATTGTACATATGTTGTTTTTTATATCGTATATTACCTACGTTATTTGATAATAAAATATGACAATAAAATTTGTGTACACATTGTTAGGAATATCTATGGTTAGGGCAATTTTAATGAATTTCTTAATATTAAAGAGCACTTAATAAATTTAATTCGAATTTTCAACATTTCTTTTTTTAGTGCTGCTGTTCGATTAAAAAAATTGTCGAAATTAGCGCACATTTTGATCGACACAATATAATACATTTGTTTGTATTCAAACTAGTATGTCATTATATCATAGCATAATACTGGCATACTAAACAAGTCAGATTAATTTACGAAAGAGGTAAAATATTTATTAAGCATTAGCATATATGTCTATTGAATTAGTTATTGAGCAGTTTATTGACAGCGTTGTGCATGATTTAACTCAAATGAGTTACTCACGAGTTAACTAACGGGGATTGATTTGTGAGTTTGAGTTAGCTCATCACAACTTAAATGATTTATGAGTTGTTATTAAACTTGTATTTCTGCGAGTTTGAGTTTAAATTGGGTCGATAACTCAACTCATTATCAACCTCTTTAAAATTATTTCAAGAAAAAAAATGTGATGCAAAATAATAATAATCTTTTGTTTGTTCTCTTTATTTATGTCAGAGCTTGCATAATTATTTTCCCGCGCCAAATAGTAAATTAGTCAATCGCGATTCAAATCAGTTGAATAAAGCGAAATTACCGCTGTTGTTATTATTAAAATAAGTATAATGGCACAAGTTATTGTTGTTGTTGTTATTAGAATAAGTATAATGGCACAAATTATTGTTGTTGTTGTTATTAAAATAAGTATAATGGCACAAATTATTGTTGTTGTTGTTATTAAAATAAGTATAATGGCACAAGTTAATGTTGTTGTTGTTATTAGAAAAAGTATAATGGCACAAGTTATTGTTGTTGTTGTTATTAGAATAAGTATAATGGCACAAATTATTGTTGTTGTTGTTATTAAAATAAGTATAATGGCACAAGGTATTGTTGTTGTTGTTATTAGAATAACTATAATGGCACAAATTATTGTTGTTGTTGTTATTAAAATAAGTATAATGGCACAAGGTATTGTTGTTGTTGTTATTAGAATAAGTATAATGGCACAAGTTAATGTTGTTGTTATTATTAAAATAAGTATAATGGCACAAATTATTGTTGTTGTTGTTATTAAAATAAGTATAATGGCACAAGGTATTGTTGTTGTTGTTATTAGAATAAGTATAATGGCACAAGTTAATGTTGTTGTTATTATAAAATAAGTATAATGGCACAAGTTAATGTTGTTGTTATTATTAAAATAAGTATAATAGCACAAGTTATTGTTGTTGTTGTTATTAGAATAAGTATAATGGCATAAGTTAATTTTGTTATTATTATTAAAATAAGTATAATGTCACACGTTAATGTTGTTGTTGTTATTAAAATAAGTATAATGGCACAAGTTAATGTTGTTGTTATTAAAATAAGTATAATGGCACAAGTTATTGTTGTTGTTGTTATTATTAAAATAAGTATAATGGCACAAGTTAATGTTGTTATTGTTATTACAATAAGTAGAATGGCACAAATTAATGTTGTTGTTTTTATAAAAATAAGTATAATGGCACAAGTTAATGTTGTTGTTGTTATTATTAAAATAATTATAATGGCACAAGTTAATGTTGTTGTTATTAAAATAAGTATAATGGCATAAGTTAATGTTGTTGTTGTTATTATTAAAATAAGTATAATGGCACAAGTTAGTGTTGGTGTTGTTCAGGGCCGGCTCTCGGCATAGGCGACATAGGCAGCTGCCTAGGGCGCCAAATTGCTATGGGCGCCAAATTTGAGAAAAAAAAAACGCTCATGCAGAAGGGGCGGGTGTCCTAATAGATGACGGCCTAGGGCGCCAAATTGCCTGGGGACGGCTCTGTAGTTGTTATTAAAATAAGTATAATGGCACAAGTTAATGTTGTTGCTGTTATTAAAATAAGTATAATGGCACAAGTTTTTTTTTGTTGTTATTATTAAAATAAGTATAATGGCACATGCTAATGTTGTTGTTATTACAATAAGTATAAAGGCACAAGATAATGTTGTTGTTGTTATTAAAATAAGTATAATGGCACAAGCTAATGTTGTTGTTGTTATTACAATAAGTATAAAGGCACAAGATAATGTTGTTGTTGTTATTAAAATAAGTATAATGGCACAAGTTAATGTTGTTGTTGTTATTATTAAAATAATTATAATGGCACAAGTTAATGTTGTTGTTGTTATTAAAATAAGTATAATGGCACAAGTTTGTGTTGGTGTTGTTATTAAAATAAGTATAATGGCACAAGTTAATGTTGTTGTGGATATTAAAATAAGTATAATGGCACAAGTTAATGTTGTTGTTGTTATTAAAATAAGTATAATGGCACAAGTTAATGTTGTTGTGGATATTAAAATAAGTATAATGGCACAAGTTAGTGTTGGTGTTGTTATTAAAATAAGTATAATGGCACAAGTTAGTGTTGGTGTTGTTATTACAATAAGTATAATGGCACAAGTTAATGTTGTTGTTGTTATTATTAAAATAAATATAATGGCACAAGTTAATGTTGTTGTTGTTATTACAATAAGTATAATGGCACAAGTTAATGTTGTTGTGGTTATTAAAATAAGTATAATGGCACAAGTTCCCCGTATTTAAGACGGTAAGTTTTTTGCTGTAGTAAAAAGGGAAGATAGAAAAATCGTGGCGAAATGTAAAACTTGTCTTAATAAAGATATTTCTTGGACTGAAGTGGCCACCAGTAATTTTGTACGACATCTCAAAGTAAACAATGTATTTATTTTATATTGAAACGTTTTATGAAGATATATTTTTTTTTCTGTCTGTTAAAGTTAAAAAGTTAAGTAAAAGTAATTTCATTTTAGAACTAAAGTTAAAAAAAAAAAGTTTTTTAGATTTGAAAATTTCAATAAATGAACAGTAAATTTAAACCTTTATTTTTTATTAAATAAATTTAAAAAAAAATATTTTTTTCATTGGTACATCCCAGTATATATATATAAAAGTTTTGAAGAATACAAATATTCATTCAAAAGACAAAATGATAGTGATTCTTCTGTTGTCCTGACCCAAAAAAATTAAACACTCTACACTCATCGCTCCTTCCAATCTAAAAACTGTCACAATCACAAAACTCCTTCTCAGGCAGAAGTTGATGATTTAGCCATCGATTGTATTGTTTCTGAGATACTTCCTCTATCGACTGTAGAAAAACATCTCTATCCTCTATCCTCTCTCTCTATCACCTATTCCCTCTCTCTATCTCTCTCCTCTCTCTCCCATCTCTTTCCCCCTCTCTCTTATCTCTATCTCTCTCCCCTCTCCCTCTCCCCTCTCTATTTCTCCCCTCTCACTCTTCTCTCCCCCCTCTCTCTCTCCTCTCTCTATTTCTTCTCTCTTCTCTCCATCCTCTCTCTCTCTCTCACTCACTCTCTCTCTAAATATATATATATATATATATATATATATATATATATATATATATAAATATATAAATATATATATTAGGGTGGCCCAAAAAATCCAACTTCGTGCCACATACCGGGGCACCCTTTTTATGTTCCTTTTGCTTAGTTAGTATACTGTTAAAATTTTTCAACTAAATTCGTAGTAGAAGGGGATGCGCACAGGCTTGGTTGTTTTACCTTTTACGGCATTTTACTCGGTTTTGTTGACTGGTGGAAGTACACAGTTTTTTCACACGTATGTACTATTCCATGCTGACCTAGTTCTCATTTTAGATACATGACTTCCTGTTTTTTTTATGAACATTGTGCAGACGGAAAATCAACGAATATAATGTTCATGAGTGGTGAAGATAAAGAGATGGCAGCACAACAGGAACGAGTCCATCACAAACAACAGAAACAGCTACTTCGTAAACAGAAAGAGGAAAAACGACAGCAACAAACTATAGAAGGTGCATCAGGTGAAAATGAAACAGAGTCCTGTGAATCATCCAATAAATTTGAAGTCCTAGATGAATATGAACCGTCCAAGCTCAACTAAAACGGACAAACAAGACGGAGATTGGGTATCATACTTCCTTGTTCACTAAGCATGTTACCAGTGCCTTGGATCGCAACCAAACGTCTGATCGTGAAGATATGCGATTGATGATTCCTATTGCTGCAGCACTGGGACATGATCCTTCATCATTGATAGTTTCACGAAGTACCATGCAAAAAGCCAGAAAGAAAGTCAGGTGTAAACAAGCAGCAGATATAAAGGTTTCATTCAAGCCTGACTATCATATAGTGGAAAAATCTTACTTAAATCCTGGGTCTTTGAGAAGTTGACCGGTTGCTGGTTTCTGGTGATGGCAGTGAAAAATTACCAGGTGTCCCTAAACTAACATCAGGGACAGGACAGAATGATGCTGATGCTATTTATGGTCAGTTAGAACAGTGGGCATTGGTAGAAAGCATCCATACTATGAGCTTCGACATCACTTCTGTCAACACTGGTCGTTTCAATGGCGCTTGTGTACTGCTTGAGAATCGTATTGGTCGAGAACTATTGTGACTGGCATGTCGTCATCATGTTATTGAACTGGAATTGGCAAAGGCTTTCAGTTTGTGTTGCGGTCCTTCTAACTCACCAAACATACCTTCAAAGATTTGGGGACGCATAAAGCTTGACAACTACAGTAAGTCGGAACTGCCTTCAAGCACTTATGTTTTCCGAGAAAACACGGTGAGCTTCCTGACAAATTTCGTTGACTTGAAGTCACAGGTTAGAGACGATTATGAATAACTTATTGAACTGACAATGATCATCTCAGGAGATCCACCAAAAACCATTCACTGGAGAGTACCTGGCCCTGTACATCATGCTAAGCTGATCTATGCCATCAAAATTTACTTCCTCCGTCATCAGAGAGAAATTTTCAGTCTTACATCCAAGGAAGAGAGCCAACTCAAACGATTTGTACAGTTTGGAACCTTGTTGTACACAAAGTTTTGGATTCAAGCACCCTGTGCAGCGTAAGCACCTGGAGGAGATCTTATGCTCTGTAAGGACCTGCAGCAATATCAGTCTGTTGATCACGACATCAGTATTGCAGCACAAAAAATTCTCCAGAATCACATGTGGTATCTGTCTAATGAGACTGTCAGCCTGCCATTGTTTTCAGATGAAGTGTAACCAATTGAGAAACAGAAAACAATAACAGGTTTTGGAATAGAACCTAGTGAGCGGCGTGTTCAAGGTGATTCATCATTGCTCTAAAATGAAGGCGTCAGCTTGGGTCACTTTTCCCCAAGGCGTTCACAGAACCTGCTTACAAAGCTACACATAGGCAACTCCTTTCTAGTTCTTCCTCAGTGAAATGATAATATTGAATACCAGAGGGTAAGCAAGGCATTAACGACTTGCGTGTGATCAACGATTCTGCAGAACGTGGAGTTAAACGTTTTGAGGAATATAATAGACTGCTGACAAAAAACGAGGAAGAAAAGCAATTTATTTTGCAAGTTGGTGAAGCAAACAGAAAAGTCATCCCTACACAAACTACAAAGAAGTCTGCCAACTGTGCTGTTTCGGTGTAGACAATGTTTAGACAATGTACTCTGACTCTTCAGTACTCTACAATGTACATTTTATGTTGACATTTTCGTTACTTAACAGTTACATTACAGTAATGGAATGATTTGAAAATGTAATTTAAAAAAATCAACGAAAAATTCGTTTTTTTATTAATATAGTAAAACTTTGTGACTCTTGAGCATCTCCTTGCAATAGCAGCAGGAAGCTGAAATTGTTGTCAGTTACTAAGTAAGACAAATGGAACTTAAAAAGAGGGTGCCCCGTCAGATGTAAGAAACTTTATTTTTTCCATATGATTTTGGGTCACCCTAATATATATATATATATATATATATACATATATACAGTGGATTCCGCTTAATTGGGACACCGCTTAATTGGAACAGCCGCTTATTTGGGACAAATCTGAAAGAAAACAAACCAAGAAGCCAATAGTAAATTTGTATGCTTAATTGGGACAGCCGCTTAATCGGGACAGAAAGCCTCGGTTCCGATGTGTACCAATTAAGCGGAATCGACTGGATACATATATATATATATATATATATATATATATATATATATATATATACATATATATATATATTTATACATATATATATATACATATATATATATATATATATATACTTATAAGACGCATTTGCTGTCTGTCTGTCTGTATGTCTGTTCCCTTATAACTCAAGATCCAGACAACCAAATAACGTAAAATTTGTTACATATACACATAATTACATGGGGAAGGTTATTGGACAGGTTTCGTTTCATCTCGATGGGTAGTATAATTGTAATTAATTACTTTTATTTTAGTATTTTACTATATTAAAGTAATCTCGACGGCGCCATTAATAATATTCCTCTGTGACGTCATTTCCCGATGATACATTTTACATTTTTAAATTTTCCTACTAATAAAGTCGATTAGAACTTGCGCGCTGGTGCTGTATCGTGACTTTGTGCTGCAAAAAATTGTTGTTTTTTCATGCTACCTGATTTGTACAGTTTGAGGAAGTTAAAGGAATGAAGAAGGATTTTAGAAGAAGTGTGAAGCCATAATAATAAGTATATATATATATATATATATATATATATATAGAGAGAGAGAGAGAGAGAGAGAGCGAGAGAGGAAGGAGAGAGTGGGAGAGAGAGAAAGAGAGAGAGGGGTCAGGGGGAGAGAGAGGAATGGAGGGTTGAAGGGAGGGAGGGAGGAAGGGGGAAAGTGGGGAGGGAAGAGGGGGAGAGACAGGGAGGGAGGGAGAAAGGAAGGGAGGGAGAGCGGGGGTAGATGGGAGATAGAGGGAGGGAGGGAGAGAGATAAGAGAGAGGGAGGGAGAGGGGGCAGGGAGGGGAGAGAGGGAATGAGGGAGGAAGGGGAGGGAGGGGAATGAGAGGAAGAGGGGGAGAGATGAGGGAGGGAGAAGAGGGAGGGAGAGGGGGTAGGGAGGAGAGAGAAAGGGGAGAGAAGGAGAGAGGGAGAGAGGATGTGAGAAATGGGAGGGAGTGAGAGATAATGAGAGAGAGGGGGGCAGGGAGGGAGAGAGGGGAGGAGGAAGGGAGAAAGAGGGAGAGAGGAATGGAGGGGGGAGGGACAGAAGGGGAGAGAAAGAGGGAGGGAGAGAGAGGGAGATGGGAGAGTTAGGGAGGGAGAAAGGGATGGAGGGAAAGAGAAAGGGAGAGAGGGGGTAGGGAGGGAGAGAGAGGGGGAGGGAGGGAGTGAGAGGGAGGGAGGGAGAGGGAGGAAGGGAGAGAGGGGGGTAGGGAAAAAACAGAAGTAATCAGAGAAAACCTTATTTTAAACCCGGGCAAAGCCGGGTACTTGCAGCTAGTATATATATATATATATATATATATATATATATATATATATATATATATATCACTCTCTCTGTCGTAGGGGTATAATATAGGGCTGTACCGGATTGTAATTTTTAGGGAGCGACCGATATGCCTTTTTACCGATAGTCCGATACCGATATTTTTCCCCAGCATTTTTACCGATACCGATACCAATACCGATATTTTTTTTAGTCAACAACAATGCCAAACACGTGTTTTTCTCGTGCTACACCTAACGACGTATGTCAACCCATGCTCACCCCTTCCCTGTCATATTTCGTAGCAGTTCGCCCAAACGTAAGTCTCCCCCCCCCCCCCAACTTTCCATCCCAAAAAAAAATACACACAGATGTTCACTAATTGTATCATTCAAGGTCATACATTTGAATTAAAAAATGCCAATCCTTTTGTTTCAAGGTCAATTTTTGTGGACGTGACAATTTCTGTGTACGGGTTTTTTTTTCCTTTTTTTTTTAAATCTTGTCTGATCTGGTTATAGAATTGGGTTATTTACGGATTTCTTTTTCTGCAACACTGTTGTGAAAAAAAAAATGCATCGGCAGCCAAAAAACGGCCGGTCCGATAGATAACCCATAGTACCAATATCGGTTCGACTATCGGTCGCTCCCTACAAAAATCCGATGATCCGATATTAACCGATAGTGCCAATATCGGTCCGATAGCGATCCGATTATCGGTCGCTCCCTAGTAATTTTTAGATCCTGCAGGAACCGGAGCCGGAATCGGATTTAATATTTGAATCCTGCCGGAATCGGAACAGGAAGCGGATTTTACCGAATTAAATAGTAATTCTTCCGAGAGAAGTAGTAATTGCTCGCCTAACATTAAAAAAAAAAGATCTAAGAATGAAAAATAGAATAAAAATTTAGTTTTTAAGTTCTAGTTAGCAAAAAATAGTATTAACCATTTAGATCTTGAGTTAAGAAAGATAACTCTGTCAAAATAACAGGTTATTTGTTTTAAACATTTATCTTAATAAAGTTGTACCTAATTTAACTTGATATCTATTACAATCAAACAAAGAAATGGGTAACATATCTTAGAAAGTATAATAAACATGTTTACTAATAAATGAATTCCAAAAAGATATATACTGTGGCACCACCCGATAGTTTATTTTTCTTTAGTTTTCCGTAGTGACATCACCAAACCATGTTATTTCATTCATACTTTCCTTTAAATCATTATCTTACAATTTCCCATAAAAACGCAAATTAAAATGCATTTCAAATCTATATCAATATCACTTAAATGTTCAATTAAAAATGTATCTTCAATTTATTTATCTAAATATGCGAGGAATTTTATCCAAAACGTGACGAAATTCACTAAATTAAAAGAAAAATGCAGAAAAATAAATTATTGAGCTATTTTTAAACTGTAAACACCCTAAAATAGATCGTTGTCTGCTCTTTAAAGAAGTTATCCTTTTATAGCTAAATATAGTTTATAGAAAACACGGAATCAAAAGTAGCGGAAGGTAAGGTGTATTACTTCTAGACTAAATAGGATTCAAATCTTCCTTTTTAATATATTTTTACATACATGTAGAATTAAAAGCGATCGACGTTATTGTATTTTTTGAAAATGCAGGAAAGGAAGAAAGGAAGTTATTGTTTGAATTTAATTGTATAGCGCTAAATATTTAAAAGTTATGTTGCGCCAAAATAATTCTTACACCAAAATTTTAAACAACAAAGAAATCCGGCTTAAATCCGACACATTTTAATCGGAACCGGAATCGGAACCGGATTTACTAAAACTGCCGGAATCCGGCTTAACAGGCACCGGAATCGGATTCCGGTACAGCCCTAGTATAATAGTATTAATTTTATTTTTTTTAGAATTATACAAACATAATACTTGTAAATTATGTACACAAATTAGCTCCTTTTCGGCAAGTTAAAATATTTTTTTAGGGAAAAGACTCGTCAAGACAAACACATCTTAAAAATTTAATTAATGTCTGTTACTTTTAATCTTATATAGAGCACGTGATGAAGGTGACATCATAAGCTCAGCGATGAAACTTCGCGGCCGTATAAAGTACAACATCATATTTGCAAATTGTGAGTGCTTTGTCAACTGGTGCAGATATGGAAAGTGGCTCAGTGATCAGGTTAACCTAAAACATTCCAATTCATAACCACATTTATCTTTTGACTCTTTCAATAAATTTGGAACACTTCTTGACGACAGTTTTGATTTTCTGACCGATTACATATGACTAAGATTAAAAAATGAGAATAATTACTTAACTCCTTGTGAATATAGTAAAATTCCAATTTTACTTTAAATATTTACACAATTTTGAGCATTTCAGTTAATTTTTTTTTAATTGAAAGTTGTTGTTTTTTTTTTAGATCTGGGACGGTATTTAACGGAGTTTTGATTAAAGTTTTGACATGTGTTTCACGAACCACACTTTGAGAAAAACTATTTTAGTCAGCAGAATAATACCCGAATATTGGCTTACAAAAAGATTAAACCAAGAAATAAAAGACAGTACTATAAATGGATAACGATGGCGCCAATCAATCAGTTTAAACTACCATATTTATGAATATATTCTATTTACTTAAAATAACGTTTTTGTTATTTTGTACCTGATTATCATATATGAAGCTACGTATTAACGACGCTATTGCACGGATGGAGGGCTGCCAAACACCGTTATCGAATTTTGAAAAAAAAAAATTGAAAATCCATTTTTACTTTTTAAAGAGAGTTGATAATTTGTATGCAAGCGTTAGATAGGCGAGGTGTAGCCCTGCGAGTACATACATACACACACACACACACACACACACACACATATATATATATATATATATATATATATACTAGTTACAAGTTTTTCTGTTTACCGTTTGTTTTCTCCCTTCCCCCTCTCTCCCTTCCTCTCTCACCCTCCCTCCCTCCCCTCTCTCTCTCCCTCCCTCCTCTCTCCCTTTCTATTTCCCTCCCTCCCTTTCTCCCTCCCTCCCTCTCCTCCCCTCCCTAACTCTCCCATCTCCCTCTCTCTCCCTATCTCCCTCCCTCCTTCTCTCAACCCCGTCCCCCCTCTCTCCACCTTCCTCCCTTCCTTCCTCCTCCCCCTCTCTCCCTCCCTGCCCCCTCTCTCTTTATCTCTCACTCTCTCTCATTTCTCCCATCCTCTCTCTCCCTCTCTCCTTCCCTCCCCTTTCTCTCCCTCCCTACCCCCTCTCTCCCTCTCTCCTTTCTCCCTCCCTCCCTCTCTCTCCCCCTCTTCCTCTCTCTCTCCCTCCCCCTCCCTCCCTCATTTCCTCTCTCTCCCTCCCTGCCCCCCTCTCTCTTTATCTCTCTCTCTCCCTCTTTCTTTATCTCTCCCTCCCTCTCTCTCTCCCTCCCTACCCTCTATCTCCCTCCCTACTCCCAATCTCCCTCCCTTCCTTTCTCTTTCCTTCCCTCCCTTTCTCTCTCCCTCTTTCCCTCCCTCTCTCTCCAACCCTCCCTTTCCCTCCCTCCCTACCACCTCTCTCCCTCCCTTTCCCTCCCTCCTTCTCTCCCCCTCCCTGCCCCCTCCTACCCTCTCCCTCCTTGCCCCCTCTCTCTTTAACTCTCTCCTCCCTCCCTCTCTCTGTACAATTAAACGTCAAATTACGCTTCTTACATAAACAGAAAACTTTATTTTAATCCCGGGCAAAGCCGGGTACTTGCAGCATGAAAATAAACAACAACAATATTTTTTTTTCCGTCCCTAACCCTTTCTTCTCCGTCCGTTCAATTACACATTCACTTGGCGCGCGAATACAGGGAATTCCCTGTGCATTGGTACAATTGGAATGCAATAACATTTAAAGCACCCGCGCGCAAGTTCATCATTCGGAAATGACGTCACAGAGGATTTTTATTTATAGTGAAGGCGATCCCATACCGTGAATATAGTAAAATACTAAAATAATAAATAACAATTAAACTACCCATTGAGATTGTATTAATAGTGTTAATAATGTCGCAGAAACATTTTAATTAACGTATTTCGGTTTAATAAAGTGCACCTTTAATTTAAATCTTCTGAATACATAAAACGATAGGTAAATAGTTATGACTATTGATTTCATCATGTTTACAATTGGAGTTTCCGAAAGTTACCCCTCTTTTAAAAATGTATCATCAGGACATGACGTCACAGATTAGTTTTATTTATGGCGCCGTCGAGATTACTTTTAATATAGTAAAATACTAAAATAAAAATAATTTTTTACAATTAAACTACCCATCGAGATGAAACGAAACCTGTTCTATAACATTCCCCATGTAATTATGTGTACGTGTACCGAATTTCACGTTATTTGGTTGTCTGGATCTTGAGTTATAAGGGAACAGACAGACAGACAGACAGCAAATGCGTCTTTTAAGTATAAGAGATATATCAGGGCGTCCCAGAAATGCTCGGAAAAATTATTATTTTTAATCTCACCCCCTGAAATGTGTCTCTTGGGTACAATGAGTGATTTGGTGAAGTTGTAGCTCATTTCTCATTTGAACAACATTTAGAGGTCCCCCAAGAGCTTTTAAAATGCCAGTATTAGGCCAACATAAAAATCCAGACCAATCGTGAAACAAATAAAGAAAAACGAGTTGCTGTGCGTCAGAGATGTTGGTGATGCAGCAAAAGATGCTACATCACAGTGCCATCATCATGGGTTACCATCAGGTTCAAGTGTAGAGTCAGCAGTAGACATAGAACAGCAACTAGATGTAGGTGGTTCTGACAGTGACACAGACACACATTCAATGACACCATCCATTTGTCGGGATTTGGGTGACGATGCAGAATCTGATGGAGAATTTTTCATCCATTCAGCATTCTCAAGCAAAACAAATTCTGCAACACGACATCGCAGACGAAGCATCATATCACCAAAAGTTGCTGCAGTGCTGGACAGAACGAACACCAGCATTAGAAAATCAACAATGATACTTACATCCGCATTCAACGAAGCTGCTGTTCCGACATCTGACACAGTATTTTCCAAGAGCACAATGCATCATCATCGCAAGCTTCGTCGCCAACAAGCTGCAGCACGTATAATAGAAGACTATATTCCCTCAAAATCAATTGTTCATTGGGATGGTAAGCTATTGCCCGATGTTACCGGAAAGGTTACCAACAACGTCGATCGATTACCTGTCCTGCTCTCATCACTTGTCGATTGCACTACAAAGCTTCTTGGTGTTCCAAAGTTAGCATCCGGGTCAGGACGGGCAACTGATGATGCAGTTTATGAACATATCAAATCGTGGAAGTGCGAATCTATGGTCATCGGCATGTGCTTCGACACTACGGCTTCCAATACTGGAAGACTTAATGGAGCTTGCACTCTGTTAGAAGTAGCCCTGGGACGTAATCTATTATGGATGGCATGCCGTCATCACATGTTGGAAGTATTCCTTTCCGATGCATTCAATGTTTGTCTTGGACCATCCACTGGACCAGAATTTTTTTTTCAAGAGGTTTCGAGAAAAATGGCCAGAATTAAACCACACACATGAAGCCAGATCCTCCAGTTTGATAATCGTGTCTGATTCGATTAAAGAATTTATCAAATGTCAACTTGAGGTCAGTCATTCACGTGATGATTATTTGGAATTTCTTCAGCTTGCAGCACAAATGGTTGGGTTGGAGGTTGATGTCAGCATTCGCAGACCTGGTGCCCTACATAGGGCAAGGTGGATGGCGAAAGCAATCTATGCATTGAAAATCGAACTATCGTTTGCAGGCAACGAAACCATCTTGCTCGAAAATTACAAGGTATTCAGCGCTTTAATCGATTTACCAAATGTGAATGATATCTTGTTGATACAGCGCTTATACGAATATAATGATGTTGTTCTTCGATCGACTGGATTGAAAATGATGGTGCGTCACTCGTTGTACTTGAGTCTGGAACTGTCGACGCTTGCGTTATTTTCAACCCTTTTGTCGGACGAAGAAAAAACTGGCCTTGTTCGGACAATGCAATCAGAACGTGGAGCGCATCTCATAAAAACACTACCAAAAAGTGTTGTTGATTTGCGTGCTTCTACCACATTTTTTGAAACATCCAACATTGATGCCAGTTTTCTAGATGTTCCTGTTTAAGCATGGTCAGATACACCATCTTTTAAAGTTGCATCAGATTTTTAAAGATTCTGGCTTGTATCAATGACTCTGCAGAGCGAGGTGTAGCATTAATACAAAATTTCAATGACAGTATCTCCAAGGACGAAGAACAAAAACAATTTTTGCTCTAAGTGGTTGAAAAACATCGGAAAAATTGTGCAGAGTGTAATCGTGAACAGCTGGATAAAATGAAAATTTGAAGAACTTTTTTAAATTTATGTCTACCCTACAGTACAAAGTATAAAATAAATAGTAGGAATGCTTATTTGCATTGCTTATTATACTTTTTTTCAAGCAGATAACATTCTTTCAAGAATTAACTTGACAAAATGAATAAAACTTTGTTTTTCATAATTTTTTACTTAAATTTCAAATTTAAAAATATTAACCATTCAAGATTTATATATTTTGTTTCATTTAATATTATAAACAATACTAAGGGTCAATTTGTTACTTAATATATCAGTTTCACATATAATGCAACATAAACGCTGTATTAGATTTGACCGCGAATGATTTTACACCAAAATCTGGAACTTTAAACCTCTTGGGGGACCTCTAAACATTGTCCAAACTCCAAATGAGCTGAAATTTTGCAGGTTAACTACTGTTACCATACAGACATATTCTGTGGGGTGAGACATCAACATTTCAAAACTTCATTTTTTGGGACGCCCTAATATATATATGTATATATATATATATATATATATATATATATATATATATAATGTTCTGTAATTCTCTTTATTTTATGGTAGATGTGTTGTCGAGTGTAGTGATTTTTCCTTATCTCTTATCTTCTTTTATTTTTAACATAGGTTGCTGGAGTTGCACTTATACTTAAAGCAGTACGAACTACGCTGGTGAAATATTTTGTACCTATTTTAATGAAGATATTAAATACAGCTTTAACTCTAAGCCATTTTGTAATAAAATAAATCTTTCTAAATAATACAAGGCTTAAAGAAATAATAAACCATTTCTTTTAACTTGTAATAGGAACAGACATGAAACAGCTTAAATAATATTATTTTTATAAAACATTGATGGAATAATGATTAAAATTAATATCGAAAGCAAACACAATTTGTTACTTTTTTTTTAAAATAAGTGTTTAATTAATTTCACTTTCTGTTTGTGGGTGTTTCTTTTCTCAAAACTTGTAGCTCACTTTTTGGACTTTTTATAATTTAGTTAGAAGGTTCAAGTTGGGCACAATTGTAGATTCTACATGATATTCAAAGATTGTAATTATAAGAAGTTTATAAATTAACACATTGTAGAATAACAACTAAATTACTCATACGCAATGAAAATTGTCGGAAAAATGTACCTCGAAATGATCACATCCAAATAAATATCACGTATAGCTCTAGTGTAGAAAAATGCAAAGTAATGAAGATTTGTTTAAAAAGTCTTCTGTACGGTTGCTAAAGTAATTAAACCATATTAAAAGCGAGAATGATTACAATATAGAGAACTAAATATGTCCTTACATTAGATCATAATTAGAAGGTAGCAATCAATAAATAAAGCAATCTTTTTATCGTGATTTGAAATAGATACATGTAGCAATGATATTTCTTTATAAATAAATGCATGGTAGAATGAATTTTCTTTACCTTTGAAGTGCGTTAAAAATGTATATTAATTTATAGTGTTTTATGTTTTTCAGAACTTTGAATCTGATAATTAATAAAAGTATTATAAATTAAAAGTTAAACTAAACATAATTCAATGACCACTAATTAATCATGTATCACTAGTTACATAATGTGTATAAATTAAATCTACACATGTATGATAAATTTCATATAATTAGCTAGAGCTGGTTGAATTTCATAAACCACACCAAACAGAGATGTCATTACTTCAAACCATTGAAGCTAAAATGTAAATGTTGTTTTAGAAGATGTTTTAATCAACTTGATGATTTAAGCAGACTATATTTCGATATATATATATATATATATATATATATATATATATATATAAGAGAAACAGACATCCATCCATACAGACATATGGGTAGATAGATGATAAATAGACAGGTAGATACAGCGTACATCATATTTTAAACTAAGTCACATATGATCAAAACTTTTCACTAACTTGACAGCACAAGGCTATAAAATAAATATACAGAATATAAAGATAGAATGAGAGATGCTTTTTTGTATTGTTTAATGCATAAAAGATATCGAAAAAAATTCATTTTTGGTAACCATTAGGGAGACATACAAATAGAACTGACTTATACTCTAGTGTGCAAATATTACACAATGGAGTGCCCAATGTCCTTTGAGCGTCTTTGGTTGATGCCTACCTTGATTAGTTTAAGAAAAAATATGGTTTGGAGCATTTTGTGAGGATCAAAGTTTGAACTTCAGTACAGTACGAGGAGCAAAGTGAACTCTTTTATCAGGAAATACTGCAGTTTGAATGTCCGTACAGCACAAGGAGCAAAGTGAACTCTTTTATCAGGAAATACTGCAGTTTGAATGTCCGTACAGCACAAGGAGCAAAGTGAACTCTTTTATCAGGAAATACTGCAGTTTGAATGTCCGTACAGCACAAGGAGCAAAGTGAACTCTTTTATCAGGAAATACTGCAGTTTGAATGTCCGTACAGCACAAGGAGCAAAGTGAACTCTTTTATCAGGAAATACTGCAGTTTGAATGTCCGTACAGCACAAGGAGCAAAGTGAACTCTTTTATCAGGAAATACTGCAGTTTGAATGTCCGTACAGCACAAGGAGCAAAGTGAACTCTTTTATCAGAAATACTGCAGTTTGAATGTCCGTACAGCACAAGGAGCAAAGTGAACTCTTTATCAGGAAATACTGCAGTTTGAATGTCCGTACAGCACAAGGAGCAAAGTGAACTCTTTTATCAGGAAATACTGCAGTTTGAATGTCCGTACAGCACAAGGAGCAAAGTGAACTCTTTTATCAGGAAATACTGCAGTTTGAATGTCCGTACAGCACAAGGAGCAAAGTGAACTCTTTTATCAGGAAATACTGCAGTTTGAATGTCCGTACAGCACAAGGAGCAAATGATAACGGACTTTTCAAAGCTATTTAATACAATTGATATCATAATTATTAAGATTTAAGAACGTTTTGGAAAATATCTCGTACTGCTTGAAATGTCATTTTTGTAAGGGAACTCCTTTCTATCACCATCTTGTAGTCTATGCGGTCATTTCTTGAACTATATCTATCCGTGCGTTGTATGTGGTCATTTCTCGCATTATATATACATCTGGGTATTATATGCGGTCATCTCTTGCACAATATCCATCAGGGCATTATATGTGGCCCATCCATGCACAACATCCATTGTTTGCTCTTCAAACACTTTACTGTGATGAGTGATATGTCATCTTACAGTAAAGCGGCAGAGACAGTAGATAAAAAAGACGAAACTAGTAAAGGTTGTTTGTCGGTTTTGCCGATAAAAGCAATTTTCTTAGATTGCGGCAATAGGTCTTTTTTTAGCATAATGGTTTGAATGTATCTATCCATTAAATAGGGGACGGATGGTCGTGTGGTAAATCGCTCGACTGTGGGACTGAAGGTACCTAGTTCGATCTCCGGTGAGGTGCAAGGAAATTTTTTTCAGGTCATGGCTTAAGTCTCCTCTATATCTCCTGTGATGCCTCCATGGCCATTGCACTTTCGGCTATGGTGGGGATGAAAGAAGGTCACTGCGAAAACCGTCCCATCAATGGTTTATAGGACCTAAGAGATTTCATCTCATCCTTTCAGGGACTTCACACACTTCCATTTATTACGTCATCAAATGTTAACACTTTTTAGACCACCTCCTCTCCGCTCTTCTCCCCTTGTCAACAAATGTAAAACTTTTAAAAAAACCCTAGACTAAAAAAAAAAACTTATAAAAACGAAAAAGAAATATAAACATAAAATCACTCTTTTCAATTATAAAGTTAAATTTTAAAAAATCTAACTTTAATAAAATCAACAAGTCTCCTTCTTTATCTTTGAACAAAAAATGAAACCCATCTCCTAACCACAAATATTATATAACATTTCGCGGCACCACAAAGTGTTTTGCGTTTTTGCAGTATTGACTCTTCTGTTAACGGTCATCCGGCCGTCACTGAATCCGGGTCAGTAATCAATGTTATCCGCAATTAAAAAATAATGATTATAGAAAGTTTTCGTAAAAATGAAACAAGCAAACAGGCAAATGATTTCAGTAATTAAAAGTTTTTTTTGTACTATAGATAAGGCAGTTAATTATCAAATAATAATCTACAGCTTATACTGCCGAAAGTGTACTGCATATTTAAAAAAAAAAGATACGGCTTAAAAAGAAATAATTAAATTAATAAAAAAAAATGTGTTATGCAGTGTTTTCAAAATGAATGATTTCGTTCGATGATGTCAGCCTTGCCAAGTCCAGAAAATACGATTGTGACATTTCACATCTGAAAACATTTTGTACCAGTTAAAGATTACTTGAGTGCTCTGCTGACTAAAATATGTCATAGTACGCACACTGATACACGAATTAGGCAGTCTCAAAATTTAATTTAAAATGTGTTTCAAAATTATAAAAATAGTTCGAAGAGTTAATTTATAAATACACTGGCACACTACGTAGTAAAATTCATTTAAAATACACCATAATAATATTACAGACATTACATATTTATTTCATTTATCGGAGAATTAAATATGCTGTAAGTTCCAACTGGCATTGGCACACTACACCCTTCCCTCTGTCAAAATGGCAGTAAAAAAAACCCCATTCCTTGCCATTTCGGCCGATCTAGGAAAGTCTTAAAACAGTTTTATAATCTGGCATGCTAGCAGATGATAGCGGGCACACTCATCCCGCCGCTCTGTAGGCATGGCAGACGTGCATCATCGTCGCTAACAGGGCGGGTGTGGCAGGCACACGACACCCAATCATGCTGGCGGTGGCGGTGCATAAAAAATAAATATAAATTACATTTATATTTCCAATTAATGACATTATTGTTTAATGATTTTGAACCCTAATGTCATTAAGTGAACAATTTTTAAACACCCCTCCCATAAGTTGATGACGTAGTAATGAACGAGCCCCTACTCGTACGGTTATCTCAATCAGGAGATACCTTGATAAATATTACAGAAAACTCCCACAATTTTCACATCAACTCAATAATTTATACAATATAGAATTTTCCCTCACATTATTTTTAAATGTGATGATTTAAAGAAAACTGAAAAAAAAATAAAAATTATAATAAAATGTCTGAAGTTAAAATTTAATACTAAATTAATTAAACCATAAATATATTTCTCATATTTATAAACGACATTTTCCTTCCTAATAAATATTAATTGAAAAAAAAAAAAAGAAAAACAACATACACACAATGTCTTAAATGCTATCAGTGACTAAGGCATACAAAACGTATATCAAATTCAAAATCACTAAAACATATTTCCTTTAACATAAAAAAAATGATTTCATTTGACCAATTAGAATAATGATTCCCCCCCCCCTTTTTTTTATTCCATTATATATTCTTATTAACATCCATTATACAATATTGAAAGAAAACTTAACATTTAATTTAGCTTAATAAAAAAAAGGGGGGGGGGGGTTCTAATGGCCACTAGAAATTTCTTTTTACTGAACATTTCTTTGTTGCTTTTTTAAAAAGAATTTTTTTCGGGTATTCCCAAAATGAACTAAGCATTTCATACCAAATAAAGTATATTTGTCTCATATCAAAAAGTGGACACTGTTAGGCAAAAAAAAAAGGTATTTTTATTATATTAGACATGAATGTGATATAATATTTAGCCTTGAATGATTTGAACCATTTTATTAATTGTCTACGTGTTTCAAACACATTCTTTATGTTTGACATCTCGGTTAAAATATTGAAACTTAAGTACATTTTAAGAACACAAGGGTTTTATTGGACTAAAAACAAGATTGAAGATTACTAGACTCGTAAATAGAGCTTATTATAATACTTTGTAAGAGTTATTTTTAAAATATTATTTTTTCTCATTTCGTTAGTTACATCATTAGCTAAATTAGATTATTTAAGTGTATAATCCTATTTAATTATTTGACCTTAAGCGATCTTAGATTGTATTGATATTCTATGATAACTGATTAGTATGTATTAGATAAATGTAAATATGAAGTAAAATAATAAGCACTTCTAAAAATGTTTTTATTTTTCAAAAATGTTCTTTCACTGCTACTAGCAGAAATTAGAGTCGCATATTTCGCTTGTGGAACAGACTATACAGTATACAGTAACAAAAAAATATCATAGAAGCTTGAAATGATAATGCTAAATAGTTTAACTAGCATCATGTATAATCCAATCTAAGAACATTCGAAAATGATTATTGTTCAATTAGTGTGTCTAAGTTTATTTTAATGCTCGATTGACATTTGCTTAAATCGCTAGTGATAGTAAGCAAAATGGCGGTTTATTTGACATCTTGGATTTGTATTGGCCGCATCTCTTCAAGTCAGGAGAAATTCAATAAAAATTAGGAATATGAGTACTGTATTGTTTTCCTAAAGAAATATTTTGTGAAGTTTTTTATTTTCTTTAAGATCTTTAAGATTTCTACATTTTTATGGAGTTTATACAATAAAACTATTTAATCCTGGTATAATCTTTATATATATATATATATATATATATATATATATAATTTATTTTCAAATTTAGGTAGGAGATTCTGCAGTGATATTGGGGCAAAATGGAATCTACTGATCCGTCCTATGGAAATTTGACAAAAGGAGATATTATTGAACTGCAGACTGAATCTGGGCCACACTGGGGAATATACGTCGGTAAGTATCCAGTAATTCAGTATATTTAGCTCATAGTTTAGATTCGATAAAAATATTGATAAGAAATGGTGCAAATATTAAACCGTCTATTGAAATCGAACAAATTATGTGAGAAAGATTTGTGTGTCTCGTAATCTTATAAAAACAGTAATGGGATTATAATTAATATGTATTTTGTAGTACCCGCCTGGGGCCTCATTTTGTATAATGGCCCCTTTCTATATTAATACACTGAATTTGTAAAAAATTATTGCTAATTGGGCCCACATTCAGCATTATTTGTAAGACCAAATATCTCTGTAGTCTCTGACTTAGGCCTCCCAAAGTATAAGAACGGCTTTGCTTTCAATCATAGTAGTTTCTATTGATATACAGCAGAACAATGACCTGCTATATATACAGAAAGGATTATGCTTACAAAAAATACTGCAGATTTTTACTATGATCTTTATGTATCTTTTTTAGTTTAGATTATTCTGGTTGCTCCAAACTAAACACAAAAAATTTAATTTCTGAATTTTTTTTTTTTTAGTTTTATATAGATTTACTAATGTTAGCCTGAAATGTGCGACAATATCAACTTTAAATATTTCACAACTAAAAAGTATAAAATAAAATAAAAATAATGAAACAAATATTTAAAATGTTGATAAAAATGCACTGAAAAGTAATATAAATAATTTACCATATCATACAAATATTTATA
>JAGDYQ010000127.1:2776830-2793046 GCA_021962125.1 Bulinus truncatus
TTTGTGACTGTTGTAACTTTTGTGCCATTGTTGTTACTGTTGTGAAAGTGTTGTAACTGTTGTCACATTATTGTTACTGTTGTGACTGTGTTGTGCCATTATTTTTACTGTTGTGACTATGATGTAACTGTTGTGTCATTGTTGTTACTGTTGTGACTGTTTTGTAACTGTTGTGAAAGTGTTGTAACTGTGTTGTAGATGTTGTGACTGTTGTAACTTTTGTGCCATAGTTGTTACTGTTGTGACTGTTGTAATTTTTGTGCCATTGTTGTTACTGTTGTGAAAGTGTTGTAACTGTTGTCACATTGTTATTACTGTTGTGACTGTGTTGTGACTGTGTTGTTACTGTTGTGGCTATGATGTAACTGTTGTGTCATTGTTGTTACTGTTGTGACTGTTTTGTAACTGTTGTGAAAGTGTTGTAACTGTGTTGTAGATGTTGTGACTGTTGTAACTTTTGTGCCATTGTTGTTACTGTTGTGACTGTTGTAATTTTTGTGCCATTGTTGTTACTGTTGTGAAAGTGTTGTAGCTGTTGTCACATTGTTGTTACTGTTGTGACTGTGTTGTGACTGTGTTGTTACTGTTGTGGCTATGATGTAACTGTTGTCTCTTTGTTGTTACTGTTGTGACTGTTTTGTAACTGTTGTAAAAGTGTTGTAACTGTGTTGTAGCTGGTGTGCCTGTTGTAACTGTTGTGCCTGTGTTGTAACTGTTGTGTCATTCTTGTAGTTGTTGTGACTGTGACAATAGTCCTTATGATGAAAAGAAGAGAAAACTCTTAACTGAAATGAAATTAAAGGAAGTATGTTAAATATTGAGCATATCATTCGAGTAAAGCTAGCAGTGCGATAAATTCAAATCGTCACACAAGCTGTGTCGAGTTTCTGGGCAGTTCTCACAAATCAATTTTCACTGGATTAGATTCAAATAGACTCCGCACAAAAAGAAAAAAAGATTACTATGAGTAAATAGAAATTTTGTTTTATTTTGTTTCTAATAGCGAACCATACATTACACAATGACTGTATCTGATAACGTCTTATAATTTTATAATAAAATTCATAAAAATATATATCCATTACTATGCATGAAATATTTGTTTTCTGGAACCTATCATCAGACCTTTTCACAAATTTTTCCTTCACACAATACCTGATTTGCTTTGATAAACAGGTGTTAAAATAACGAACAACTTCCTGGTTTGAATTATTCTCATACAACGATTTTTGACTTCTCAATGAAATAAAGCAAATTATCCTTCTTTAATATTAAGAGCTTTGCATGTAACCGCTTTTTGATTAATTTATCTTGGGAATTAAAAAAAAGCGAATATTTAATATTTTGTTATTTACAGTAGCATTAAAACATAAATGACCAATAAGTAAAGATTACAATGGAGTCCACATCTTTCAAATCATGTGTTTTATCTTATGGCATACGTATTAAATCCGTTCGAAAGTCATTTAGTTAATACTATTCGAAACAGGACTATTTGCAAGAAAAAGATGCCTTAATGAATTTACATTTAGCAAAATATTTCCCGTAGTAATTAATTTAGCGACACGCAAATATAACTATAATAAAGTAAATTCAATAGTACTGTTAGAACATTGCCGGTAGCACCATCTAAAACTGGAATCTAAGCTATATATATACATATGCATATATTCTAAACTTATACTTTAACAGTATTTTTTATCTAATGTCAGTTAACTGTTTTATGGAAAAAACAATCTAAAAACGATCAATTTACTTTTCTACAAATCATCAAGACTTAAATAAAAACATACCATGCAGCAAAAGGAGCTTTTCATCATTATTGCATTAATAACATTCCAGAAAAGAGATATTAGAACAGGCATAATAATAGCTAAAGATATTATTAGGGACTTGAGGGATGTAGTCATAACTAAAGTAATACGCGTTACAATGACTAATTGAAAGATAACTATCAAGGCATTCAAAGCATTGTCGTTGATAAATCTGTAAAATATTGATGGCAAAAGCAAAGGATATCTCTTCATTAAAGCTGAAAGTGTAAACCCTATCAGGGGGAAGCATAGAATGTAGTAATCCTGTAAGAAAATGAAAGGAAACGATTCATCCATGTCAACTGTTAACACGTTTAAAATATCGTGTGCTGCCAATATTGAGAAATAAGTCATGAGCATCCAATAAAAAGCATCGATCATCTGCAGAGAACAAAAAAAAAATATTTTGATAAAGAAAATATATTAGAATATATCTAAATTACCTTATAAAAATATTTTATATGTTTAATTCTGGAGATACAAAAATAATGAATGATATTTATAAAATAATTACCTAATGATTGAAAATAAATTCGAATCTCAGTGTAATAGAATAATATATATTTTTTTTTATAAATTCCTTGTTTTAATGAAACATTTACCTGTTGGCATATCCTTTTGCCGATGCTGCAGAGGTTGACAAAATGTTCACAGTTTTTGACAAGTACGCTGTAACCTCTTTCATTAAGCTTTGATTCAGCTGTATGTTGAATAATAGAACTTGGTGATGGCCTATTGAGATTTGAAAAATTACATGTCGTCAAACGTTTAAATAAGAGATACTAAAAAAAAATCTATATTGATTGTTTAGAAAACTCACGTAAACACAGTGTCCATGTTGGTACAAATTTGTGCGTGACTATCACGGGCCAAAGTCTCAAAGCTACTTTCTTGAACCAAATACTTTTTGGACCAAATAATTTTTCTCAATAAACTAGAGCCTCCAGCTTGTCCTTCCTCGTCTAGATGAATTATCATTCCTCTTTCTTCTGAAAAGATATGATAAGAACATAGTTTCTATTGCGTATTTCGAGATGAAAGTATCATTTGTCTATGAAAACAAAAATACTATTCCATACAGCCTGAAAATGGGTAACTAACATTAGTATATAGCCGTGGTTCTCAACCTATTTCGTGACTGTACCCCAAAGAGGTCCACCAGTAACCCTCACACGTACTTTCTTGAAATAATTGGTTGATTTAAATTAAAAATTATATGTCGCTGTGCAACCCTCCATTAGCTTTCCCCGTACCCCTTGGGGTACACATACCACCAGTTAAGAACCTCGGATTTAGAGGACGGAAGTAACTGTGGGTGTGCGTAGATTGACCGTACAATCATTGACTTAATACAATGTGTAATAGATATAAGCAATTTCGTAGCGAGCTTAGCTCGCGCCCGGGGCACAATACCTTTTTAGCACCCCCCATTCGAAAATCATATAATATTATGTGTAAAATATACCTTTTGGCGCCCCTTTGTGAGTAGCGCCCGGGGTATGATGCCCCATTAGCCCACTTCTCACTACGCCGCTGAATATAAGACATCCATCATAATAGTTGGTTAATTAATTTCTTTAAAGGATTTATTGAATGTATTATAGTCTGTGACTATAATTTGAACAAACACACGAAAGGCTATATCTACTTTTGGCAATGATGACTCCATAAATGTCTTTTAAAATTAATTATTAATTTATTTTTCTTTAAATATTCCTTTCGCAATTTACTTGTAGCACATATATCAATTACAATAAAACTCGCGAGTTTCAGAATTTCCTTGTCCCATCCAGCCTGTAAGTGTCGACTGATAACATTTAATATTTAAGAAATGTGTGCGTTTGATTGTATCTATTTTTCTTTGTTTCCACCTCAATCAAACCCCATGTAATGTGATTAATTTATAACACCATTTGTTTCTTTCTAAAACGTACTGTTCATTCATTTTTTTTAAATTTTCTTAGCTTTCAGAGGAAACCTTGATGATTTCTTATTGACGTGCATCGGAAATAGAAATTCGCACAACGAACCCTAACCCCCATCACTTACCGAAAAAAAAAAACAACGAATTCGCCGCTGGAGCGAACTATGCCGGATAAGCGCTGAACTTAACCACTATGTTTATAGCTCTATTTATTATTAAATAACTCACTGAAAAAAAGGCCAAAGTGTTTGTAAATATCATACTTGTGGGGGAACTGCACCTTAGCACCATCTTGTAGTCGTTGTTTTACCATGGCATTGTAAGCATTTCTTTGTTCAACTATATCCATAGCTGATTCTTCCATTGCAATCCTGTATTGATGAGAACAACGTACTCAACGAACGCAAATTAATTATGAAACACACTTAAATGTTGTTTTTTTCAACGCCTAAGATCGCATTATATATGAACCTTAGCTACAATTACAATTCAGCTTTTAAAGTTCCCAATATTAAGTATATTTAATATTTTGATGTACAAATGACCTTTCTATGAAATTGACCACTACTCTAGTTGTTGTAGACGCTTTGACAACTTAGAACGGAAAATTGTAATATTTTTTCTCAAGAGTATAATAATTTAGGATATTTCCTAAATGAAATGTTCACGTAAAAAGACCAAAGTATTCTTTATATATATATAAAGTACCAATACGACATTTATTTCTTTTTTTTTTTTTAGCTCCTACAACATGATATTTATTTGAAAAGTTAATTTGAATAAAGCCTTTTATATCAAATAATTTATATATTTTTTGTATGAAATAAGTAAAAAAAAATGTAAATATAATGGTAAATTTGGTTTACATCATACATATTGCTTAAACATGAATTAGATATTAAATGTCAAAAGTTGTTTATTTATTCTCCAAGTGGTGAGAAAAAAATTATTTACTTTTTAAATAATTTTAATTCTATTTAGAAAAGCATGTTTTAAAAATATTTTTAAGGTTTATTGTATATTATACTTTTAGAGAGATTTATCGTAATTTTAAACGAATAGAGTTTAATCAGTTTCTTAATTTACTATAGGAAGAAAATCAACATAAAGATTTGAGTACTTTTTGTCCGTATATGAAGGATCTTTATTTAAACTTTTATCAAAGTTCTAAAAATACTTTTAAAATGAATATTTTTTTCTTAGATTGTTGTACCTTTTTGAGCTGCCGAACAGAAGAATCTATAACTTTGCAATCGGAATTGATTGAAGTAGCAATCCATTGGAAACTAAATTTAAATTCGTTATTTTTAACATTTTTGGCTACAGAAACACAGGGGACGGATGGTCGTGCAGGTGCATTGTTCGGTCTCCGGTGAGGACCAAGTACATTTTCCATTTCATGGTTGAAGTCTCATCCATGTCTCCCGTGGTGCCTCGCGGACCATTACACCCTCAGCTGTGGTGGGGATGGAAGAAGGGCAGTATAAAAACATGGACTAATTGTCCCATTAAGGTGGGTGAATTATATTTCTAAAATTTTATTTTTAAGGTTGGATGGTTGGTCGAGGGGTAAAGCGCTCGCTGAGGGTTCGATCTCCGGCGAAGAAATCCAATGGATTTTTCAGGTCACGGCTTAAGTCTCCGCTATATCACTCCTTGTGCCTTCATGGTCATTGCACCATCGGTGGGGATGAAAGAAAGCCATTGCAAAAACCGTCGCATTAGTGGTTGATAGGATCTAAGAGAATTCATCTAATCCTTACAAAGACTTAGCACACACAGAATCAGAAACTTATACTATAACCTTGATGACGGACTATAGTACAAACGTCTCTACTAGCCTTTGCATCAACGTATTTAGTGGAGCGTGGATTTTTCGCTATGATCAGTCTAATACTGTATCATCTCAATAAGAGAAACCGTCTGTAAGTAGTTGAACATGGTGATTTAGATTACCACTTACTAAAATAGAACCCTGATATCGGCAGAATAATGTCATTTCACCAAGCTCCCACTTCTCATTAGAATAGTTTGCTATATGTGAGACAAGAAAATTATAAACATTTTATGTGTATGCTATTTCTAAGTTGTTTTCATTTTTATTATCTTATTTTGTTTGCCTGCATTGAATATATTAATCATTTTATTCTTTCATGCTCCAGTATGTGTCTTTTTATGTACCACAAATATTTCAATTTACAAATTATAATTTATTGAGTACTTAAGAAGCCAGTATCTAAAATTACATTTTCCTGTTTGCTCATTCAAAATAGTCTTAAAGGCTGGGCCAGAAGGGGGGGGGGTAGTCGGAGTAGGGTCTAAAACTAAATTTGCACATAATTCTAAGAACATTTTTAATACCAAAAAAGTTATTATATCTTCTTTATTATCTTTAATTAATATCTGTATTTTCGTATGCATATTTAGCTAAATAAATGAATTTTTAGACAAAATTGTTGATTTTAGCAGGTTTTACGTCGATATTATTTAATCAAAAAATAGTAATTTGATGAATACGATGCGCCACAATTTATGCTCTTGTTCACGTAGTGGTCTCTTTTTAGTTCTATGATTTTGTATTCGCTCATGCGCTATCTATTTATTGGAAAGAATATAGTTAACATTTTCATACATTGCTGAGTGATATGCCAATAGGGTTATTTTCTGTTCGACGATGTGGTTTTTAAAGGTGCGCAACCGAGAAATACATTAATATACTGGATTTACCCTGCAAAGCCTTTGCATAGAGTTATATCCCCTTATGCTTGATCGGTAGTGTAGGCTATTTATGGTTTCGTGCAGATCCGATTTTTTCATGATTGTATTTTAAACTGGAATACTGTTGTATTGTTTCTTTACTTTCGATTTAACGCAGAACCCAAATCTCTTTTATTTATATTATACTTTCCTGACTTTATTTTTATATATTTATTTTTCTTCCAATTCATGCAGAAAATGATTCTTATATAAAATGGCACAAATTCAAAGATGACTAAATAACTAATCATTGGCGATAATATATGAAAAGAATGCTAACGTGTATAAAGCTTTTACTTAAAGTAAAATAAATTGCAGTTTTTTAATATTTTAGTAATAATTATTTATCATGATAGAGCAACTAAGATACGTACATATTTATCCCAGTACAGAAATTTTGTTAAATAAATGCTCCATAGCAATATAACTTTTTTTTTAAAACCATTAATTTACAATACAGCAAACATTTATAATAGCATATATATATATATATATTTATTGCGCTTGCACCTTTCTCTCACGAAGCTTTTTTTTTGAACAGTGTTAAAAAAGAAATATTCAATAATCAGTACGAGAAAGACTTAGTTATTTATTTTTTACTTAATGCATAAATACATGATATAAATCATTCACATATTCATTAATATTTAATCTAAATACATTTTTGTTTTAAGCATGAGTATTTTTTTTTTTGTTATTGTTGTTTTTTGTTATGGTTTTTTTTTTTTTGCTGTATTTTTTTATTGCTGTTGTTTTTTCGCCTTTGTTATTTCAACGAAAAAGAAAAGAAAAAAAGCGTCATAGTTTTATGCCTGGCTGAAGTTGTTGATAGTCGAACTCATGCAACAGTAATCGGGAGAATCAGCCTGAAGACTTTTTTTCTTATTGCTTTTGTGTCTGATGAAGCTTCTAAGTTATGTCCAGAAATCGTTCATTTAATTTTTTAAAGAAGGAATGCAATCAAAACCTTATTTTAGTTATTTTTATTTGACACACGCACATCTACTGAGACACGGATTAGTTTATGTGTCTGCTTTATGAAAATATGTACGCACTAGCTGTACGTAGCTTTGCAGAGACTTACATCCCTTTAGGCTTCATCGGTAGGCTTCGGGCAGATCCTATTTTTTCAAAATTGTATTTTAAACTGGAATTATGTTGTATTAATTCTTTACTTTCGATTTAACGCAGAGCCCAAATTGCTTTTATATATATTATATTTATGTAGGACTTCTCAATTTATTCAAAATGCATTTTCGGAAGAGATAACAACTTGCTGCATGGCTAAATTCCAAAAAGTGAATCACTTCTTTATTAAGTGAGGTATTGTGGATGTCAAGTATGACATTGGAGCTAGGGTTGGTAGGAAAGAAGTGACCACATATAGCGACCAAAACAATAATGATGCACATTTTCTTATCATGCTCTGAGATACGCGATCCATGCCGTATATGAAACCGGACACAATAAAAATATTGAAAATTATCACATGCGGGAAACCTGCTTAAAGAAAAAGCAAAATCACTAAAAGATTGTCGCAATTTTTAGATTTATTGTGGAAAAAATCATATACAGTGCATGAAGTTGACAAAAAAGAACTGGTCCGGATATTTGACACTTCGGATAATAAACGTTCGGATAAGCAACGTTCTACTGTAGCTATCTGGCAACTCTCAGAGAGAGAGAGAGAGAGAGAGAGAGAGAGAGAGAGAGAAAGAGAGAGAAAGAGAGAGAAAGAGAGAGAGAAAGAGAGAGAGAGAGAGAGAAAGAGAGAGAAAGAGAGATAGAGCGTACAAACGAAAAGCTTAGTTGGTGTAGGGGCAAGGCGTGGCAGGCTAGCGTGGTGTAGATGGCGTTATTCATGTCACTATAGTGAATTATATCACAGTAGTAGATTTAGATTTAGCAGAGAGTGGTGAGAGTAGAACTGTAGTACAGACAGACAACATTGTGATAAAGCTACCTTCATGCCTGTGATACGCACAAGCTTGGCTGGCACCAATTAATTTACATATGCATGTTGTCGTGTACTGATTTTTTGAAAATATATGTGATTTGTTAGCGAAAACGAAAATTTTTACATCTATGTATTGGGGTTTGTTAACTCTTACTAGAGTCAAACAATCAATTGAACCCCGGCAAATAGGCAGCATATTAAGCATTGTAAAAAGGGTTATTAGATAGTTTGTCATCTTTATACAGTAATGTGAGATAAAAGTTTACCTATGCCAAAAGCTTACGTGATATTTAATAACTGGGCCTCCTATTTTTTGCAACATTTGTTTAGATAGCATTTTTTAAAATATTTTGAAAGCTATTTGAATAAAACAATATACATATGCTTAAAGGGAATAAAAACAAAAGGCCATATAGACATGTAACAATCATAAGACATGAAAACAAAAAGAAAAAGAATTTCTGAAAATTTTTTGTACATAAACTGACTAAATCAAGGTATAGAAAAAAACATAAAATAACTTGAATTGATATCAGACATATTTCAAAGGAACCTAATGTGACTGGTATAATAAACATTACAGCTATTGCAATGAATACAACTATTGAACCATTTATAACGTTGTCATTTATGAATCTGTACAATAAAAAAGTTAATCGATAACGATATTCCAAGGCAATTTTTGTTATCGTAAAACCTATTCTGTGATAATATCGATTGCAGTTTTCAGGTAAAAAATTCCTGGTGTAATTTGTATACAGTTCACACATTTCAAGTGTTACCAGAATCGTGAAGTGTATCATCCACGTCCAATAAAACACATTGATCATCTGTATATAAAATAAAAAAGAAGTTGTCAAAACAATGCATCGATAGTGTGGGGGGGGGGGAGGGTAGGTAACTTAAAAAAACCAACTTAATTTAATATTCGCCATCAATATAATATTTTAACTATGGGACCTTCTGACCTTTTAGAACGAGGTGCTTAAAAAATACGATAGCTAATCCTTTATTGAGGCTAACCTGTAGCATGCCATAATTTGCGATTTATCCATCGGCGTCGCTAGGAATTTTTCCAGGGGAGGGGGCAAAAAAACAACTTTTTTATTTTAACTGACAATGCCATACAGGTTTATTTCTCAATTAAATCCAAGTTAAGTATAACAATAATTATTTATTTTGACATACATAAATGCATTTGAAAAAAATTCAAACATTTTGACTACAAGCACAAGCATGTTCCGATTTTAATTTTTTTATTTAATTTGGTCTTCTGTAGCTTGATTTGTCCTTCGAAAATGTTATTGTCATTCAGGTTTTTTTAAACCTGGCAACTCTTGTTAGTTAATAATCTTCCACCACTCAGTGAATTTTTTAATTTATCCTAAATTAATTTGAAAAGTTGAATATCAGAAAAAAATTGTACGGGCTCAATAAAACGAATAGCCGTTATTAGAAGATTTTAGGGCATCTGCAGCATCTGAGTTATTTTATGCATTGGGGACAACAGTACAAGTTCAACAGCCAGACACAACTGAAGAAACTATTTCTAATTTGATTGTCGCTGTCACTTCTTTATTTCCTAAATTGGATATTGTAAGGTATATCTTGACATACGACCTTTCAAATGAGGTGAAATTGCTGCTGATCCTTGATTGTTGGACCCCTGATAAAAAGTCTGATTTTTAGAGCATGTGGCACAAAGGCTCTTATTTAGGATGCAAATTCATTTGTTGTATTATAGGAAGCTAAAGCAGTTTCTATAGATGAGCTGTTGAACTCATCATTTAGAAGACAAATTCAAAAAAATTGAAACAAACTGGGTCCCACGATTTCTACGATCCTTTTTAGCAGCATGTATGATTTGGCCCTTCGTGGAAAAGAATCACACTCTGGTAATTTTTATGACCTGTTAGAGTTTCGTGCTAATCTGGAGATGACGTTCTAGATAATCATTTGTCAATTGGTTCGTGTAGTGCTAAGTATATCTCGGCGACTACACAAAACACAATGATCGAAATTTGTGGGTCTCTCTTGTGTGAAGACATTGTTCGTGAAGCAAAAAATTCAGTTACAATTTCTATACTTGCCGACGAGACAACATAATTTCCGGCATTGAGCAGATGTCACTAGGTGTTAGATTTGTCAAAGAACACCATCATTACAAATTCATTAGAATTTGGATTAGTTATGACAATTTTTGTTGGTCAAGGATAAGACGGATGTTCTACAATGGCATGTAAAGAAGGAGCAGTCCAAGCAATAATTCGAAAAAAAAAGACCCAAAAGCAGCAATTGTACATTGCAGTTCACATAAATTAGATCTTGTTGTGAACGATTTCAATAATGTGAATGCTGTACGAAACACAAGAAGAAATATTAAGTCAATTATAGAGTTTTTCTGAGAAATTAATCAACGAAGAAAACCAATTCCAAATGTTCATTTGCTATGTGAAACTAGATGTACACATAAATATAAAACCTTGCAGATTTTCGCTGAAAAGGTGACAGAAATTGTTAAGAAACTGGAATATTTAGAACAATCTTGAACAAGTAAGCAAGTTATATTAGTTACTTTGAGCCAATTGAGGATAGGGTTGGGGTAAAATTGTTGTTTGTTTAGTTATTATACAAAAATAGTCATCAAAGCTAGAAGCTGTGACCCAAAACTTACAGTCAGTGCATTTAGATTTACTGGCAATACAAAAATACATTGAAGAATTGTTAACTACATCGGCTGTTGACCGACAGAATTGTGATGAGATATACGGACATTTTTAGTTACAAAAGTTGTTGTAGATGACATTGGTGTCGACATACAACCTGCACGAAAAGCTGGAAGACAAGTGAACGGGGAAAATTCAAAAGTTGATTTACCAGAGGGTTATTTTAGAATAACTGTTTTTCACCCTACCTTGATTATATTAACTGGAAACTCGTTTTTGTGTAGAAAATAAACCAGCTTTTTCCCGTTTAGTTTTGAATCCCTTTTTTGATGACAAAACTAGAAACTCGCATTTATGGATCAAGCCAGGGCTATCGCTGAATATTACGCATTTGACAATTTAATCGAGGAGATTGAAACATTGTATAATATATTGAAATGTAAAACTAGTAAAGGGGAAAAAACAATGTCTCTATGTGAGGTTTTAGACGAAACTAATTTTTTTTCCCCATGACTAAAATGGCTTTTTGACAGCATTGACTTTTCCAGTAACAACATCCACAATCGAGAGATCATTTAGCACTCTAAGACGAGTATCCACAGAAAAAGAATATCTCAAAACAAAGAAAAATATTAAAGAAAATGTTATCAATCGATTTGGACAAATACCAAGACGTTTACAATGTTTGTTCAAGAATAAATAGTTTAAAATCACAATATTATTGCTGTATCAGTGTAATTTATAATTTTATGCTCCATTTTATTAGTATAGTAATTGTTCGACACTGAAACCATACTTTTAAAAATTACAATAATGTAATAAGTTATACTTGAAGAGATAATTCTTTTTTATGTTTGATATATGCACATTGTCTTCAATGTAGTAAACTTTCACGAAATTTAGTTGTTTAATTGTAACAACTTTATGACATTTTTCCAAAATGAATATGCCTATGGATTTACCCATAACGTTTCTATAGAAAACACAGGTGGCTTAAAAAAATCGATAGTTTTCCTATTCTATAGACTGGTTCTAATTTTTATAAATGGAAAATATATAAACGAAAAATAATTGTGAATAAAAAAAAATAAAAAAATAAAATGCATTTTTAAGAAAATGAACCATGATTTTAAAACCGGATTTTTTAAAAAGGATTTGATGCTATAGAAATCATTAAAGAAGTAATATATATATATATATATATATATATATATATATATATATATACATATATATATATATACAATTAACAAAAACTTAAGCTGCTGGTCAACTTCTAATGCTAAAAACTGTCTCCCGGGCTTCTACCGGCAAATCTACCTGCATGCCAGTAGTACGAACAATCTTGGTTGAAACCACTATATTGGCCTATACTGATGCTTCAAAACCTGTAAGGGTGGTCAAACAGCCTCGTTTTGGTGTCCACATCAGTTTTCCTCAGACCCGATTTGTCTATTATTTTACCGGGCCGTGTGGCCCTCTCTGTTGCTACGAAGCAGAGATAGCAGCTTTAGTATAGAGACAGTGGCACACATTGGGAAGGCTTCAGGATGGAACTTTGCCTGCTACGAGCTTCTTAATCCTGACTGACTCAGGTTATAACAGGGGCATGAGAATGGCCAAAGCGGTTGGGAGCCATGGTGGAAGCAATACGAGATCTTTTGTCCTAGCATTTGTAGATTCCCGGGCATATGGACGTTGCCGGCCGATTTCCTTGCGAAGTCGTTTAATGCACAAGCACAACACGTCTGTGAAGACTAGAGCTCACCGAGAGGTGCATGTGCCAAGATCAGTAACTTTGAGTAAACTCCTTGGTTCTCGGGTTGGGACGATGAAGTGACGGGCAGAAATTCCGCAATCTAATAGAGCGGCCGTCCAAAACTGACCCGTGCTGAGGAGGGCTTGAAAGAGTCGAGTAGCACTAATAGACCAGTTTCGAACTGGGCATCGTCCTTCAGGTGCGTACTTTGAGAGGTTGAGGCCCAATGTCTATTCCCTTTGATGACACTGCAGAGAAGTTGATGAAGATGGGCTATTCGATTGGTTGGGCTGGCGGACAACAGGGTGGACTATAGGCTTTTATAGATTTTTCAGATGTTGAGCAAGTTTTATTTCATGGGCTCTAAGAGACTAGGACTTGGCCCGCAGAGAGAGAGAGGTGGAGTTCAAAGGGAGTGAGAGAGGTCAAAGGGAGAGAGAGAGTTCAATGGGAGAGAGAGATTCAAAGGGAGAGAGAGAGTTCAAAGGAAGAGAGATAGTTCAAAGGAAGAGAGAGTTCAAATGGAGAGAGAGTTCAAAGAGAGAAAGAGAGAGAGAGAGAGAGAGAGTAGATTTTTAAGTTGTTATAAAATATTAACCTGTTGGCATATCCTTATGTTGATGCGGCATTGGTTGGCAAAATGTTCACAGTTTTTAGAAAAAAGGTTGTAACCTCTTTTACCAAGCTTTCCTTGAGCTTCTTTTATAATTTTTGAACCTTCCAATGGTCTGATGAGTTTATTAAACATATTATTCAATTAAATAATAATAATAAAATTTGAAGTAAAAATGAATCTTAATTTTAATCTCTAGAAGTATAAAAACTCACTTAAACCATGGGTCTAGGTCTGTATAGAGCTGTGCGAAACATTCACGAGTCTGAGATTCAAAGCTGCTTTCTTGAATCGAAAAATTATTATCTCCCCAAAAGATTTTTCTTAATGAACGTGTATTGTCAACACCAGGAACATCGTTCCGATGGAAAACAGTCTTATTTGTCACTGCGGGATTTAAAAAAAAAAAAACTCAAATTAAAAAAAAAAAAGAAAAAAAAAGAAAAAAGAACTCAACATTTTAGTGAGTTCAGCTGTAATTAAAATATAAGCATAATAAATAGGTTTCATAAAGGCACATACTTAAAAAAAAACGGTTAATAACGGATCATTTCTTCTAAAAAGGAAGAGTTATCTTTTCCTTAGGTACACTTTACATAATTAACACATTTTACTTTTCGGTAAACTGAGCTAATTCAACAATAGCATGCTGTATGAAGAGACAGGGTGTTTGGTTTGTTTGTTGTTTAGTTTATTAAATGTGAGCTTATGTCGTTCTGTCTGTTTGGCTTAATATAGGTTTTTTTTTTGCGTTATAAATTGAACAATAATCTTTATAGACAACTACCAAAAATCTTTTTAACTTAAAAGCTTTTGACTCAAGATTACATCCACTTAAAACTAATTCAACCATCATTCCTTTATTATTTCAATTTCGTTTCGGAAATCTCTGGTCTTAGCAAACAATTCAGAAAAAGTTTTGTTAGATAAAAAAAAAAATGTTAGTAGTCAGGGGAGTTAAAAACATTTTTTTCTAAAATAAATCATAATAAATATGTATAGAAAATAGAAAACAAATAACAATACAGAAACTGATATTGAAGAATATTAACATATATTAAAATATTTGAGTATATTAAAATTTTAAATACTATCACATATGTTAAAAAATGCACTACATTTATCGTGTGTATTCAATGACCATTTGTAAAAATGTTTTACACTCATTGCTAGTATTAATACACTTCACAAACAACATTTCAACATACAATTAGCTGACCATATATAATAAAACATTACGCTGATTATAGGAATTAATGCACATCACTGGGGCGTTACGTGGGATGTTCTTAGCTATTTTTTTTTTAGCAAGTACTCACTGGAAAATAGTTTTAGGTAATGTTTGAATATATCGTTTTTGTAAGGAACCTGTAGCATGTCACCATCTTGAAGTTTTTGTATAAGCATTGCATGGTAGGCATTTCTCTCACGTTCTCTCTCCATTGCTGGATCGTCATTGGCCATATTGTTATAGGTTGAAAAGTTTGAATGTTGTCACAATCTTATATAATAAGAATAATAAAATACGTCACAGTATAGTAAAGCGGTAATGGTAGTATGACATTGAAGAACAAATAGGGAAATAGGAACATATTTTATCAACAACTCCAAAGAGTGATAATATATTGTTTAACTTAGAACTTGAGCCAGAAAATTAAAAACTTACTCAATAAAATAGATAGGCGAAAACTTCTTTAAAGATCAAATAATGAAAAAAAAAATCAGTTGTACTAGTATTGTAATCATAATTAAACATTTACCTTAGTCGATGTAATTTATTGGGGTCCCATAATTTTTCTCTTAAAGGCATAACATTTGGGGTACACTTTAACTTATTTTACTGCAATGACTGGTAAGAAAAAAATGCCTAAAAATAACGCACCATTGAGACTTACAGCTGAACGTTAAAATGCAATATTAAATCTTTTTTTGATAATACTTGTCTGTATAAGTATACTTTTGCTGATTTAAAAGGGTTTTTAAAAATTAAATGAAATTCAATGCATTAATATTTGTTGTTGTATAACAAAAGGCAAAGAATTATTTTTATAAAAAGTATTAATATTTAAGCTATTTTAAATATAAATAGTTTAGTTCAATTAGTACAAAATACAATCTCTCCTTACAGTTTTATATTTTAGTTTTTCCGAAAAAATATATAGAATATTTTTAAATTATATAGCTATGCTGATTTTTTACATGCTTTTTTAAATTATAACACTTTCTGTACTAAAGCACTCTATTAAAAACATTTAGAAATTGAAAGGAAGAAAATGTACGTATTTTCAAACCTCAACCGCCAGTAACCACAAAACGGAAAATAAAATTGAAACCACCTACAACTAGGGAACAGAAATTAACGTCATGCACTGACCAAAGAATGGGCCATTTATTTATCTCTTTATCTTAAGGTCCAGATATAAAGCTTTATCATTTTGTTCGCATTTCTTAGGGAGGAAAGTGAAAATATTAAACTTTTTTAAACCCTGCGTATATAAATAAATTCATATTAATATATGGGCTCAAACTTCTTCTCTAAATCACCAAAACAATTTATCCAGTAACTTACAAAAATGTATCCAATAATGAGACGTCTTTTTTATATCAAATGTTTTTACCTACAAGTTTATATAGAGAAACCGTCCAAATGCTTAACAAACGACGTTTTGATAACTAAAAGTATAAGCAGACAGGGATATATATATATATATGGATGGATATATTTT
>JAGDYQ010000127.1:2793546-2807580 GCA_021962125.1 Bulinus truncatus
ATTCCACCGGTTAAGAACCAAAGGTAATATATGCTTGGAATGTCGCCATGGAAAACAAAAGTCGTTTAAGAATACAATGTATTGTTTCCTATATGAAGACAACACTGCGAGGCGGATACAGCGGAGGCCACAATGGGCTGGCGTCATGCCCCCCCCCAAAGCCTAGGGGGGAAAGGGCCGCCTCAAAACCGAATATTACGCGTAAAAGTGTCCCCGTATTTTGAACAGGTCCCGGTACGTAAAATCTCCTCCCGAGGGCCACACAAGACATTAATTCGCTACCGGTTGATTTCGATTAAATAATAACAACAACAAAAACAAACAATTAAAATTTCTCCGACCAATCTATTTTTTAAAAAAATTGAGACTATCTCCCCTTACCAGTTACCTCTTTTCTAAGGCTCATAAATAAAATTTTCTTGACCAATGGGCTTATTTATTTGTACACAAGACTACTGTACAATGTTTTTTACACGTTTGACCCATTGGTTGATCTTTGAACCGTTATCGCCCCCCCCCAAACAACCCCTCCCCCGACTTTCTCTCTCTAGCACACTTCTGTTTTCGAGCCCACCTGACGTGTTATTATTGGTCGGCTGCACCGGGATGTCGTCATCTTCGTGAGGCTTCGGCAGAAACCGGAGCGCTTGGAGGGCTGCTGTCGTCTCCTTGTTGCAGGCGTCGGCCACGACGAACCCGATCCTCAGGTCGGGGAGCAGTATCTGAATACATGACATGACACACCTCTGATTGAATACATGACATGACACACCTCTGATTGAATACATGACATGACACACCTCTGATTGAATACATGACATGACACACCTCTGATTGAATACATGACATGACACACCTCTGATTGAATACATGACATGACACACCTCTGATTGAATACATGACATGACACACCTTTGATTGAATACATGACATGACACACCTCTGATTGAATACATGACATGACACACCTCTGATTGAATACATGACATGACGTTGGCCAAATACTTCCCGGAATGTTTTGGAAAAGTAAAACTATCGGAGACCTCTTAGCATCAGTTTTAAAAGGAATTAGTACATGAGGGGCCCCCCTATTGCAGCATTGACCCCAGGCGCTTGGATAGTTTGCATAACGGCTTTGTTATAAGGGTCTACTACACACTGTTTTACTCAAGATCCCACTAAACAGTATTACTCAGGGGCCCACTACATAGTTTTAATCAGGGGCCCACTATACAATTTTTACTCAGGTGCCCAAAACACACTGTTTTACTCAGGTGCCCACTATACAATGTTTACTCAGGTGCCCCAAACACAATGTTTCACTCAGGGACCCAAACTCACTATTTTACTCAAGGGCCCAGTGCACACTGTTTAACTAAAGGGCCCTTTACACCTTGTTTAACTCAGGGGCCCACAACACAGTGTTTTACTCAGGGGCACACATTAAACTATTTTACTCGGGGGGTCCACGATGCTTTAAAAAACTTTTTTATTATAATGTCTATCACCCCTCCCCCCCCCCGCGCCACTCATGATTTACGCCACTGTCTACAGTCACCTGATTGATTTCTCTGATTGAGAACACCATGGATTCCACCAAATCGATCCGGAAGAAATCGACCACTCGGTCACTGCACGGCGACATGTGGTCCCTCTCGGTGATGGAGAAAATCCCGCCGATGACCAGGTCACCCTCCTCGATGTACAGCTTGTCGTTCATGGGCGGCACCACAAACCTGCTACCTACTTCACGAGCCAGGAGGGGAAGCAACAAAGCGAGCTGGGGCAGCAGCGTTGGAGATGCCAGCATGTGTGGTGGGGGGTCCCTATGGTAAGTTGGTCGGTAAGTTAACAAAAGAGGTCAAAAATTTTCTAGTGGATCAGACTGAAGAAACAGTTATTTAAAATTAGCTTTGAATATCAGGGCCGCAGGTTCTTAGGGGCCTTTAGGGCCCCCCCTCATTTCGTCAGATTTGATATGAAATTCTAATGATATTCGAGGGCCCTGGTTTCAAACAGATGGGAGCCAACGGGAGTGGTGTCTATGGCAACCAGCCTACGCCTCCGTGCCTATTTAGGGCTCTGTGTTAGTAAATATTTAATAAACGATACATAGACGATAGTTTACGGTTCTAGGCCCTGCATTTGATACTCGGCCCCCACGCCATGCTAAGGCCACCAATAGTTCAAAGTACATTACTGGCAGAACTCATTTTTAATAGAGGTCAGTGCTGCGGAATACCATAAGCTAAATATTTAAAAGTATGGTATAGCTATTTACATGTGATGATGAAATCTTACATTGATTCTGTCTGCGGACTGATGACAAACTTCAAATTGTTTACATATGTATTTTTTTTTTTTTTGTAAAATCTTTCACTACAAAGTTATTCTCAATCAGAAATAAATTTTGTGCATTTCCGATCATATTATTATCTTCTACATAACATGGGTCACGTGACTCTCTCTTTCTCTCCCCCCCCCCCTCACCCACCATCCACCCACCCCAAGCATCTATTTTTATACAGTACATTTGAAGAATGCTTTTAAATAGGAAGTGGCTACGGGTTCCGAAAATAGATGTGCGCATGCGCGGCAGACTGACTGCATTTTATTGATAACTTTTGTTTTCGGGGCTAGGGTTAGGGTTAGGGCTAGGACTAGGATTAGGGATATGGGGTTAGGATTAGGGTTAGGGATAGGGTAGTGATAGGGATAGCGTTAGGGCTAGGAGCAATATCTATAGTCGGACCCCGGAAACGGAGTCCGACAATCGCGCATGCGCACATCTACAGCCGTAAAAAAAAACCATCTAGAGCGCTAGAGCACATGCCTTTTGTTGGAACCTAAGTCCGTTTTAATTTCTTACTTGGTAAGATGTCTGATGCACTTCTTAAAATAGTTTATTCTGCATTAAGCGCGTCATGGTTCAAGCGTTTAAAATGTCAGTAATTGTTCTAAATGACCCCTGTACCACGTGTCACTCACAAAATAATGAATTTTCTAGAATTTTCTAGATTTGCGATAAATGAAAAATAAAATGAAAAAAAGATGGCATCATTTTGTGGCAGGAAATAGTAAAAGTTTTTAGTTTCCTGCCATTTCCATTCAATGGACGCGCAGGATGGTTCGATACTGGTGCGTAGTTTTATAGGGCAGTGGCAGTTCAATATGGTGAGTACACTTATAGGGCAGTGGCAGTTCAATACTGGTGAGTACACTTATAGGGCAGTGGCAGTTCAATACTGGTGCGTAGTTTTATAGGGCAGTGGCAATTCAATACTGGTGCGTAGTTTTATAGGGCAGTGGTAGTTCAATACTGGTGCGTAGTTTTATAGGGCAGAGGCAGTTCAATACTGGTGCGTAGTTTTATAGGACAGAGGCAGTTCAATACTGGTGCGTAGTTTTATAGGACAGAGGCAGTTCAATACTGGTGCGTAGTTTTATAGGACAGAGGCAGTTCAATACTGGTGCGTAGTTTTATAGGACAGAGGCAGTTCAATACTGGTGCGTAGATTTATAGGACAGAGGCAGTTCAATACTGGTGCGTAGATTTATAGGACAGAGGCAGTTCAATACCGGAGCGTAGATTTATAGGACAGAGGCAGTTCAATACTGGTGCGTAGATTTATAGGACAGAGGCAGTTCAATACTGGTGCGTAGATTTATAGGACAGAGGCAGTTCAATACTGGTGCGTAGCTGTGTATACATATTTTCTCCGTGTGTGTGTGTGTGTGTGTGTGTGTGTGTACAATATTTAACAGTAAACAAGTAATGCATTATTGAAGAACAGTACATTCAGGGCTTCCTTTTATAATGGACTGATGCAGAAAGTTTTGTTTTGTTTCAAGCAGGGGGCTGTTTGATAAATCCCTTTTATTAATTTAGAAAGTTCGTAATGCCTACTGTTTGACCTATATATCCATATTCAGAATTCTGGTCTGTAACAAATTCATCAGCAGGAATACCCCCCCTCCCCCTTTCTCTTCCTTTATCACTGATTTAAAACAAAAATCCCTTCACAAACACCCCCCCCACCCCTGTGCTTTTTTCTTTTACTTTTTTCTCTTGATAGGGGATGCGGGGGGGGGGGTGAGGGAATGTCGCCGAATCACGGGTGACTTCTTTAGTTTGACCCAGGCAATACCTGTTGCCAGTACTATTATGGTAGTTACAGACTACTATGATAGTATTTTTGGGCGGTCATGCGTGACGGGAAACGACCCAATGCCAAGACCATCACTTCTACATTACGATTGGTTCAAATGTAAGGGAGTGTTTTGGGTGGTCATGCGTGAGGGGAAACGATCCAATGTCAAGACCATCACTTCTGCATTACGATGGGTTCAAACGTAAGGGTGCGTGTGTGTGTAGAAAGAATATATCGATGGTTGATGGCCCCTTTGACAGTTGTGGGGCCTAATCATTTGACCCAGTTTGGCTTTTCTTAAGATCTGAGCTTCTTGTAGAAAATATTGCAGTAAACATTCCCATATTCACCATAACTTTCTTGCAATTATTGCTGGAAATATATCCCTGTAATAATTTTGTTGCGATTATTTCTATTCATGTATATCCCTGGAATAACTTTGTAGCAATTTTTTGCTGTAATAATTTCGTAACGATTTTTGATGTAAATGTATATCTCTGTACCATGTTTTTGTATGTGTCTGTATAACGGGGAACATGGCGGGTAACTAAAGACGTAAGCGGCTCTGTCAGACGACAGTTCGCAACTCTGTGCGTACTCTGATCATCCAGTATGCAGTCCAGTTGAAATAACTGGATTTCTGAAATACATGCAGTCTTTTCTGAGATGTCTCTGCCCAACAAAATGTACATATTTGTCTATGGCTTGTACAGACATATGTTTCTGCCCAACAAAATGTACATATTTGTCTATGGCTTGTACAGACATATGTTTCTGCCCAACAAAATGTACATATTTGTCTATGGCTTGTACAGGCATATGTCTCTGCCCAACAAAATGTACATATTTGTCTATGGCTTGTACTGAAATAGGTTTCTGCCCAACAAAATGTACATATTTGTCTATGGCTTGTACTGACATAGTTTTCTCATGTGTCCGTCCATGTGTTGTATGGCTGTCGTGTTTCAAGTTGTAATCGAGGCAAGGTTCGCCAGTCCACCCTGTTTGAATACAATGGGTTCCAGATATTTAGTCGGGAGGAGTTTGCCATTCTGCTAGTAGCTCATTCCGTGTTTACAAAAAAAAAAAACAGATAGTGGGGCGGTAAAGCACTCGACTGTTAACCTGGTTCGATCTCCGGCGAGGACTAGTGGATTTTTCGATTAATGGTAAAAGTCCCCGCTATATCTCCCGTGGTGCCTCCAAGATCATTGCACTGTCGGCTATGGTGGGGACGAAAGTAGGGCACTGCAAAAACCGTCCCTTTGGTTGTCTATATGATCCAAGATAATTCATTCCATTCTTACACGGGCTACACAAACCTCATCTCCTTAAAGAATCTTTTTTATTTCATGATTGCAGAAACGAGGTGGCGCTATGAATGTAGTCAAAAAATTATGGGATAATGCAACATCTACATCAAGCAGAGAGACCACGTGAGTCACAAATATGATTTTAAAGAAACTAAAAGATATTTTCTAAATCTTCAAACTACTGAACTAAAAACCAAATGTAGTTTATTTATTTTGAAACATAGTTGGTCAATAGTACAACAAACAACGCATCCCAGTACAACAAACAACGCATCCCAGTACAACAAACAACGCATCCCAGTACAGCAAACAACACATCCCAGTACATCAAACAACACATCCAAGTACAACAAACAACACATCCCAGTACAACAAACAACACATCCCAGTTCAGCAAACAACACATCCAAGTACAACAGACAACACATCCCAGTACAACAAACAACACATCCCATTACAACAAACAACACATTCCAGTACAACAAACAACACATCCCAGTACAGCAAACAACACATCCCAGTACAGCAAACAACACATCCCAGTACAACAAACATCACATCCCAGTACAACAAACAACACATCCCAGTACAACAAACATCACATCCCAGTACAACAAACAACATACGTCTAGCTATCTATCTGGGGCCCACGTTTTTACTATTACTCTGGGGGACGCTTCACACTTTCTACCTGGGGCACCCGTTCTAAGTTTGTATATCTTTGGCCCACGTCTCAACTTTCTACCTGGGGCCCCCGTTCTATATATATATATATCTTTGGCCCACGTCTCAACTTTCTACCTGGGGCCCCCGTTCTATATATATATATCTTTGGCCCATGTCTCAACTTTCTACCTGGGGCCCCCCTTCTATATATTTATCTTTGGCCCACGTCTCAACTTTCTATCTGGGGTCCACGTTCCAGGGGTTGTCACGTGACGATAAATGGCTATTGGAACTACGTAACTTCTGCAAAAACAAAAATAGAAAAAAAAAATTTTAAATGCATAGTCTGTGTTTTTCTGATTTAATTTAGAACAAAGAAAAGAAAACTTCAAAGATAGACAAAAATAATGAGAGATAGAAATAGGTCTATATAGACAGAGTGACAGAGAAAAAATAAGGCAGTCACTGAGACATAATTACATAGAAATGGGGAGGCAGACAGAGAGATGTAGGGTAGTCTAGACAACAGAATTTTCAAACCAACATGTAGGCCGATAATTTGTAAGACATATGAGCAGATATTACATAGCATATAAAAAGACAGACTAATAGATACATACACAGAAATATAGACAGACATATGAACAAACATAGAAAAAGTCAGTCTGGACAGATATATAAATAGAAAAATAGACAGACAAACATAAAGTCAGTCAGACAGACATATAGACAAACCGACGGCCTGCAAGACAAACATATAGACAAAATGATGGTCTGTCAGACTGACATACAGACAAACTGACGGTCTGTGAGACAGACATATAACCAAATTAACGGTCTGTCAGACAGACATATAGACAAAATGATGGTCTGTCAGACAGACATACAGACAAACTAACGGTCTTTCAGACAGACCCCTCAGAAGGTTGTCTCACTGGCTCGCATTTATCAGTACTTACGCTGTGTAGGTTGAACGTAATTTTATGCCCCTCCCTCTGGGACTCGGCCATTTCCCCGGGCCCGGGCTTGCCCTTGTCCGCCTTGTCCCTGCTCCGGGCGGGGACCACCGCCATCATCGCCGGCGCGGTCACGGACTGCCGGCTGCTGCGGAAGTAGCCGAACCCGCCAGGGCCGGAATCTTTCCTCCTCCGCAGGCAGACCTCCAGGAAGGCCGGGGTGAAGTTGAGGATCAGGGCGCTGGTGTGATTGACCAGGATGGCCAGGATCCGGAAGTAGGTTCGCATGCGGTGGTGGATGGCCGTGAAGTAGGCCGGCATGAAGGCGATCCACATGATGAGGGAGATGACTACGAACATGGAGACGAAGCGGTTCCGCTCGAAACCGTACGGGTCGTTCTGGGACTTGAGGGAGAAGATGGAGCAGAGGAGGAGGAGGACCATCGAGAAGAGGAGGAAGGCGATGGTGTGCGGGACCGGGATGTCGCAGACGAGCTCCACGAGCTTCTCGCTGATGATTGGCTGGAGGTTGACCGCGCGCACCGGAAATAAAACTCCCAGCGTAGAGAATGTGATGATCTATAAAATAGAAGGAAAACAAAGGTGCAAATAATTATAAAAGTAAGATCGGAAAATGTGGTTTGTGGAATGAATGATATGATGAACTATTGAGCTTTTGAGAAATACAGTAGACCAGTGGTCCTTGAAGGCGTGTCTCAGTTTAATTTTATGTGGGTCGCCATATATTAAATAATAATAATAATAATAATCCCAAAATCGAAAATATGTGTGTGCATCATTACAACTTATTTTTTGTCTAACAGTTGCGTCATTGTATTTCTGTGTTTATCGTTTGGCGCGTAATGCATGCATAATTGATCACAATCTCGCACCCAACTCAGAGTACACAGCCACCGTCTTGCTTTGACAGTGCAGCCAATAAATATTGGGTGTTATGTTCTTTCTTTTATCATTTATATCTGATTTCATGTGGGCGGTAAAAAAGCGGACACTGTTTTTGGACATGAAATGTTAAAATTTGAGAAATAATATTTGACCGCATGTAAAAAGGAAAAAAAAAATCCGTTTCAAAAAAGTTGTCAAATCTACCGGCAATAGTGTCTTGGTAAATAGAAAACTGCGGTTAAAGAAAAAGTTAAAGGTAATAGGTAACTAAACGTCACATTAAAAAACAATTAAACGTTACAAGTGGTTTTGTCACACTAAATACCGTAGCGAGGGGGAGGGGGTGAAAGGTCACTAGTGGCAGATTGATAGCACTCAAGTAGTCATGCAGTGAGGGTGAGGGGGCTGAAAGGTCACTAGTGGCAGTTTGATAGCGCTCAAGTAGTCATGCAGTGAGGGGGGGTGAAAGGTCACTAGTGGCAGTTTGATAGCACTCAAGTAGTCATGCAGTGAAGGGGATAAAGTTACACAAATAAACATTCAGCAGACAAGTAGTGACATTGAGAAATGAAAAAAAAATGTCACATATGATGAGAGTGTCACACAAGACCGTTAAATAAAAACAGAAAACAGTGAGAGTGAAATAGAGAGCAAACTGTTGTGAGTGAAACAATATCACTGTACTCACAGTGATAGACAAAGAAAGATAGAGAGAGGGTGGAGAGGGATAAAGGGAAAGACAGAGCGAAAAAGTGAGAGAGATTGAGAGAAAAAAAGTGAGAGAGAGAGAGAGAGAAAGAGAGAATAAAGTGAGAGAGATTGAGAGAAAAAGAGAGTTTGAGAGAGAGTGAGGGAGTGAGAGAGTGTGAGATAGAGAAAAAGAGTGTGAGAGAGAGGGAGAAAGAGAGAGAGAGAGTGAGTGAGAGAGTGTTAAAGCTAGAGAGTGATAGAGTGTGTGTGTGAGAGGGGATAGTGTGTTTGTGAGTTAGAGTGTGCGTGTATGTACGAGAGAGGGAGAGATTGAGAGAGAAAGAGAGAGTGTGGGTGTAAAAGAGAAAGAGAGAGCGAGATGAACGTTACAAGGTGATAGTGCCATACGGTGATATACCTTGACTATCGACAGCAGGACAGTAAAGGTGACAAGGTGACCCCTGCTGGTCAGCTTCAGCTCGTAGTCCTCGATCACCTTGAAGCACTTCCTGTACACTTCCACGGTCCTGAGCAGCATGGCGATGTAGAGCACGCTGAAGCTCAGCTGGTACAATATGTGGGCCGTGTTGCAGTTGAACGGGGTCGGCCGCATCAGGAAGATGGGCACGGCCATGAAGCCCCACACGATGGCCACCAGCTGGATGATAACCAGGGCCGTCGGGCTGTCCTCCTCGCTGGTGCCCTGGTTCATCCAGAGGGTGGCCAGGACGAAGAAGACGAGCAGGACCCCGATGCCGTTGGAGATGAGAAGAGCCAACGTGGCCGGGTGGAACCAGTCGAACACGGTGACCTCGATCACCTGGCACACGGAGAACTTGTTGTTGACCATCGCCGGCCAGTACAAGGGAGGGCACTTCTGGCAGGCCGTGTCGTTGTCGATGATCCTCTCGTTGTCTTGGCACTTCCGGCACAGCCAGCAGCATCCCTTGACGTAGCTCTTGTACTCGTTCGGCTGGCACGGAACTTTGCACTTGGTGTGGATGAAGGTCTCGTTCAGGTCGAACTTCACCCAGTACAGCGTCAGGTTGTCGAAGGAGTGCAGCACCTCGCTCTTGATGTCGTAGTAGGCCACTCGCTCCACGCTGGTCAACTCCAGGTCCACCTCGTTATTACCTTTGCCCACCGCGGACATGTTTAACGCGTCGCGTTTCCGGACGGTCTGAAAAACGTTCAGGATCGTCAGCCGGTTCCCCTTCTCGTTAAAGAAGACCTGCCCGGACTCGCCGCTGAAATTGACGCTCTTCAGGTGCTGGAAGAATTTGTCGGAGTTTTTGTTGAAGCACTCCACCGCGACCATAGATGCGGCCCCTGGGCAGAAGCTGCTGAACATGTCGTGCAGCCCGTGGGCGAAGGTCATCATGGTGTCGTAGATGTCCGCGCTGGACAGGGTCAGCTTCCCGGCGCTCTTCTTCAGCTTGTTCGTGGCGCAGTCGTTGGTCGAGCAGCCCAGCTGCTCGCGGAGCGCCCGGGCGAACCACGGGTTGGTGTTGCGGTTGAAGTTTAGCCTGCTGAAGTACTCCGGGAACCCCTTCAGCTCGAGCGGCGACGACGACACGACGAACGTGCCCTCCATCACATTGCTGGCGTACATGAACTCCAGCCACCGGTCGGAGCTGACCCAGATGAGCTTCCCCGCGGCCCCCATCATCTCTATCGCCTTGATCAGCTTGGCCACGGCCGTCTCCGAGATGAGCGACACGACCACTTTGGCCGCGGCGGCGAGCAGGCTGTCCAGGACCATGGAGAAGTCGCTGGCGTCGGACACACGGATGACCACGGGCAGGCACATGTGGTAGTCGTCCGCCTTCCTCCGCAGGATCTTCAGCGTGGCCCGGCCGAACTCGTCGTCCTGGGCCACCACGGAGAAGTACTGCCACTTGTTGTACTTCATGAAGTTGAGGATGGCCATCACGTGGTAGCTGTCCGGCGGGATTACCCGTAGGAACGTTGGATGGACTTGCTGGTGAGAAGGACGGAAAGAACAATAAAACACCAGAAAAACCTAGGGACTCCTAAACGTGACACGTCATATTTATAACGCAATGTTAAACCAACATGACTTATAATACAGAGATTCTAAAACTTCTGTGATTTCCGACCCATCTAGAAAACTGCCCCATCTACCCCCCCATGTAAAGACAAAGGCAAGGGTAACAGTTGGTGTATGTAACTATGCACACATCTCTGGGGTGGGGGGGGGTGTCATCCAATAATTAGGTCAACACAATTGAGATCCTCCGTCCAGTTGTCAATAAGTGTCAAAGTGTCAAAGTTTTGGTTACAACCCTCTTGTAAAATTACGACTACTTCCCCCCCCCCCACCAAAAAATACAAACTTATAAAGATAAAAATAAGTATAAACAATAACCCCCCCCCCTATCTCCAAATTGTAATCATTGAAAACTAATTTGACTAATATAACAAAATCATCGGGTCTTCTTCCCTGGCTGTTCCCTTACAGAAACTGGAACCCATCTCCCACCGTCCGATATTTTACAACAGTATGTGGCTCTTCAATGAGTTTTGTTTGGCCAGTTTTTTTTTTTTTACAATTTATTACTTTTATGTAGAAAATTTAAATCAAATGACTGTCACATGCCTTATAACTGAGAGTGACTTAGACCAAATCTGTAGCAAATATCACTGGCACGCACATACATCACTCAAAGAAATCACCAACACAGGTTGTAACTAAAACACTAATCATTTTATCTCTGATATGAATAACTTGACAAAGTGAAATGCTAGAAAATCTCGCCGGCAGCTATGACCAATAATATCACTCCTTAACTCCTTCTCAACCTTAACACACATCCTATCTCACTGGTTATCCACTGACCGGTACACATGGTCACCCGTCCACTGCCCACGCACCCCTCGCACGTGTTCGTTGACCTTTCTATGACCAGTCAACGACTGATTCTCTCCCAGGACCGTTCGTACTATAATGCAGTCAAGAATGCACAACATTCCAATACACCCATACCTGTACGTACGCGCGCACACACACACACACCCTCGCGCATGGATGAGAGTCACTCTGTGACAAGGACTCTGGTTTGGTCTATACATTGGGACTCACGTCTACCTCGTGTTATACATAACAATCATGTATGATGCAGAGACTGGTATCTACCTCGTGTTATACATAACAATCATGTTTGATGCAGAGAATGGTATGTACCTCGTGTTACACATAACAATGCAGCGAGTTTTATTTTATAAACACGAGTTCAAGTAACGTTTAAAAGATATTAATTGATATCCAGAGTCCCAGTTTCTGGACAGGCCGTGCATTGATCAAGAGTTCAAAGGTGGGGGCCCCAAATTACATCGCCACAGCGATAAATTCAATGATATGATTTACAATTTTAACCTACTGACGTGTTCAGGACTAGACTGCGGAGACAAATTCTGGACCTTGGAGCAAAGAAGAGGACCATGTTCTTATGCGAAGTTCTACACACGAATGTGTACATGTTATACTTGTACAATAGACTCTTGACTATTCGGTGCACATTTATCGGCCATTACACTATCCGGTAAAGTAAGCAACTTCTACTAGCAGATTATAGTTTTAGTGATGACAATAAAAATATGTATGTAAACAAAAACCACCGCTACAAAAGGACATTAATAAAACTAATTTTAACAAATGCGTTGTCTAAGGTTATCAAAATGAATTAGATTTAGATTTTAGACTGCTGAATGAGATCGCACTGCCGTCAATAATATCTGACAGAGTACTCAGACCGGCACACATGGGTAGGCTATTTTCAAAATATACTTTCGTATGCTTTTAAAATAAATTGTCATTTATAAAGATAGTTCCAAAGGAGTCATTATATATATAAAAATACAATGTATATATATATATATATATATATATATATATATATATATATATATATATATATATATATATACTAAAATGAATATAAATTTCGTATTATTAAGACACCATCGATATATTTCAATGATCCAAGAATACCACTTGATTGACATCTGGAAGATAACGTGGCGCTGTTCCCCGCATCCATTTCAAATGAGTCATAACTCATTTGACAGAAATATCAATTCTAGTAGATAGCGGTCGTGTGTAGAGCATAGGTGTGCGGATCTTGAAATTTAGCGTCCGCGTCCGTCCGAGGATTTCTATAAATGATCCGAGTCCGCAGAATCTTACAACATTGGTCCGCAGTCAGTCCGCGCGTCCTCATTGCTGAAATTTAGCTGTTTAAATGACTTGAAATTTTTTATGGTAACGCTAAAGAAGGTCCGCTGTCAGTCCGCGGATTCGGAAAAGTCTGCGGATCTGCGTCCGCAAGCGGACGCGTCCGCTGTCCGCTCATCTCTAGTGTAGAGGGTGATCACTATATACTTAAACTTGTAGTTGACCGCGGCGAGTCACACTTTGAGAGTCACTGTAATGCTGTGCGTCACAACGCCATTGAACCATCTACAACCCATTGTAACATAGGTGTAGTCACACTTAACCAAATATAGGCAGCTTAATATTGACATTAACGCCAGCTCTGAGCAGAAGCGTTCTAATAGGTAGGTAAATTATGAAACGGAGTGAGCCCCCCCCCCCTTCTTGTACAAAAGCTCATCTGATCAGATGATATAGGGGAAGGAGCCAGGAGCTGGAATTTAAGGTCGGGCACACACAGGCCTCGAGCCCGGCGGGGGTGGGGGGCCTAGATGCGAAAGGGGCTCACAATACCCAACTTATAAATGTAAAGACAAACTTCATACGCATGTTGACGCCCCCTCCCCAACCCTTTATTTAAAGAACCCCCCTCCCGCGGACAATATTTTCCTCCGCGACCTTGACAAACCTTTGGGCCCGTTTCTAGCAGAGGTTAACTTAGTTCCCCCCCCCCCGAAAAAAAGGCCTACGGCTGTTCTGTTCCGCGAGCTCTGCCCTGTCTCTGCTCTGTCTCTGCCCTGTCTCTGCCCTGTATCGGCCCTGTCTCTGCTCTGTCTCGGCCCTGTCTCGGCCCTGTCTCTGCCCTGTCTCTGCCCGGTGTCTTTTCGTCTGCTTGCAGCGCACATTTTTTTTTAATTTCCCGCGTCGAGCCCGCCCTGCCCCCCCTCCCCTTCCCCTTCCGTTACCTTGTTGCTAAGGTCGTCACTGCCATCCCAAAAACTGATCAGCGGAATTCCTGCGCCTCCCAGCAGTATGGACACCGGGGTTGTGATGTGGCTGATGGCTGTGCCGATGACGCCAACCACTTTGTAAGAGTGCAAATAGTTCGAGATGGCTGTAGAGACAAACAAAAACACAGAAAAAAAGATTTTTCTGTACTAATTAGAGGGCAATACGTA